>OX422219.1:326752293-327314793 GCA_949130495.1 Sambucus nigra | reverse complement strand
ATAGTGTTCAAAACATGTGCCCTCGGGGCTCGCAAAAGCAAGCAATCAAAAGAAGTTTGTAATTTAGGAAAGTCACTTTATCCAAAGGAACGCTCATACTTCAGAAAATTCACCTATCCCCAGAATAGAGGTGCATACTTCTGAGAAGTAGCTTTCTCGGACAAAGTTCTTACTTTCGAAAGTCAATTCCCTAAAAGGCTAGTCGCCAAAAGGTATATCAAACAACATGTCTCTTGATCCCAAGATCTCAGTGACATAGAACGTTTGAAGTTTGTTAAGTATTGGGATGTATCAAATAGGGTCTCACAGCTATTCAGTACTAGGGTAAAATGGTGTCATACTGTAAGCCCCATAATTTTACATTCCTAAAATAAGTGTGATGGTTCAATTAAATTCCCAATTAAAATTTCAATTCAACTTTTGAACAAAAACAAACTTCAAATTTTAATTTCTTCAAGATTAAAATTAAGTTAAACTAAAAGTGAAATTAAACTACTCAAATAAATTAATCCAACCCAAGTCATAAAATTTGCCTAACAATAGAATATTAAATTTTTCAATATAGGCCAACATAAATTTTATGAAATTAATATTTGGACTTAAATTAATTTAAACCACAACTTACCCGAATATTTCAACTTAAATTGGCACCAAATTAAACAAGAATGAGATTTAAACTAATTTTTATCTTGATTATACTTGCATGCATCTAAGGTGATTTTTGTAAGATAAAAATAAACAATCTCGCTACGCGGCGATGTACGAGGAAAAACAAAATGGAAAAACCTCTGATGACCCTGGCCTAAAAAATCCACTAGGTACGGTATGTTTACAAAGATTATGACAAGAAGACTTACCACACTCGACTCGACTCCTTCAAGTCCCGACGCTTCCTCAGCTCTTCAACCTCTGCCTTATAGATAACTCCAGAGTCCATCGGAATCTTGGAGTCCACCAATGGAGGCACAACCCACCGTCAACCACACTTGATGTCTTTCACCATGTGAGAAAGCCGCAACACAAACTTCTTCTCCTTTACGGGTAGAGAATGAACCTAAACTCTCTTCTTGTTGGTGTAGAGAAAACCCGGTGCCAAACAAACTCTCCAAGAAAATATATATATATATATATATATATATATATATATATATATATGTGTGTGTGTGTGTGTGTGTGTGTATGTGTGTTTGTGTGTAAAGCTTGGAATTAAACCAACATGGGCGTATGAGTGTTTTTATAGAATTTTAATCCATTAAAATCATAAACACAAAATGGAAAATTTTCTCTCAAGAATGTTTCTCTCTTTTTCTCTCGGAGGGAATGAAAAACTTATGTGAAAAAGAGTTTCATGCACTTAGTTAATCAAGAAAAAGAAGTGGAAAAACAAGTGGGCAAGTCGAAAGTTATTAAAAAAATGTTAGAAAACAGCCCAGCTCGTTCGAACGACTTTTCGACCGACATTTCAGAAACAAATGCCCCAAACTCATTTGAAGTTCGTTCGAAGTCTTATTCGAACGACTTCACTCGAACGAATTTTCTAACGAGGAAGCAGAGATTATATGGCAAAGTCGTTGGAAAACTCGTTCGATTTCTCGTTCGAACGATAATCTCATTTGAACGATAATTCGAACGAAAATTCAGAAACTTTTATTTTACACTTTTAAGCCCAAAAACTTTTGGAAATAGTTTAAAGAGATATTCTGAATATAAAAGTTCATAAAAGGTATTTTGTTAAATACACCGAATAAAAGTTCCAAGCTCCTATATATATATATATATATATATAGAACGCATTCATACCTTTGGAGCCTTGGAATCCAATTGAAGTTGACGTAGAAACATGGCACTAAACTCGACACGGATGAAGCTGTAAATTCTGGGCCACTACGTCTTCAACTTCTTCAAACATCATAGACTTGATAGGAACAAACTTCTATCCTATGGATCAAATGGTTTTGTCCAGAATTAAGCCAAAACTACAAATGGACTTAATTAGAAATTTGTGTCCTTACAAATCTCCCCCTTTAGCTATTCCGGGACAAAAACCCAACCAAATATCCTAAAGGGCCGTCAAGGTCGCCTTGACACAACATTCCACCCAAAACAAAATAAAAATATAGACGATATGACTCAAACCAAGGAAGCTTTGTCGCTTTACCGAATTTGGCGCTAGAAAGATAATTCCTGTACACTTAAGCAAACCATTAAACGCATAGGGAATATCAAAATATTAAATGCAATCCCCCTTAAATAATTCTCTTCGTTTATCTACGAATGTCAACCTAAGAAGATTACACAACTCCCCTTAAGTTAGATCCCCCAAACTAAAGGTTTAGATACAATTTCTCCACCTTTTTGTTCAGGAATAGATAAGGGTTAAAGAATTATAAACTAACTTATTTCTCCTTCAATTAAAGCAAATAACATTTCTCCCCCTAAAATCTAAGCAAGGTATATGAATTAAGAAGAAAAAATATAAACATGTAAAGGTGCATAAACAGGAATAATAAAGCATTTGGCAACGATAAAATGAAACTAATCCACGCAATAGCAAAGGATACCAACTATGATGCGATGACAAAAAAAAATGATACCAATTGGAATGTAATAAACGTAAGCATGGGATATTGACCAAAATTCGCAACAAGATAGATACCAATATGAATTTAAAGCAAATATGGACTAGCAAGCAAGGCTAAGACTCAAAAATAAAAGTACCATACATATATATATATATATATATATATATATATATATATATATATATATATATATATATATATATATATACAAAAAGAAAAACAAAGAAAAACTTTTTGTATTTTTCTCAATAAGACACAAATAAATAAAAATAAATACAAAAGATATACACAAATCATAATTCTAGCATGTGATTAATCATGGAGCATAGACTAGAAGATTACAAACATACATCCAACTAGCATAAATATGTCATGAAGCACAAAAATGCTAGAGTATGTAAACAAAACTAACACATTTAACCTTTCGATTTAGCATGGAAGGTTTCACGTGATAACAAATGAGAATTATAAATCCAATTTTGTAAAGTTACCAAGTGGATCTCCTAACCCAAACAAGTGAAGAGTGATAGTATCGGGGTTGGGTGACCTTGTCTACCTCGGTGACCTTACTCTTGGATTTTCTAGGATCCTTTTTTAGATCAAAACAAAATTTCTTAAGATGACCTTTTTGACCACAATATGAGCAACTAAAGACCCGAAAAAAAGTAGTACGTGAGGATTGACCTTTGGAAATGTTCCAAGATGATCCTCTCAATATAGAGGTTTTGTCTTTATTAGCGAAAGCATTATAAGAATCGAGCCTATACCACAAGTGTCACTTTTTACTTGGACGGTTCCTAATATTTTGTCTAATTTAGCGAACCTACATTCCAAATCAAATTTTACCTTACTAGAGTCTCTTAATTTTTCTTCTAATTCAAAGATCCTAGACTCTAACAAAACCTTTCTCTCTTCAAACATGAGAAGTTCATTCTTCATAGCCTCAATTAAACCTCTAAGGTTATCTCTCTCGCCTTCACCATACTCAAGCTTCTCTCGAAGAGCTCTCTCACTTGTCCTAAGGTCTTCCACTAAAGAACTCTCATCAATGACCTTGGCATGCTCTCTGAAACTAGCTTCTAACTTCAAGTTTGCCCTTTTTAATTTAATTTTTTCGGCATACATTCTTGAAATGCTACTTGAAGCTCACTCACATTAACCTCTTCTTCATTTTCACTCTCTCTTTCATCTCCACTATCACAATCGTAAAAAAAAATGGGATTCACAAACTTTGGCCTCCGAAATGTCATGTATTACAATGTCATCATCGAACGAGTTCTTACTATCACTTACATGACTTGCCATGAATGTGGTAAAATTGCGCTCAATGGGGGAATCGGGTCCCTCTTCCTTATCACTATCACTAAGTGTGGTATTGTATGAAATTGGTTGCTTTATCTTGTGTGACACCCCGCCTAATTAATCCCGGGTGATCAGTCCTAAATCAAGTTAGAAAAGGTTTCTCAGTTGGTCCATTCTTAGCATCACTGTCGTCTTTTTAAATTACTAACAACCTAAGTGAGAAAAGTAGACTGGTGCCAATTTTTTTTTCCTTCAATTTTATAAAAATAAAATTCAGGCAGAACATACAATAATACACAATCACAGTTAATTAAAGTAACCATCCACAATTAAAACACCTAATCGAATAAACCATCGGTCCAAATATCCAATACAAGTAAATATCAGAAAATATCTCAACAAGTCTACTACAGATAAAAGAACTGTGAGCGACAAGCTCACTACTAGAGAGTCCCTACAAGAATGGAAGAAGGAGGCGTCTAGCAAAAACCCCGCAACATCCACATGTGCTGCAGCAAAGGATACCTGGAATAGAGTCAAGCTTGGCGCCCTTGTGGTTGGACACCTAAAAGGTTTTTAAATTTTTTATAGCAAGGGTTAGTACCCAAAAACATTTGAAAACATTTAACAAATGATTAACTTGCAGTAATAATAAATATGCATGCTCTTCATATTTTAGTTAGTGCTGCACTCTCTTGAGGACTTCCTAACCCCTCCTCTAATGTGCACTACTAACGCTTCCATTTAAATTACTAGGTCCTACGCTACTGACCCAATGCTTATTTTTAAACCTTGAATGTTACCTACTCTAACCGAGTATGCCTTAATTCATGATTTTTAAGTTATTATAAACATCAACTTAATTGAATCATTACTCCTTTTTAATTTCATATAACATTCACACCGGTTATACACCTAATACATTTTTCACTATGTATTAATTATCCCCTATATAATTATTTACCTAATTATATATTTAATCATATTACAGTATTCACAAACATACTGGAATAACATTTAATACAAACTTTCGGCCGAGTAAGAATACTCACAAAATATAAGTTTTCCCAAGTGCTATCTCACTTGGTGTATTCACGCAACCTAGTTATCCAAGTTAGATTCGCTCACTAACTTAGTTTAACATTCAAATTGGAGGCGGTCATATTCCTTGCCTGAAAGTGAGATGCCCCTCACCCATATAACGGACGATATAACCTGGGATTATACTCGCCCTACTCCTCAAGCTAGGGGATTCATACACTACGCGCAACCTCGCCCTATAGCACTAGAGTATATAACATTAATATTCAATCTCTGATATTAATGCACACATGCTATATATATATACTATCACACACCGTATATATATATAAAATTAAAACGTCCCGGCTACACCATGTACTAAATCCGTAACACCAGCCTATTTAATTTATTAAGAGTTTATGGTCCAACTCTAATTATTAATAAATTTGCACATTAACTAATTTAGTTACCTTTAGTGTCGCCCCCACCATAAATTTGGACTTACTCTCGTAGCCCGAAATAACCTGACTCGAGTCTCAATTCCCGACTCTCGAATTTAAAATCATGACATGTCACCCAAAAATTTCCTCAAATCCTAATTAACTTTACTCATTATTAATTAGGTTTAAACTCATGTATTAATTTTTCCATAATTAATTACGTAAGGATTTATTATATAAATTTTTTCTTTTATACACATAACTGGGCAGAATTGCCGAAATCTGCCGACCTTCGATCGATCGACCCCAGACCTTCGATCGATCGATCGAACAGGTCTTCGTCTTCTTCGCGAAGACATAATCATCCATGGACGGAAATTCTCAAACCCTAATTCCTTCTACCAGTAACCTCAAGCCCTCTTAGCATTAATACATGTTAGAAACCTTATTAGGGACCTCCAGACTGTCCACCAACATCATTAATTCGTCCATTAACTACAGTTTCTGGATTTGGGGAAAATTCATCTTTAACCCTTAACCCATTTACATCCCAAATCCCTTCACCAAATTCGTTTCTAATTATGCATATATCATCCTACCAGATATGTATCAGTTCATAATATCAGATTTCTACCAGAATTTTCATTAAAATTCGTAAATCAGATTATCACTTTTCAAAAGCTCATGTTTATGCCATGAACACCCAAAACGAATTTTTGATCAAACACATCACATGAATATGAATTTCAACACAGATTTAATACTATTGCAAGTTATCCACTTGCCTTAGGTTTCGTAGTGTCTGATTCGGAGATGAATTCCAAGGTTGAAGATGATCCTTGTTGGCTCTCTAGTGATCCCAAAATTGCCTTTAACTGCTATTAGGGTTCTTTAATCCAATTACCTTTTTTCTAAAACTCTATTAGCCGTTATATCATTCCTCCAAATTCCTTAATTTACCTAAATCCCGTTTTTTGCCTAATGGGCCAAGCCCAAGTGACCCAAATGCCCTCGTGTGGGCCCTGCTATGTCTAAAAACGCCCCGTGACCCGTTTACTACCCCCGGGTACACTTTTCCGACTATCTCGGCCCATCCGGACTCAACCGTACACTCAAAATTGGCATCCGAATTAATTTATAAAAATGTTTATCCCCTCACCCCTTTAGTCTATACCGACTCCCGGTTGAGATAAAAGCCTACCCTGTCATTAATACTCGAAATGACTTAAATAAATAATTTCTATTCACTTAGTAAATAACTTCTCGTAAATATTAACCATTTATTACTCGATTAATATTTAAATAATATTTCCCTAATTAATTCAATTAAATTGCGATTCACAAGTAATTTCAAATTCCCGAATTAATTAAATATTTAATGCATGAAAATGCGGGGTGTTACATACTCCCCCCCTTACAAAGTAATTTCGTCCCCGAAATTAGGTCATACCTGTGATGAAAAGCTCTAGATATTGCTCCCTCATATCCTCCTCCTGCTCCCAGGTAGACTCATCAATGTTGTGATGACCCCACTGTACTCTAACTTGTGGAACAACCTTGGATCGTAATTTCCGCTCGCTATGGTCTAGGATAGCCACCGGCCTCTCCTCATATGAGATGTCTGGCTGTAAATCAATTTCTTCGAGTGGAATGTGCCAGAAGGCCCTCTCACTCCTGCAATATTTCTTCCGCGATGCTACATGGAACACGTCGTGTATCCGCTGAAGATGCTCCGGTAATCCTAGCCTCTAGGCTACAGGCCTCACCCTCTCGATAATAGGGAAAGGTCCCACGTACCTCGGTGCTAGTTTAACCTTCTTGCCGAACCTCATCACCCCTTTCACGGGGGACACCCTGACCAATACCTGATCCTCAACCTCTAACTCCACGTGTCTCTGTGAAGCATCAACATAACTTTTCTGCCTATCCTGAGCTATCCGAATCCTCCCTCGGATCAGCTCTATCTTGGAAGATGTCTCCTGAACAATCTCCGACCCCAATAGTTTGCTGTCCCCCACCTCTAACCAACAGGCGGGTGAACGACAAGGTCTCCCGTATAATGCCTCGAATGGTGCCATGCCGATCGTGAATTGGTAAGAGTTATTATACGCAAACTCTACCAGAGGAAGATATTTCTCCCAACCTCCCCCAAAGTCCAATATACACATTCTGAGCATATCTTCCAACATCTGATTGATTCTCTCGGTCTGCCCATCGGTCTGTGGGTGATAGGTTGTACTCAAACGTAACTCCATGCCCATGGCCTCCTAAAAACTCTGCCAAAAATGGGCCACAAAGATCTTGTCCCTATCCGACACAATATTAATCGGTACCCCATGCAGTTTAACAATCTTCGCTATGAATAGCTGTGCATAACGCATCGTCTAAAAGTCTGTGCGAACCGGTAAGAAGTGGGCCACTTTGGTCAACCAATCCACAATAACCCATATGGAATTGTGACCCTTCTGTGATGTCGGTAATCCTGTAATGAAGTCCATAGATATGCTCTCCCACTTCCACACAGGAATTTCAAGTGGCTGTAGCATCCCTGATGGTCAACTTTCACGAGCTGACACGTGGCACATTTTGAAACAAATTCTGCTATGCCCCGTTTCATCCCTGCCCACAAATACTGCCTCCTCATATCTTGATACATCTTATCCCCACTGGGATGTACCGCGAATCTCGACCCATGAGACTCTGTCATAACAACGTGCCTCAACTCCGCATCCTCTGGCACAATCAACCTCCCATTATGGCGTAAGCCTCCCTCCGAGCTGATCGAGTAACCCTCTGCTCCCTCAGCTAGCAACTGGCTCACCCTATCCCGGCAGGTCTGATCCTCTGCTTGGGACCTCACAACCCGAATAATGATCTCGGGTGTGATGGATAATGCTGACATGCAAGCCCCGGCTACGTCATCCTCGTATTGAAGTTCTCTCCACTTCGCTTTCCAGACTTCTGATATATCCCTAGTCGGTCTCCGACTCAATGCATCTGCCACCACAATAGCCTTACCAGGATGATACTGAATATCAAACTGATAGTCTTTCACGAATTCTAGCCATCGCCTCTGTCTCATTTTCAAATCCTTCTGAGTGAATAGATACTGAAGTGATTTGTGATCCGTGAATAGCGTGAACTGGTCCCCCAGGAGATAATGTCTCCATATCCTCAAGGAAAAAACGGCTGCTACTAACTCCAGGTCGTGAGTGGGGTAATTCTTCTCGTGGGTCTTTAGCTTCCTGGACGCATAAGCTATAGTCCTTTCCTCCTGCTGAAGCACACCCCCAAGTCCTTGTAAGGATGCGACAGTGTAAACCCGATACTCTAATCCTCCTTTCAGCAATGCAAGCACGGGTGCAGATGTCAACCTGTCCTTTAACTCGTCGAAGGCTAATTGACAGTGATCATTCCAAGTGAAAGGTACCCCTTTCCGGGTAAGATTCGTCAAAGGGCCCGTAATCTTCGAGAATCCTTTGATGAACCGTCTGTAATAATCGGCCAACCCCAGAAAACTGCGCACTTCTGTCGGTATCGTGGGCTGTCCCCACTCCCTCACCGCCGATACTTTACTTGGATCCACCGCAATACCCCGGTCTGACACCACGTGGCCAAGGAACTGGACCTCCCGTAGCCAAAATCCACACTTACTGAATTTGGCATAGAATTGGTGATCCCGTAATGTCTGTAACACTATACGTAGGTGCTCTACGTGCTCCTCCTCGATACGCGAGTAGATCAGGATGTCATCAATGAACACGATAACAAACTGATTGAGAAACTCCTTGAATACTCTGTTCATGAGGTCCATGAACACTATTGGTGCATTGGTGAGTCCGAATGGCATCACCCTGAACTCGTAAGACCCATACCGCGACAGAAAAGCGATCTTCGAAACATCTTCCTCCCGGATACGTAATTGATGATATCCTGACCTTAAGTCGACCTTAGAGAAATACAACGCCCCTCTCAACTGGTCAAATAGGTCTTCAATCCTAGGCAACGGATACTTATTTCGTATCGTGGCCTTATTCATATCTCTATAGTCCACGCATAACCGTAATGAGCCATCTCGCTTTTTCACAAATAACACCGGTGCACCCCACGGCGATGTAATCCGTCGTATGAAACCCTGACCCAGAAGCTGTTGAATCTGTTCCCTCAGCTCACGCATCTCTGAAGAGGCCATACGGTATGGGGCCCGAGCAATTAGCCTCGTCCCCGGTGCTAAATCGATCACAAATTCGATTTCCTTGCTAGGTGGAAACCCTGGTATCTCCTGAAACACATCCTCAAAGTCTCTCACCACTGAGATTGAATCCAGCGGAATAGCCACCTCCTGTGAGGTTTCCTCCTCAATGTAATACAAGTGCGTGCGTGACCCTCCCTCGGGTAGTGGCATTGCTATTAAGAACATCTCCTGCCCTGGAATGGAGAACACGATAGTCCTTTCGTAGCAATCCACCGTCGCCCGATAACCTGCCAACCAATCCATACCCAAGATGACATCGTACCCCTCCATATCTAACACTAGTAGGTCCGCTGCTAAACTAAGTCTCCCAATCAAAATGTCCACACCCCGACAAATCTAGTGAATCGTGGCCCCGCTGCCAACTGGAGACTCTACACACATCCGAAGACCTCCCGTGGTCTTTAGTAGTCCGACCCGTTTAGAAAAATTTAATTTAATGAATGAATGTGATGCTCATGTATCAAAGAGAATACTACCCTCATAACCATGAATGAGAAACATACCCTCAACTGCTGGCGGTGCTTGCTGCGCCGGGTGATTAGGAACATCCCGGACGTTATACACACGTCCGTAGTACATCTGCCCCTGCTGAGGTGGGGCGGGTGCTGCTGGTGGTAATTGTCCCCGTTGCCCTTATTGGGCCTCCTGCTGTGGGCCTCTGCCCCTTTGTGGGCATTCCCTCTTGAAATGTCCTAGCTGGCCACACACAAAACATCGTCTCTGACCATACCCTTGTCGTTGGCCCTGTTGGCCCTGGCGCTGCTGGCCTCCCCCATTGTTCCCTTGGCCCTGACGGCCCTGAGGAACCTGCTGCTGCTGATTCGGGCCCGGCTGCCCCTGCCTGAACCCTTTTACCTCCCTGTTGAAAACCACCAGGCTTAAATTTCTTAGCCTGATTCCCTTGCTGACTACTTGCCTGCTGCTGATCACCACTAGTGTCACTACTAATAACATCCTTGCCCTGTTGGCTCGGCTCCCCTGTTCGCTTGCTCCCCTTCGCATGGAAGAGATGATCCTGGAAATGTACAAGTGCGGCATTAACGACGTTTGTATACGTCACTAACGCCGGATTCCCAATCAAGTGTTGCCTGATCCTCCAGGCTAAACCGTCCATAAACCTCGATTTCTTCCGTTCCTCATCGCTCACCTCATTTGGCACAAAGTTTGCCAAATGGGTGAACTCTTCCTCGTAGTCTACCACTGATCGGTCACCCTGAACTAAATCACTGAATTTCTTCCTCATCTCAGTCTCTATTGCTGGTGGAAAGTATTTGCGGTCGAACCGCACCCAAAACTCTGCTATCGGCATCAAGTCTCTCTCCCCGGCGGTGGTAACTGACTCCCACCACTGTAAGGCAACCCCTGATAGACGAAAGGTAGCAAGCATCTGCTTCTGTACCTCGGTACACTCTAGCATGCGCAGATGCTCCTGAATGTTCTTCTTCCAGTCAAAAGCCTCTATCACATCTGTACTACCCCGGAACTCAGGTGGGTGACCCTTCTGAAAGGTCTCCCTAACTCTCTGCCAAGAGGGTGGCCCCACTGGACCCTGAACTGCTGGTACCACTGGAGGCGGTGCCTGGGGCTGTGGAAAGTGAGCTGCCATAGCTCTCATTGCTGTTTCGACCGCCTGGGCCACTATCACTGCCACCTGAGTAGTGGAAATCAACTCGGGTGGGGGTGGTGGTAGCGGTACCTGTGGATCCTGATGAGCCTCCCTGATTTCATCCCTAGCCTCCGCCCTCTCATCTCTCAGTCTCCTCGGTGGCATCTGAAATAGATTGAATTGTATAAGTACACAATTTACACAAAAATATACACAGCAGAAATACGATATCTCACAAGCGAAAAATGAATCAACAGTCCTAATAATAGGGCTCTTTAACAACGAGTGTTACACTGAAACGTAGAAAGCCATACAGATCCTAAGGAGACTAGAACATGATGCTCTGATACCATCTGTGACACCCCGCCTAATTAATCCCGGGTGATCAGTCCTAAATCAAGTTAGAAAAGGTTTCTCAGTTGGTCAATTCTTAGCATCACTGTCGTCTTTTTAAATTACTAACCACCTAAGTGAGAAAAGTAGACTGGTGCCAATTTTGTTTTTCTTTCAATTTTATAAAAATAAAATTCAGGTGGAACATACAACAATACACAATCACAGTTAATTAAAGTAACCATCCACAATTAAAACACCTAACCGAATAAACCATCGGTCCAAATATCCAATACAACTAAATATCAGAAAACATCTCAACAAGTCTACTACAGATAAAAGAACTGTGAGCAACAAGCTCAGATAACTACTAGAGAGTCCCTACAAGAATGGAAGAAGGAGGCGTCTAGCAAAAACCCCGCAACATCCACATGTGCTGCAGCAAAGGATACCTGGAATAGAGTCAAGCTTGGCGCCCTTGTGGTTGGACACCTAAAAGGTTTTTAAAATTTTTATAGCAAGGGTTAGTACCCAAAAACATTTGAAAACATTTAACAAATGATTAACTTGCAGTAATAATAGATATGCATGCTCTTCATATTTTAGTTAGTGCCGCACTCTCTTGAGGACTTCCTCACCCCTCATCTAATGTGCACTACTAACGCTTCCATTTAAATTACTAGGACCTACTCTCCTGACCCAATGCTTATTTTAAACCTTGAATGTTACCTACTCT
Source organism: Sambucus nigra (assembly GCA_949130495.1). Taxonomy (NCBI): domain Eukaryota; kingdom Viridiplantae; phylum Streptophyta; class Magnoliopsida; order Dipsacales; family Adoxaceae; genus Sambucus; species Sambucus nigra. Next base: position 327,302,516 of record OX422219.1, on the reverse strand, counting down.
AACCGAGTATGCCTTAATTCATGATTTTTAAGTTATTATAAACATCAACTTAATTGAATCATTACTCCTTTTTAATTTCATATAACATTCACACCAGTTATACACCTAATACATTTTTCACTATGTATTAATTATCCCCTATATAATTATTTACCTAATTATATATTTAATCATATTACAGTATTCACAAACATACTGAAATAACATTTAATACAAACTTTCGGTCGAGTAAGAATACTCACAAAATATAAGTTTTCCCAAGTGCTATCTCACTAGGTGTATTCACGCAACCTAGTTATCCAAGTTAGATTCGCTCATTAACTTAGTTTAATATTCGAATTGGAGGCGGTCATATTCCTTGCCTGAAAGTGAGATGCCCCTCACCCATATAACGAACGATTTGACCTGGGATTATACTCGCCCTACTCCTCAAGCTAGGGGATTCATCCACTACGCGCAACCTCCCCCTATAGCACTAGAGTATATAATAGTAATATTCAATCTCTGATATTAATGCACACACACGATATATATATATATATATATATATATATTATCACACACCGTATATATATATATAAAATTAAAACGTCCCGGCTACACCATGTACTAAATCCGTAACACCAGCCTATTTAATTTATTAAGAGTTTATGGTCCAACTCTAATTATTAATTAATTTGCACATTAATTAATTTAGTTACCTTTGGTGTCGCCCCCACCATAAATTTGGACTTACTCTCGTAGCCCGAAATAACCTGACTCGAGTCTAAATTCCCGACTCTCGAATTTAAAATCATGACGTGTCACCCAAAAATTTCCTCAAATCCTAATTAACTTTACTCATTATTAATTAGGTTTAAACTCATGTATTAATTTTTCCATAATTAATTACATAAGGATTTATTATATAAATTTTTTCTTTTATACACATAACTGGGCAGAATTGCCGAAATCTGCCGACCTTCGATCGATCGACCCCAGACCTTCGATCGATCGATCGAACAGGTCTTCGTCTTCTTCGCGAAGACAGAATCATCAATGGACGGAAATTCTCAAACCCTAATTCCTTCTACCAGTAACCTCAAGCCCTCTTAGCATTAATACATGTTATAAACCTTATTAGGGACCTCCAGAATGTCCACCAACATCATTAATTCGTCCATTAACTACAGTTTCTGGATTTGGGGAAAATTCATCTTTAACCCTTAACCCATTTACATCCCAAATCCCTTCACCAATTTCGTTTCTAATTATGCATATATCATCCTACCTGATATGTATCAGTTCATAATATCAGATTTCTACCAGAATTTTCATTAAAATTCGTAAATCAGATTATCACTTTTCAAAAGCTCATGTTTATGCCATGAACACCCAAAACGAATTTTTGATCAAACACATCACATGAATATGAATTTCAACACAGATTTAATACTATTGCAAGTTATCCACTTGCCTTAGGTTTCGTAGTGTCTGATTCGGAGATGAATTCCAAGGTTGAAGATGATCCTTGTTGGCTCTCTAGTGATCCCAAAATTGCCTTTAACTGCTATTAGGGTTCTTTAATCCAATTACCTTTTTTCTAAAACTCTATTAGCCGTTATATCATTCCTCCAAATTCCTTAATTTACCTAAATCCCGTTTTTTGCCTAATGGGCCAAGCCCAAGTGACCCAAATGCCCTCGTGTGGGCCCTGCTATGTCTAAAAACGCCCCGTGACCCGTTTACTACCCCCGGGTACACTTTTCCGACTATCTCGGCCCATCCGGACTCAACCGTACACTCAGAATTGGCATCCGAATTAATTTATAAAAATGTTTATCCCCTCACCCCTTTAGTCTATACCGACTCCCGGTTGAGATAAGTGCCTACCCTGTCATTAATACTCGAAATGACTTAAATAAATAATTTCTATTCACTTAGTAAATAACTTCTCGTAAATATTAACCATTTATTCCTCGATTAATATTTAAATAATATTTCCCTAATTAATTCAATTAAATTACGATTCACAAGTAATTTTAAATTCTCGAATTAATTAAATATTTAATGCATGAAAATGCGGGGTGTTACATATTTCTACTTAGCTTAGTGGGACATTCAAAAACTCTATGGCCATACCCTTCACAACCAAAACAACGATTTGACTCGTCTCTATTAACTTCTTCATTATAATTTTTAGGGATCTTCTCGGGCTTGTTATACTTGGATTTATCAAATTTCTTATATTCATTTTTGAGACTATCTTTATTATTCTTAAGAAAGTTTCTTAATTTCCTAGCAAACATTGCCACATCTTCCGAGTCAAAATCACTCTCATCATTCGAAACTTATTTTTCCTCATTTCGGGCTTTCAAAGCAATGCCCTTATCTTTCTTCTTTTCGGTTTTAGAGGAAAACTTGTGAGGTTCATAGGTTTGTAAATCACCTACGAGCTCTTCTAGTTTCTTAGAGGCTAAAGTGGGTAAAGAATTCAACACGATCACTTTAGGAATAAATCTATCGGGTAGGGACCTTAAAATTTTCTTTACTACTCGGTCATTGGGTATCTTTTCTTCCAAATTAAAAGATGAATTTATAATATCGGAAAGTCTAGCATAAAATTCATCAAAAGTTTCATTTTCAAGTATTTTTATGGTCTCGAATTGAATGGTGAGGTTTTGGAGTTTTGAAGCTTTTACGACACTAGTTCCCTTGTGGGTGAGTTGTAAGATATCCCAAGCTTCTTTAGCGATTTTACATGTCATGATACGGTAGAATTTATCCAAGGTGATTGCACTAAACAAAGCATTTAAGCCCCTGGAATTAAATTGGCTGGTTTAAGTTCATTCTCAGTCCATCTCTTTACGGGTTTGGGGGCACGTTTATTTTCTACTAAACATGTATGTGGGGACTACATGGTAACGACAGATAGCCAAACCCTCTCTTCTATGTACTTTAGTGTCAATTTCATACGTGTTTTCCAGTATGCGTAATTAAAATCATCAAAAACTGGAAATTTTAAAAATGGAAAAAATTCTATTTTTTAAACAAAACTAAATTAAGGATCTTCACGCAATAAATTAATGCTCTTGCTCTGATACCACTTGTAAGCCCTAGAATTTAAATATTTTAAAATAAGTGTGATGGTTCAATTAAATTCCCAATTAAAATTTCAATTCAACTTTTGAACAAAAACAAACTTCAAATTTTAATTTCTTCAAAATTAAAATTAAGTTAAACTAAAAGTGAAATTAAACTACTCAAATAAATTAATCCAACCCAAGTCATAAAATTTGCCTAACAATAGAATATTAAATTTTTCAATATAGGCCAACATAAATTTTATGAAATTAATATTTGGACTTAAATTAATTTAAACCACAACTTACCCAAATATTTCAACTTAAATTGGCACCAAATTAAACAAGAATGAGATTTAAACTAATTTTTATCTTGATTATACTAGCATGCATCTAAGGTGATTTTTGTAAGATAAAAATAAACAATCTCGCTACGCGGCGATGTACGAGGAAAAACAAAATGGAAAAACCTCTGATGACCCTGGCCTAAAAAATCCACTAGGTACGGTATGTTTACAAAGATTATGACAAGAAGACTTACAACACTCGACTCGACTCCTTCAAGTCCCGACGCTTCCTCAGCTCTTCAACCTCTGCCTTATAGATAACTCCAGAGTCCATCAGAATCTTGGAGTCCACCAATGGAGGCACAACCCACCGTCAATCACACTTGATGTCTTTCACCATATGAGAAAGCCGCAACACAAACTTTTTCTCCTTTATGGGTAGAGAATGAACCCAAACTCTCTTCTTGTTGGTGTAGAGAAAACTCGATGCCAAACAAACTCTCCAAGAAATATATATATATATATATATATATATATATATATATATATATATATATATATATGAAAACTTGGAATTAAACAAACATGGGTGTATGAGTGTTTTTATAGAATTTTAATCCATTGAAATCATAAACACAAAATGAAACTTTTTCTCTCAATAATGTTTCTCTCTTTTTCTCTTGCAGGGAATGAAAAAGTTATGTGAAAAAGTGTTTCCCGCATTTAGTTAATCAGGAAAAAGAAGCGGGAAAACAAGTGGGCAAGTGGGAAGTTATTAAAAAACTATCAAAAAAGTGCCCAAGTCGTTCGAACGACTTTTCGAACGAAATTTTGGAGACAAATCCCCAAACTCGTTTGAAGTTCGTTCGAAGTCTCGTTCAAACGACTTTTCTAACGAAAAAGTAAAGATTATAAGGCAAAGTCGTTGGAAAACTCATTCGATTTCTCATTCGATCGAGAATCTCGTTCAATTTCTCGTTCGAACGACAATTCGAACAAAAATTTAGAAACTTTTGTTTTTCACTTTTAAGCCCAAAAACTTTTGGGAAAAGTTCTAAAGAGATTTTATAAATATAAAAGTTCATAAAAGGTATTTATGAAATACACCCAATAAAAGTTCCAAGCTCCTATATATATATATATATATATATATATAACGTATTCATACCTTTGGAGCCTTGGAATCCAATTGAAGTTGACATAGAAACACGACACTAAACTCGACAAGGATGAAGCTATAAATTTTGGGCTGTTATGCCTTCAACTTCTTCAAACGTCGTAGGCTTGATAGGAACAAACTTCTTTCCTACGACTTAAATGGTTTTGTCCGGAATTAAGCCAAAACTACATATGGGCTCAGTGAAAATTTATGTCCTTACACAAGCGTATCTTAAAGGTTGTTCAGTCCCAGTAGCCAGGTATATCGTGTCCCATGGAAATAAAAAGCAATCCTTCGCTAATCGAGTCACATTGCCCTTTTGCATATAGAAAAAGTTCAAGGAATACACCCTATTGCACAAAAAGAATAAGATACTTATGGGCCAATTTTTCTAACAAAATTTCTCAAAAATTATCAGACAGTCGGAGGCTGGTCCAAAACCCATCAGATTCAAGGTTTAATATATTCCCATCCCACGAGGAAGATAAATAGTATGAATCTGCAAGTTATCTCCAAAACAGAGGTCATCTATGTTAGATTCCCCTAACCGCATCTTTATTTTGGCAAACTAATAGAACTCAATTTCTTATTTCCTTGCTCATCTTTCTTAAAAAATAAGAGCTCACTCCTCCCCACGCAAATCCAACGAGACTCTATTAGGTTTTTTCCCATTGAAGATATTACCAAATAAAATAAGTAAAAAAAAAATACCGCCCATATAAAGTTAAAAATAGATAAAAGAATTGCATAAGAAAAGTGATAAATATGTGTGTCCGTCACCCCTGTGTATTATCCTTCTGTCAATCCTTCTGTGCTCGAGAACCTGAACAAAAGTGACCCCAATTTTTCTGAGCTTATCATTATTAAAATAGAATTTCCACTAAGTTCTTACCCTTGAAACTCGAGTTCACACTCCATACGGTCGTCTAGTTTTCGTCAGCGAGCTCCCCTCTTATCATTGTTAGGTATGCACGATTGTACGTACCATGTCTACCGATGAAGATTAGGCACCATCCATAATGGATTAGATTTTTAGACAACTTGAGGTAGGGGTGTTCGCGGTACGGTAAAAACCCGTACCATACCATTTTGTACCAAAACAAAGTGGTAATGGTTTACATTTTTTACTTACCGAAAACCGAAATTACCGAATTTTTTGTGGTTGGTTTTGGTTTAACCATTTTAAAAACCGATTTACTGAAATTATCGCTTTTAAAATTTCGAAATATGAAATATAAAAAATACCGTGATAATATACCTAAATTATAAACTAGACATACCAAATATATCCATTTAAATTTATCTCAACCATCCATTAAATGAAATGGGTATTATTGTTTCAACTCACTAAATTAATTTATATACATGTATGAGAGTAGAATATTTCATTTTATATTTTCATTTAAAAATACAAATATACAGGAGTATAATGCATTTTTAATTTAAACAATTTTTTTTACCCCAAATAAATTGATTTATTAGAGATAATGGTGGGGAAAAGCCCCCCACGAGTGGCTTACATCAGAAAAGGATCAATGTGAGCTCCTATAAGTGAAAAAGCCTCTATAATATCCATACAAAATCTAGATTCTATGCCTACAATAGGACAATTCCTAAAAGCCATTTTAATCTCCCCACAAATCAGAATAAGTATCGAAGATTCTTTCATTGGGAAACCCTCATACATGCTTTTGTTTCTCGCGCACCATAAATGCCAACAAATGTAGGCTGGTATAGTCCGACATAGAATTCCTCTATTCTTGTCACCTTTAGAATTAATCCAACAATTCATTAAATTACCCCTAAAGTTTGAAGAGAAAAACTTTAGACCAATAATATTATAGAACCGATGCCAAATATTTTGTGCAATAGGACTACCCCAGAAAAGATGGTCTTTGTCTTCTTCACATGCCTCTATACAGCATCTACATTTCGAGGCAAGAGGAATATGAATTCTTTTGATGTTCTCGTCAATTGCTATTCCTTTATGGAGGAGCCTCCACATGAAAACTGATTTTTTTGGGGAAATCCTCTTATCCCAAATTAGAGAAAAGGATCGTTGAATACAACCCTTATCTCTCACTAAGTGCCAAGAGGATTTAATTGAAAATTCCCCTTTCTTAGACAAAAGCCATTTTCCTGAACTAATTTCAAAATTTTTAAAAAATTCCTCCCAATTATTTTGCATTCGCTTCCATACCTGAGAAGATGCAGAAATAGTACCTCTGAAATATTGAGCTTCGAACTTCGAACTTTTTGTATTTAGCATGCATGAATTGGGACCATAAAGAGTTGGAATTAAAAATTTTCCACCACAAATTATGAGCATAAGTAAGAGCAAGATCCGTCATGGATCTGAGATTCAGGCCTCCTTCTTCCTTTGTGGTGCAAATGTCCTTCCAGTTCACCCATTGGAATTTCGTCCTGTCTTCCTGTTTACCCTATAAAAATTGGCCTAGCAATGTGTTTATGTGATTGAGAACATCTACCGGAGGATTAATTACCACCATAAAATGGAGATGCATAGATTCTGCCACTGATTTAATAAGAGTAATCATCCCCGCTTGAGAAATACTTTGATGATTCCATTAATTAAGCTTCCTAACCAGTTTGTCAATAAATTTAGTGAAGTATGCTTTCTTTTTCCTGCCTGCAAATAAGGGGATCCCCAAATAGATGATTGGAAGATTTTTGCGTTTAAAACCTTTGATATTTTCCACTATCTTTTTTTTTCCACGAGATTCATTTCTCGGCAGATAGAATGAAGTTTTGTTGCAATTTACCACTTGACCCGAGTGCCTTTCATACTCTTTCAAAAATTCCATGAATTGCTTTTGGGATTGAATATCTCCATTTGCAAAAATAAGGGTGTCATCTGCAAAAGAAAGACAAGAGATAATTGGGCAGCCCCTGGTTAGAGAAAAATGAGTCATTTTTCCACTTTTCATCATTTTTTGAATTCCACGGTTTAGAACTTCCGAGGCTAAAACAAAAAACGCCGGTGATAGAGGGTCTCCTTGTCTCACCCGATTTTTTGATTTAAAAAAATCACACGCCTTCCCGTTAACGACTATCGAGTACCAACAAAGTGAGATCAATCTCCAAATTAAGTCAATCACTGTTTCTGAGAAGCCAAACCTCCTAAGCGTTTTGATGATGAACAACCATGAAATTCTATCGATGCTTTTGACATATCCAGCTTAATGATAAGGTTTGATCCCATTACTTTTTTTTAAAAGATGACATCATCTCTTGTGCTAAAAGAATGTTCTCTAATATTGATCGACCTTTGATAAAATCTCATTGAGCTGGAGATATAATATTAGGCAAAATTTGCCTAATTCTTTTTGCAAAAATTTTTGAAATAATTTTAGACAAAAAGTTACAAAGACTGATAGGCTGAAGATCGCCACAAGATTTAGGATTGTCAATTTTTGGGATTAATACCACGTTCGTTGATGTCCAACTAACTGGTAATTCTTCACCAATAAAAAATAATCATATAGCCTTGTGGAAATTAGATTCAATAATATCCCACAAGCGATAAAAAAATACCATTAAAACCATCTGGATCTGCTGCCCCATCTTTATTCATGTCGCCAATAGCCTCGTGGATTTTCTGAATAGACGGGATATTGCTGATCAACTCGTTACCCTCTGGTTGCACTATATTGGGAATGCAACCCATATATCTTCTGCCCCAATATTGTTAACTGAGCAGCTACTGGACCCTTGCTGCCTCGGATCAACTGAATGCTTTTTGGAATACCTCGTCTGCCCGGATGAACTTGAGACAACTGCCATTTCAGCTTGATGAAGCAGTCCCGAACTATCATATTTCCTACTGTCGTTAACGGCTCCAACTGAATAAAGGATTTGCTGAAACGAACTCACGATTTCTTGCTCGACCTCTTGATCATCCGTTAACCACTGCCCATGGTTATTCAGAATTCTGTATAAGCTGAGCTTGTCCCTCTTCTTCCTCATGACTATATGAAAGAACTTCGTATTTGCATCTCCTTCTTTGGCCCATCTTGCTCTAGACTTTTGTTTCCAGTATTCCTATTCTCTATGAAGGACTGTTAGGTATTTCGCTTGGGTTTTGTGGAATTTAATCATGTTTTCTAAAGAAGGTTTTGCATTAAATTCCATCTCGACCTCCAGCATATCATCTTCTGCCTTTCTAGACATTTGAAAAATATCTCTGAATTTGCTTCTCGACCATATTTTGAGAAAGTATTTTACCCTTTTAAGTTTCTCTGCAAAAACATTTAAGGGTCTACCCTTGACATCATGATTCCAAGCTTGTTCCACCACCTTAAAGAATTCTTCATTTTTATGCCAGAATGACAGAAATTTGAAAGGTTTGGAATTGGGATTGTTATCTACTATAATTTTGAGTAGAAGTGGGATATGATCCGATTTAGTCCTGTTGAGATGTTCCACCGAGCTAATAAAATTCCCATTCATCCATTCGGTATTACCCACCACTCTATCAAGCCGAGCCCAAAAATGAGCATTACCTTTACGATTATTACACGAAGTAAAACGGGATCCTTTGAAATTAATTTCTTGTAACCCTACATTTAAAAGAGCCAAGTTAAAATCCATCACCCCTTCCAAATTAATTTTATTCCCTCCAATTTTTTCATCATTCGAGGCCACTTTATTAAAGTCTCCTCCAACTACCCATTTCATATCACCCAGGTTTGATAAATATTCAAGATCATCCCACAAAGACATTCTTTCAAGTCTACTGCATTTCGCATAAACAACCGTAAAAAGGATCGAATTGGCAAAAAAGCTATTGGATAACCAAAGGGAAAGAGATTGAGACCCGTCATGAGCTAAAGTCACCTTCCAATTATTTTTCCAAAAAATCTAAATTTTATTATTGTTATTGGCCAAACCACCATCAAAATTTATCTTCCTACACACCTCTTCAAGTTTGTTTCCCTCAATTTTTTGTTCTAATAAAGCCACAATGGAAATCGAGTGAATGCGAATTGATCTTTTAAGTCTTCGAACAGAGGGACCATTTCCCACACCTCTAATATTCCAAAATAGGCCTTGGACCATTGAGAAAAATCAAAGATTAAAGTTTTAGAATTCTTAGCACCGGAACGGGTTTGAATTTTAGGAGTATTCATGGCTGCATAATTCTTTCTTAGCCTTCTCTTTCTAACTACTGTAAACTCAGTTTCTTCCTCTACTGTTTCTTCCACCAATACCTTCTTGTCCAATCTTTGAATTTTTTTTGAAATTCCTTGGGAAAAGGACTCCCAATAATCATTTACCTCTCCCACCAAGTGAGTTTCTGAATCTGAAGCATATAGGTGTCGCCATTCTTTTGCTATGTTCCTGACAGTTGAGATTCTAGGTGCCCTAGGAGATAAGAAAAGATTTTTCATGGTTGTGGGGTCCATAATGAATTTCCTGAGTTTAGGAATATTAGCCATATCATAATCCCATTCATTTGTAGTTATCTCGACGTCTACATGCAAGCTAGGGTTAATGTCGATACTACTAATACCCGATTAAATCTCTCCTTCTTCCAGCTCCGAGTTTACTGTAGTTAAAAGCTCAAAAGAATTATTAATATCTAGTGTCGTGTCCTGCTTAGCGGCGATAAACGCTGATGAGTTCTTGACTGCTTCTGTAGACCTGGGTATATCAGTAACAACTTACACCACATTTCGTACAGGTCCCACATCTTTTTGAGTCTTCTGGATAGGTTTTTAAATACGTTTTTGTGTCGGCTAAACTTCTTGAGAGAATACATCTACATTCTCCTCCATGGCAGTATGATCGTATTTCTTCTTATAGGAGAAGCTGACATGGCCCAGTTTCGAGCAGATGTGATAATATGGAGGAACGTTTTCATAGCAAATCTTCTGCCAAAACCCTGAATCTTTCGTCCCTAACCAAATCCTCTTGGGTTGTTGCTTCAACACATTAACCTCGATGCAAACCCTAGCCATGATAGGTCGAGATAAAAAGACTCGCAACCTCATCAAGCTTAACGAGATTCCCAATCGCTTTAGAAATGAAAAAGAGGGTGGTCTTGGAAAAAAATGGACAGGAAGGTATGGAAGATTAACCCATACAGGAACTAGAGGGCTATCCATATTGGTTTTAAAGTCCGGTGACATTTAATAACTCTCATAGGAAACCTGTGTATATACCAAAGGTCTCACAGCCACATCCGATGAAACTCTTCCTCACAATGGAGACGGATCAAAACATGTTTAGAATCTAAAAGTCCCACTGAGAAATCTGTTTTGAGTGAAAACATCAAGAAAATTTTCCTGATAGTTTCAAGAGAAGGTCTCCCATGGTGAAATTGACCTATCAAAGCATATTTGAAAGGAGCAGCTAGAGCACTAATGTCATCGTTGGAAAAGAAAAGGGCTATCTCCCCTTTATATTGCAAAGCCGGAAGAACGGAAAGATGAGTCTCTGTATCCTTATTGTTTGACAGGATATCAGCGAAAGTTTTCACTGCATTCCTGTTATTGGATTTCTCATCAGACTTTAGGACAACAGGAGGTACCGTACCAGTATTAGGGTTCAGCGCCGCCGCCATACTGGTAGGGTTCCACGCATGTGGAAGAGATAGGAGAGATATGAGAGAGGAGAGAGGTCGGTTCCTACATTTAAAGAATTTTAATTTTCATATAAAAATAGAAATAGACATGAGTATAATGTATAAAAATATATTATGTGATTTTGTTAAATGACCTTATATTTATGTTACATGTAATATAAGTATACCAACATTATGTAGTTTGAAAACAAAAGTGTTAGAAAGAGGTGAAGGACAAGTGCGTTTTTCATAAATATATGCATTCCCACATCGTTTCCAAGCTAATGCATTCTCCTAAAGTTGATGGTATAAAAACACATAATTTAACTCTCGAGCTTAGTTAAAATTTCAAGTCCCAGATATAAAACGAGTGAGATCATTTTGCTGCTAGCTTACTATAAAGCTACTCCCAAACATTGTTTTCTTAAGCTGACTTTTAAAAGGTATAACAGATTCTGTCATAAAATTTTAAAAGTAAGTTCAGAATGTTTGGTGAATTTAAGATTTGGGACCCATTTAGTTCTCTTTTGTTATTATTATTACAATAATTTTAGACTTATTAAAAATATCGGTTTTACCGTGGTTTAGTGTGGTATGGTTTTGGTTTATAAACCATATAATTGATAATTTCAGTTTTTATAAAAAAAGTCGATTTCATTTTGGTAAACTCGTTTTACTGACAAACCGACCGATAATCAATCCTAACTTAAGGACATCACTGCCTGTTAGAACACTATGCAGTTAAAAATTAGAGCATTAAGACAAGCACAAGTCCGCCTTCAAGAGGCCACTGCTACGACCAAAATTGGAGGGAACAACTCCCTCCCCCATCCCCCAACACTAGTACACCAAATGCGATGGTTGTCAAAATAGTACTAATTATCCCCGAGGATCCGCCTGCACCAATCCAAGCATCGACTCCCCTACTAACGCCAGCACCCCCATATCCAAGAACCATTTATTCCAAATGTATAATTTGAACCCTATCATCTGTACCCAGAGTACCAAAACACTGACTTCCAAGGTCCCTATGAGCTGAGTTCATAGATCCTCCACCAGATAATGATGCATCCCTAAGTCTCCCACGGGGCTATGCAAATATGATGTATCTCCTATAAAAGACACTTGCAAATCATGCCAATATGGCCAATTGAACTCGCACTCGAATTTTTAATGAGACACCTACCTCATATCTCTATAGGGATGTACTTGTTGTAGCACACGCATCCTTCGTGTATAAATAAATTTTACCCGGACTAAGATTCTACATATCTCCTCAGACACTATAGTCCATTATAGACCTCCTCTCCCAGGATCGCATCCCCTCTCTAAGTGTTTACTAGACATCCACATTTATCTAAGAACTACTATTCCTAATCCAAGCAATGAACTCCTAAAGCCACCACAATTCTTGTGTAGGACTTTAAACCCCCTAACCTACCGGACTTATTGAACCTAACTTAACCAACGTCCTCCTGGCCTACCCCTTATTTCAGGAGCCTTGTACAATTACTCATCCAATGTCTCCGGCTTTATGTAAAGACTACGCACATCTAAGGGATTTCATAGAACCACCCACGTATTTTCTCAATAGATATTCAACCATTTTTGCTATAAAAAATAGAGGGGTCAAATCAAAAAATAAAATAATAAAATGGGATAAATGATCACTTATGCCATTTTAGAATCAAATAAAATTTCAGGATTATCAATTCAAACACCCTAAAAAATTCTCAAATTACAACATGCGTATTAAAATCTTGAATCCTAGACTCAAGTAGGAAAGACATCTCTGCCTAGATTGAAAGAAAAGTATTCTTACATTACAGACAAAATTTGGAAAATAAAACTTATGGTCATTCAAAATGACAATGGATTAAGTCTACTTGGTTGAAAACCAAGTCTCCCCATATTTCCCTAAGGACCTAACTTTTCTGGGCTCTTTAAAGTTACCTTTACTCCGTTTGATGACATGATAAGTAGTAGTTCTTGGTACTTAACATTGTGTACTTTGTATGTTGAATCAAAAATTGTAAATAAAATAAATGACACAACTAATAACGAGAATCTCTGGGTCAAAGATGTTTAGTACACCTCAAAAGGCTTAATAAAAATCAAAATGATCATATTACTCCTATCGAGAGAAATACAATGACGAGTAACGTGGAAAAACATTGAGTACCCCAAATATATATGTACGGGACCCTCCCTTAACCAACGGAGCTTTGCCATAACCTTCGATGGAAAATGAATTAGTCATCCAAGAGGACAACCTAGTCCTAAAGGATAACCAAAAGCCCTCTCAAAATTTCAGAGGCAAGTTCATACCTAATAAGAGGGTCCTTACATTCTCAACCAATATATACACAAACGGGGCAGCCACTGTGGCTTTCCCTGATGGGGTCACATTTTCTTAAACCTTTAACCTCGACAGTGCAAAAAATTCATTGTCCCTAGATATATCCTAAACAGGAGTACAAGCCAAGCAAAAAAGAAAGAAAAAAAAAGAGAAAGACAAAAGAGACACAAGAGGAAAGTGATCCAAAAAAGAATAAGAAAAACATAAACTTGGTCGAAGCTTCAAATTCCATACAAAATGCTAGTCGGGACAAATCAATGAAACACGGATGAGACGGAAAGAGAAGTGTTGTAACCATACACATTACTATCCCTATATAAAAAATCCACTTGAGCCACCAACCTTTTGCTTAAAGTCGGCTAAACACTTTAAGCCCCTAACTTTTCAATAGATAGAACTACGTGAACTTGATTCTCCGTTATATTTTATTGCATACATTTGAATACAGACAAGCCATTGTCTATTAATTAAAGATACGTAGGTAACCCGAGATATCACTTTGGGCTCGATGAAACACCAAACACTAAACACAAAGCCCAAATCGGTTTTGGAATAAACATGGTCGTTGTGTCTTAAGTGGGAGAGACTTTACGTGGTCTAATAAATGATTACAAGTAATAAAAGTCACTCTAAAGTGTTAGATCTCCGTAGGGGTATCATTATTTAAATCATGACACAAAATTCGATACTCTCAGACCGTCACTTATGAGGCCTAGTGGGAAATCACGTTCCCATCCCCTCAATTTTCCACTATAAAAAGCCTTACCCTCAAAACAAGACCCAAAAATATCATACACTACCGACATTCAATCAAGGTGTACTAAAAGATACCCCACCCTTGGAACTATATTTGACATGATTCCCCTCAAGGGATATATAGGGATTCCACCCAAAGTGTCGGCCTCACCATAAAATATATCCTTAATTTCTTCAAATCCCTTTGAACCAAATCCATAATCCCTGGAATCTTCAAATTCAAGCGAATAATTTCATATCAGAGAATGATCATAAAAAAATATTTTAAAACTTTGAGGTAAGAGTCTTGAAAGGTCTTCAAAGTTACCCTGCATTTTCAGGTAACTACTCATCCTCTTCACCCATATTTAAATCCAAATATGAAACTCCGTGTCAATTTTATATCAAAGGGGATATTTTTATGTTAAACAAATGAGCAATATCTCCTGATACAATAATGAAAAAATGAAAAACACTAAGAGAGCAATCATCGCATGGCTAGCCCAAAAGCGCCCTTTATTATAGAACACCATTTGAATCCGGAAGAGAAACTACCTTCTACATTCTTATTGTGTTAAACACAAACCCCCTGTATATATATATAGACACACACACACACACACATAGTTAGACTCTCTAATATATCTCCTAGAAACATACCAATCAACATACTTTTAAAATAGTAAGAAAATATATTTTTTGAACAAATTTTGTCACGATCTCCATAATGAGGAGGTCAACTATAAAAATAATCATCAAAAAATTCAACTCGAAAATGGGAGAAATGAAAAGTGGGTATATACAAGCATTTTCGTCCGTTCAAATTTTTTCCATCATCTCAAACAATTCGGGGTTGAATTATTTCTATAATTTTTTTGTAGACGATCTCCTTACTATGTAGATCATATATACCGACCTTGGTTAAATAATCAGTTTGTTATTATTTTAAATTCAGGGGTATGTTCATCAGTATATTAAATGAGGTATGTTGGAGAGCCTAACTATGTGTGTGTGTGTGTGTATCAAATATGTATCAATGATTGATTATCTACATCCATACCATAGGCATCCATTGCCTCCAACCAAAATGAAGCCTCGTATTGAGCACCTAGACCAAGCCTTGGACTCCACCTGAGCAAACAAAAGCCTCACTACCTTGAGCACCCAAACTAAACGTCAAACATTGCCTGAGAAAACCATTATGGAGCCTCGGACCCCTCTAAGAAAACCTCTCTAAAAGTCTCGGACACCACCTGAGTAAATAAAAGCCTCACTACCCTGAGCAACCCACTTAAGCCTCAGATACCGCATGAAAATACCACTGCAAAGCCTCATACACCGCCTGAAAAAAACACTATAAAGCCACACTGCTTGAGCAAACCACAACAAAGGCTCATATACTATCTAAGAAAATAAAAGCCTCACCACCCTGAGCGCCTCAACAAACCATTGCAAAGTCTTAGACTCCTTTAAGAAAACCTCTTTAAAGCCTCAAAATCTACCCAAGCAAATAAAAGCCTCAGTACCATGAGAACCCAACCTAAGCCTCAAATACCGCATGATCAAACCACTACAAAGCCTCAGACACTTCTTGAGAAAACCATTATAAAGCGTGAGACTCCTCTAAGAAAACCTCTCCAAAGTCTCGGACTCCAACCCTATGCACCCCACTTAAGCCTCAGACCGCCTGAGAAAACCTATCTAAAGCATCGAACTCTACCTGGGCAAACAAAATCCTCACTAGCCTGAGCATCCCAATTAAGCATCAGACTTCTATGAGAAAACCTATCAAAATCCTCAGTCATCGTCGGAACAAACCACTGTAAAGCCTATGATGTAGCCTGAGAAAACCCCTGTAGGGCCTTAGATACTTCCTAAGCAAACCTCTGAAAATCTTGTCTACCTTGAGCACCTCATATAGAGCCTTGAACATCGCTTAAGAAAACCCCTGAAAAGAATAGCTCATCCATAAGCTGCCCACTTAAGCCTCTAACACCACCTGAGCAAACCTCTTAAGCCTCGAATTTCACTTGAGCAAACCTCAAAAAATCCTCACTACACTGAGCACCTCACTTAAAGCCTCGAACACTGTCTGGGCAAACGTTTTAACCAAAACCTCAAAATCCTCTCAGTACACCACAATGAAGCTTCAAACTTCCCCGATCAATATAAAAAACTCCTCTAATCATCCCATAATACCCACGGGCTCCACCCAAGAAAAAAAAATTAAAACCTCACCCGAACAAAACCAAAGAAGTCACCTCTTCCAATCCAGTCCCCTACGTGACACAAAATAGGATGCCTTGCATTTAAAACAACCCAGTCCAACATGTGACCTTTAATAGGGAGCCCTGCGCTCCAAACCAACTGTGTCCCCTACGTGAACTTAAATACGTAACCATATACTCCAAACTAACTCGTACACGACCAAAAATAGGGAGCTTTATGATCCAAACTAACTCGATCATCCACGTGATTTTAGATAGGATGTCTTGTGCCTTAAATAACTTGGTCCTCCACGTGACCTTAAATAGGAAGTCATGCGCTTCAAATCACTCGGTACCCTACGTGACCTAAAATAGGAAGCCTTTATCTTCAAACAACTCAATTCATGCCATGACCTAAATAAGGGCCCTGCGCTCTAAATCAACTCGGTCCCCCACGTGACCTTAAATAGGAAGCTCTGCGCTTCAATTAACATGGATCCCTACTGCTCTAAAATAATTCGGTTCCCTACGTGAACTTAAATAGGGAGCCCTACACTCCAAACCAACTATGTCCTCTACGTGACCTTAAATAGTAAAAACTGTGCTTCAAATAAGTCGGTCCCTCATGTGGCCTTAAATAGGGAGTGCTACGATCCAAAATAATTCGGTCCCCTACACGACCTAAAGTAGGAATACTTGTGCTTCAAACCACTCGATCCCCTACGTGACCTTAAATAGGAAGTCACGTGCTTCAAACTACTTGGTCCCCTATGCAATCTTAAATAAGAAACCTTGTGCTTCAAATAGCTCGGTACCCCACGTGACCTTAAATAGGAAACCCCGTGCTTTAAATAACTCGGTCCCCCATGTGACCTTATACAGGGATCCCTATGCTCCAAAATAACTCGATCCCCTACGTGACCTTAAATAGGGAGCCCTAGGCTCCAAACCTACTCAGTCCCCTATGCATCCAAAAATAGGGAGGCTTACGCACTAAACCAACTCGTTATCCAACATAACCTTAAATAGAAAGCCCTGCGCTTCAAACAACCTGGTCCCCTACGTGACCTTAAATAGGAAGACTTGAGCTTCAAACCACACGGTCCCCCACATATCCTTAAATAGGAATCCCATGCGCTTTAAACAAGCTGCCCCCCCTCGTGACCTTAAATAGGAAGTCATGCGCTTGAAACCACTCGACCCCTACATGACCTAAAATAGGAATCCATATGCTTCAAACAAACTTGGTCCCCTCTGTGACCTAAAATAGGAAGCCATTCCATCCAAATTAACTTTGTCACCTACGCGACCTAAAATATGAAGTCCTACACTTCATATTTTTTTGGTCAATGTGTGTGTATATATATATATAAGCATGTTATGCAGTTCCCAAATGAATGAAATGAGTAAAGCACACCCCCTAACTTGAAATAAGCATTGTTTTCAATGTTGCTAAGGACAAAAATGAAGCGATCCCCGGTAAGTGCAATAACAAAACTACAAAACATGTTAGTACCAAAATAGGAGTATACACAACCAAAATATATCGAAAATATATGAATGACAAAAAGAGATGGAAATTTAATTATGTCATAAATATCCAAAGAGTTGTAATACATAGGCTTGAAGTAAAAGAAAATACATCAAAACGATTTACAACCCTAAATTGCACTACCATCATCCTGTGTCCAACCCAAAATATCTGTAACCATAAATAAATGGATTGGGGGGATATCCTATGTAACACCCCGCCTAATTAAATACCGGGTGGCCAGTCCCATACCAAATTAAAACAGAATATACAGTTGGCTCATTCTTAGCATCATTGTCAAAAACATTTACAACTCACCCAATACCCAATTAAGCTGGTGTAAAAAAAACTTTCTAAATTTTAATTCAACAAAATCCATTTTTAGTTTACAAATAACACTATACGATTTATTCTACAACATTAATAACCAAACAGATAACACAAAAGAATAAATGTAGTTGGAATAAACATTCCCAAATAATAATCCAATATTGTAATCCCAACAATATTAAATGTATTAAAACGACACGAGTACAAGAGCATTTAACTCAGATAGAAAAGAGACAATTGAGTTCCTTTAGGCGACATGCCCTGAATAAAAGGACACTACAGAATGTGAATCAAATGAAGATAGGCATCTAAGCAATAATCCATAGCTCCATAGCTCGTCGTAATCCGCTAAGGTTGGCGTCCCTGTTGCTGGACACCTGATATAGAAGGTACAATAGAAAAGAAAATATGCAAGGAAACGGGTCAGAGCCCGATGTGAAAATGATTTTGAAAACAACAAGTATTTAACAAGTGCAATAAAGCATTTATTATGTACATGCTAGTATCCAACTCTCACTTGCTATTCTCACCTCTCATCTAGAGTGCACACTTAACGTTTCCTATTAACCTCCTAGTTAATGGTCCTCCAAACTAATTCCATAATATGATTTTATCCTATATCATAACCCCGTATGTCCCATACCATACGTTATATAATCATTCATATTCGTTTCTCATTAACATGAATCGTTTCTCATTAAAATGAGTTAAGCTTTTCAAATCTATAAGAATAACTGTTCATTAACTTAGTTCAATTCTCTTTCTCTATTCACAATTATCTATAATTATCACATAGTAGATTAATTTAACCACTATATACATTCATTTAATCCATTATATATATATATATATATATATATATATATATATATATATATATATGTATATATATAATACGGCACCCCGAGTCATAGCTGCGGTGCAATGCATTACTGTGCTATCATGTCCCATCATCGCTGGTCACCGAATAGGAGACAAAAGGTTTGGTAAGGACTTCTCGAACCCCAAACATCAACATACAAATTGGAGGCGAACATATTTCTCGTATCCATGGGTCACGCACATACCTACGTATCCACAGTCAGCGGACTTATCAACTCCCCGATAAGTCTTTCATAGACCTATGTTCTTGAGCGACAAATCAAAGATCCCATGGATTCATCAGGATATGACTGACCTCAAGCGCAAACCTCCCGTCGATAGCAAATAAGATAGGTATGTCATACACATAATCATCAATCAATCAAATAGGCATTATCATACCTATAATATAATATCAACAAGATACTCACATTAAACATAGATAGTTCCCATACGTAGCATTATATCTCTCAAATCCTATGTATTAAAATATTATGACTTTAGTTCTTTAATTCAATTATCCCCGAGCCTCACTCATTACTCAAGGTTCAAATAGGTTTCTCCTCAATATATTTATTCAGTAAGAAATCACAAGTATCCTACTGATCCACAACATCTTATCTCCCGAATTACTACGAATTAAACTCTCCTTTAATAAGGGTTATAACTGACAGTTTCTAATCTCTTATAAACACATCTTCTATCAACTAGGATTGAATATCATCATCACATGGCTCATAGTCTATAGTGTTTCATTCACACCAAATGACTTATCAACAAAATCAACATCCTTGCATCCTATAAAATCTCTCCACTCCCGACGTCGTTAAGGTTCATGCGCGGAGTGTCTCGCAAAGCGAAATCCAAACAAGGAACCCCTCCAATACACTACTACTAAACTTTGTTGATCGTGGAGGTCCGTCAACTTTAAATACGCAACCAGAATAACCTCATACCCTTCTTTCAATCAAATGTGGTCTGAACTCCCATCTATATCCAGGAGCCATCCCATTAAGCGCTTATACTACACTCAGTCCTTGCGCAATCAATAATGAGCTTAAACTCAGTCTTTGATGTTAAAATTGTAACCCTAAGACTACCCAGGTGTTATACTAAATCTCCCTTACTGTACCTATCCTTAATCCTCATGCATACCAATTAGAATCCAACACATGAATCTAGCAACAAAAATTTCCTTCAAATTTAATTAACATAATTCTAATCAATTGAATCCCAATCAAATCAATTCAATTCTTAACTAGGGCTTACTGATCTTGCCTAAGTCCCATAATATCCAAATAAGAATCACCAAATATCTACAATAGGTTTGGGATAAGAACAAGCATTAAAAAGAAATAACTTTAGGAATTCTGGGGAGGTCGAGCGATCGATCGCCCAGATACCAACCCAGTTTCTGCATTTCTTTTACTACGGGTTTCATCACTTTTGATCATCCAAAACTTCATATTAACTTCCCAAATTACTTATAAACCTTACTACATGATATATAAACATATGTGAACGATTTCTAATGATCTAAACATCCTAGAATCATCAAGAGTTTTGATTAAAAGCATATGTTTAACCTCTTTTTCCAGAAAATTATATACATGATATCTTCAAGAACACACCCATGGTTTTCAGAATTTCTTCAACAGATTTATGATTATTTTGTGGATCACTAATTACCTACAACATGAGTTTGATTCCTATATATGTCCATATTTTTAGAAATCCATTAACAACTCTATCCTTTCATCTTCCAAACATGAAAAATCATTCTTTTTATAACTATTCTAACATGGACAATATACAAACTTAGATTGCCATTATCAAACACTTGCCTCTAATGAAGATATGATCCTTTGGTGTAGTATATCACAGGTGGTTCTCCCATCTCCGGCCAACTTTCGGTGGTGGTGGGTGGTGGTGACCTTTGACCTTTGGTTCTCCTCCTTTCTAAGCAAGCTTTCTTCTTCCCAAGCAACCTTTCACTCTCTCTAAGAAGATGACTTTTCTATTTTGTGTAGAAGAGATGAATAATCCACGTACACTTAATCTCCAAATACTTATAATAGGACAAAATCCGAAATCACTATTCATCCCCCTATAAAAATGACCAAAATGCCCTTTTTGGTGGTCTTTTCATTTCCAAATGACCCGAGACCCAAATTCAACATCCAAATAGACTCTTCTGACTATTTCAAACCTTCCGAATGCAACGACGCAGTCAAAATAACTATAAGGTGGATAGAAAATAAACTCCCTTTTTAATTTAATAAATTAGTCCCGACACGTCCCATACCGCGTCCGACTAAAAATTCAAATTACTGAATTAACAAGTCACAACAATATCAATAACATCACATTCATATATTACCTAAATATCTTTAAGTAATATTCAGAATCATCCTTTTTAATATCCACAATTCTGATAAAACCCTAATGAATTAATTTATCATAAAATCCAATTAATCCATTAATTTAAAATATAACCCATTTTTAAAAGTCATTAAAATCACGGGGTATTACATCCTAATGACCACCAGAGGGTCTGGGTTCATCAAGATCGTACAGTGTCTAGGGGTCGTAGAATTAAGATGGCAATAGCACGCTGACCCCTAACTGATGGTGATACATGTCCATCCGAATTCGGGTCATCATACTAGTGTCCCGGTGCTAATCCCTTTGAAAAGAAGTAAAGATGGCCTGAAGAGAATCCATTTGGAGTCCCATGGACTTCATCTCATAAGCACTCCCAGCTGGGGGTGCATCCCTACTGGCATTCAACATCGATTCTTCCTCTACCTAATCTGACTCCTCGAATTCCTCCGTATACACATCCCTTTCAAGCATTCTCTTCTTCATTCGCTCAAACTAACACCCACCTAAGTACTTCTTGATCGATATATCATCCACTACCTTGGGCAACTTGGTTTTTTTCTTTCCTAAACCATACACCACGCCACAATACATATCCTCGTGACTAGAAATGTATATGGGAGCGCCCTCGTGGCCAATCTATCAAATGCCACGACCACCATCTCCTTTAGCACAAAGGAAGGCAAGCTAATTCGTGTATCCACCCCCAAAAGTCTATAAATAAATAACCCGTGCTTATATCTAAGGGAGGATTTATTTTTTATCGACAAGAGGGAATCGATGCTTATGATGTGGATAAGGCAATGGACGTCACATGTGCGGGACGAATGGAAAATATCAGACGTCCAGGCATCCCCCGGAGCCAAATGCTCCACCAAAGTAGCATAAGTAACATTGGTCATATCATCATCAAAAGGGTAGTAATAGGCATCGGCGTTGGTCGCCCCAACCAAATGTTTGATTAGGATGGTGGTGGAGATGAGGGTGATACATCCATGCTAGGGGTGGAAAATTGTGTTATTGGGTCGGGTTTAGGAGCAACCTAACACAACACAAAATATATTTCAGTGACATGACCATGACACAACATGATGTAGTGTTATTTTTTCATAACCCGAACACGACCCACTTCTAACACGATACGACACGACACGATTTAGAATTGTGATCTGATTAAAATCAATTAACACAACAAGCTTAAAAAGACACGACACATATGACACGACACTATTGGTAGCATATTTCTCAATTCATGCTTCTAAGTACACAAAAAAATAATTACATCACAATTTAATTTCCCATGACAGATTAAATCAATAATTTGCAAAAATTCCAAAATAAGTAAAAATTGTAGTAAGCATGCACAACTAAAAATTACACCGTAAACCATTACATCACAAACCCTTAATAAGCATGCACAACTAGAAATTATATAATCTCAACCATCGAAAGTTCCAATAAATTTCAAAAACATTTAAAGTTGTTAGTGAGATTACAAATCACAAGTGTCGCATTCCACCAAAATAATAGTTTTTTTTAACTAAAATGACAACTAATAAATTGAAAGAGTCTTAAAAAGATCATTACTCTCCTCAGAGCTTGCACCATTATTTCTTCCATAATCATGCAAAATATCATTCATAGGCGAAAAAAAATATAAGCATTATTAGAATAAAACAAATTAGTAATACAAGTGAAACTAAAAAAATATTAAAAATAACATGTATTAACCTTGATAGTATCCGATGAATTACTTTCCTTGTTATCCAAATGTATGATATCTTCAGTGAGCTCAAGCAAATTTATCTCCAAATCACCTTATTAGAGAAAAATCCAAAATGTTTAGGAAGTGAAAATTGTTTATTTAAAAAATGAATTGTAAAAAATATAAATTTACCTCTAATGCAAAAAAGTCAATCGCCAGTACAAATCAGGGCCTCCACGGTTTCAGGCATAAGAGAGCTTCGATATTGATGGGGCACACGACCACCATTACTAAAGGCCGACTCTGATGCAACCATGGATACAGGGACACTTAAGACATCGTGAGTCATACACGCTAGATCGAGATATCGGTACTGATGAGCTCTTCAAAAACTTAAAACATCCAATTGTTCTGCTAAGTCACTCCTTGGTTCATTTAAATACATCTTAAGTTGTGTTTTTTGCATGGAAGAAAGTGCTTGACTCTCATAAGAATAGAACTCCTAAAAATAACAATGTATTTAGTAAAAAAAATAGCAATTTGTGCTTTAACTAAAAAAATAGTTATTTTTTGCATTTACATAAAAAACAACATTGTTTTTTTTTTTCATAAAAATAGATATTTTTTGCTATACCAAAGAAACAACAATGTTTTTTCATAAAAAAATTGCTATTTTTTTTACATTTACTAAAAAATAGCAACTTTTGTAATAAAATACAACAGTGTTTTTTTATTAAAAAAAATAGATCTTTTTTTGCATTTACTAAAAAAACAGCAATGTGCATTTACCTTGAACATGTTTTTGGTTGTTCGACTTAGCATGGTGGCATTTTTCTTCTCATTACCAACTTTCTTGCATCGATTTATCGTTGTACTAGAGGTATTCTCGGCCATAATAGAGTTGCTCGTGTATTCACTAAAAATATCGAATAATTTTTCTAGAACAAGACGACTTTGATAATTATTGATACCATTGAGATTTTGGTAAGTGAACTCAACATATTGAAATTTTAGATGAGGATAAAAAATCACGGCCATTGCCAAAATCAAATTATAACCCGATCAATACTTAGAAAATTTCTCATATATTTACATGACATTTGCTTCATAAAGACATTCAAATTTTACATCTCTTCTCTTGAAGTGAACCCAACCATGGAAACATAAGTAAAATACAAGTTAGCCGTAAGGTATTTGTTTCCGGAGAAGATGCAAGTCACTTCATAGAAAACCTCCAAAAACTTAGAATTTTTCTCAATCTTTCCCCACTCCATTTCATTTGAACAATGCAAAAATTTTGAGTCACTTAGTGCTAAACTAACAAATGAACGATGATAAAATGTTGCATTCCACCTAATAGGGACATCTTGACGCAATCCTCTCTTCGTATCCAAGTGAACAAATTTCACACATTCCATAAATTTTTCTTTTCTAACTTGTGAGCCTTTAACATACTTAACACACTTGTGCACCCTTCCCACGCCTTAATCTATTGTCTTTGAACCATCTTGAACTATTAAATTTAAAATATGAGCACACCATCGAATATGAAAACAATCACCCTTACTTAGAATTGAGCCTTCATTATTTAATTTATTTTTTATCAATTCAATAAATGTATCATTGCTTAATGCAATGTCCAAAGTGATAGTTAATAATTTCTTCCCAATGCCCCATTTAGACAACAAATTGGATATCTTTTCAGTTAAGCAAATACCATTATGTGGAGCTGGCATCACTTGAAAAT
Organism: Sambucus nigra; assembly: GCA_949130495.1. Taxonomy (NCBI): domain Eukaryota; kingdom Viridiplantae; phylum Streptophyta; class Magnoliopsida; order Dipsacales; family Adoxaceae; genus Sambucus; species Sambucus nigra. Next base: position 327,277,565 of record OX422219.1, on the reverse strand, counting down.
CGAGGATCCTTTTTTGCAATTTCCAATCATTGTCAATAAAATGTGAAGTGACACAAGCAAATCCATTTGTATTAATTGAAGACCATAAATAGGAAACTCTACCGGGAGCTAAATCAAGCATTTTTTTAATTTTTTCTTCTTCCATGACATCGACCTTTGCGGTATTTCTTGAGATAATTATCACATCCTCATATAAGTAATGAAAAATATACCTAACACCCTCATACTCTATAAACTGAAGTGCTACAATGGCCTCACTGATTAACTCCTTAAATCTTTCAGGCTAAAATTTGGAAGAGCACACTGACATATAACCACGAGATTGATTCATCAACATTTGGGATACGTCATCTTTATCCCTCTTTGAACACTTTTTCATAAGTTTTTTCAAACTACCCGTCCTATTCTTAGAAGCACGCATATAAATTTTAAACATTTTTTACATTTGGCTCTTTCTTTTCTATCATCACCAATGGGAAGAAGGCCAAAAAAATTCCATACCTCGGACCAACATTCCCTACATTGCTTGAGCGAATCCCCTTTTGTCTCTAGTTTCACACTAACTTCAACAACATCAGCATCCTCTCAAGAATTATCGTCTCCTCTATCAGCCTAAAAAAATCATAACACCCTATAATACAAACTATAAAAAATAAACAACTTCAAAAGAATGAACAATGCAAAATAAATCTAACAAATTAAAATACACAATCACCTCTTTTTCAATTAATTTATTCATAAGAGGTTCTAAAAATTTCACCATTTTTTTCTCCCCAGCAACTTTAAATGATTTTGACCTTTTTTTCTCATTATCATTTGACAAAATTGATTTTGAGGTCATGTTGACACCCAAATCGTATTGCAGCCCCAAACCGTGTTGCAAATGTTGCTAGACATAAATCCAAATGTAAAACCCGGATAGATCGTGTAAGGATAAGATAAATCAGGACAGATCGTGAAAGAATCACCACAATCGCTAGACAGAGGTGCTGAAAAGAGGCGGCATCTAGACGCACTGTTACCGAACAGGAGCACCGAATCGTGATGAAAGAACCACTGGACAAAAGCACCAAAAGGAGTTTTTTTAAATGGCTGAGCAAAGTTTTGACATTGTGATGAAAGAGTATTTGTGTGGTTAGGTTTTGTTTTTAGGGTTATGAAAGAATTAATTTGTTTTGTGGTTAGGTTGTGGGCCTGTATTAACTTAATTGAGTTGGTTGGGCTTTTTAATAGAAGTTCTATTTTTTGTAAGGGGGTTAATAATGGGTCAATATAGGATATTAATGGGGCTAATAATGGGTCTTAATGGTATCACTAGTGTGTCCTTAACAGGTCTAATTTGGGCCAATTTCGTGGCTAAAATTACACATGAACATGACACGACACGAGAGCGGGTCCAAATAACACGACCCGAACACGATAAGCCGTGTAAATTCCGTGTGAATTTCATTCCGTGTCGTTTTGTGTTGTCGTGTTGTTTTCGAAATTACCACCCCTAATAGAAATGATGCACTAAGTCTTCATCAACCACCCCTGACTTAGAGAAGTGGATTTACCATCCAAATTTATTCATAAAACTACGTACGACGTTGTGAAAGTTCTTGAATTTTAATGCCCCTATGACAGGAATTAGGCGACTTGATTTGAAACTTGCCTTGAACCAATCATGTTTCGCTTTTGATCAAAATCCTTCGAATCCTTGCTTTCTCGACATTTCATAAGAGTTGGTTTTGATTGCCATTTTAGATTTGTAAGATAATAATTTAATACAAAACACTATTATTGCATTGAAAAAATTAAAGTAGAAATGAGAAATTTGGTCAAAACATGCATGAGGGTGTAAAATGTGGAAATTGGTCAGTCATCAGGTGATAGACATGCACCGCAACCAAATTGAAGTGATGGTATGATTATGCTAGATAATTGTGCAATAATGTGACATTTTGAGAATCCACGGCCCTTTAGGGCATTATATCAAACACCTTGTGGCCGAAGTGTTCAAATGTGTGTGTGTTGGGGGGGGGGGGGGGGGGGGGAACCTTTGATTTAACATTTATACCTAACAAATCAACACAACAACAATCATTACAAGGAATAGGTTGCATTTGAAGGAAAGAACACCACGAATTAAGCATTTGAAAAACTAAAATACAAGTTGAATCAAACAAAATAAAATAGTCTCAAACCCTAGATAGAACACATAAATACCACAAATCAAGTCATAAATAATTAAAAGGATTAAAGAAATCATACCTAAAAGTGATATAATGGATCCTTGAAAGGATATGGGTGAAGAAATATGGTTTTGGAAGCTAGGTTGTAGAGTAGAGTTCAAGAAAGTAAGTTTAAAAGAAGTGAGGAAAAAATGAGTGTGGGGTGCATTTAAAAGCCACAAATTTTCTCACCTATTGGTTCCGAATCGATTCAAAAATTGGTCGAATCGATTCGAATATCCTAAATTACTTACTATCATGGTCTGAATCAATTCAAAAATGGCCCGAATTGATTCGACACCTGTTAGATTTGGCACTGGCTCCTATTTTGGTAGAAAATGGAGAATAATGGGATTTTGGGTTTAGACTTATTCTACAATGCTCGTAACTGACCCAAAATCAGTTCATATTAAAATAGTGCAACCCTAATAAATGTCGGGTGTTGTTCGGCACAAAAAGTATGCTTGGTAGAGCCTATCCGGCATCGTAAATGGGGTCGTCTAACGGAATTAACTCGGTAGACGGGTCAAATGAATCTATGAATGGTTTAAGTAATTGTATGTTCACCTAAAATGTGTTCCCATCCTTGTAATCCTCAAACTCGATCACACTGTGAATAAATACGGTATTTACTACGTACGGACCGGTCCATCTTGACCTTAATTTTCTGGGAAACAAATGCAATTGTGAATTTCACAATAACGCCTTTTGAGAAGGGTGAAACAACTTTTGACATATAGATTGGTCGTGCTTCTTTCATCCGTACTTTGAAAATCCTTGCATTATCTTATGCATTATTCTGGATGTCTTCCAACTCATTGAGCTGGAGCAACCGCTTCTGAGAATGTTACGATATCGATTATCAATTTAATTCACAAATTTCCAAACTTTAAACTTATTTAATTAGATGTCAATTTTTTATACAAACTAATTAAACCCTAAAACATGCATTTATGTGAATAAATTAATCACGCCATCAAAACCAATCACAAATTACTAGACACACTAATTTCAGGAAAAATTCCCTGAAAGAGCAAAACCTTAATTTCTATAATTGTTTGCAAATCGCAACGTACAACACACTTACAAAAATCTGCAATGGATCTACCGCAACAAATTCACATAGGCTGCAACCTCGAAACCAGCAATGGACTCCCGTACGAACCCCTAAGAATCTCAACTCTATCTCCAGCAAGTATAGCTATCTCCAAGGGTGGAGTGGAAACTTTCTTTACAATATCGTCTCTTATCCATTGGGATAATATCTTTCATTGATGGCCTATCAATATATCATAAGGTATAAACCTTGTGACATGTGTAATGTTGATTGGTTTGGATAGTTAATCAAGGTGTGATCTAGAAAATGATTTTTGACAGATGAAAAATGAAATTTTTGGACTCAGATTTTAGTTTACCCTATTGTTGATTGGTGCAGTGATCTTGATAATTGCATATCTACTAAAGGTATAATGTTCTTGTGAGTGGGAGGTGTGGCATCATAGTCTAGTCCTCGAGTCTTCCAAGTGATCGCAATCGTCAGCAAGCAACTCCCTCAAGAGCTACCAATCCAGCACAAGAGATGGCACTCCACAAGAACAAACTTCAACAATAAGTAATTTGGGATGTTTTTGTGTGAATAAAAAATATAAAAATCCCTAAAAGTGAAGAATAAAAATTCTGCAAAAATTACAGTATTCGTGTATCAAATGTCTTAATAAAAAAGGTCTTCACAATAGGTCTTTATAGCTGAGCAAAAAATTTGAGAAGGCGTAAGTTTTTTTCTAACGACATGTCCAAGTCGTTAGAAAAAAACTTCGAACGACCTTAAGAATGATCATTAAAAAACAAAAATAATACGGGTTCGTTTGAAGCAAACAAGAAACGACCCTTCGAACGACCCTTCAAACGACATTGCATGTTGTTAGAAGATGTCGTTTGAATGACATCTCAATGTCGTTTGAATGACAAAAGATAATTTTTTTTTAAATGATTGTCTACAGATCTTGAAAAATTATTTTGACTTAGAAAAAATGCCTCATTTTGTTTTAAAACAGTTTCGAAAAGTATCCCAATACTAATGTAAAGTAATTACAAAACTTAAACACATTCTATATGAAAACGTACCTCATGTCGTGCAAATGTTGCAGATAGTTTAAATTTGGATTCGTCTTCATAAATGTATGAACCTGAACTTCCCTCGGTGGTTGTAACGGTATAAGACATTCTATGTAAAGTACAGACAATGGAAGGCTACAAGATAAAAATATTCGAATTATCAAAACGAAAATCCTATACAAATGTAAAAGCCCTCCCATGCAACCCAAAAGCGAAAAGAACCTAAAAATGCAAGTCTTCAAATTCTTCAATTATGAAATTTCTTCAAATCACAACTTTTTTCTTTTCCTTGCACTTCTTTTGTGTGCTTTCCAAATGATCATCAGAGTACTACACACAATGAATAAATCAAATACCTTCGTGACGTATCGAGTTTGAAATGAGATTAACATAAATCAAATCTATTAAATCAATCAAAGATAAAATCTCAAATCTCCCCTATAATTCAAAGTCTCACTCCCCCATAATTCAAAATTCATTCTCCCCCTTTTTATTCATCCGAAATAAACAAGGAATAAAATAAACACAAAAATAAACACGGAGTGTCACAATCAAGGAAATCATCACGAATAAATCATCTACGATCTTGCAAGGATAAACTCAAAAATATCCTCAAACTCTTTTTGATTTTTCAAATTTTTTCAAGCAAAGACAATTTACAAACACAACACACACTATGAATTTACACTAAGATAATCAAATCGTGGACACGGAATGAATGGGTGTGAACATATTCATAAGGTAAGTCAACTCAAACATTCATAACAAATGTGCACTATGAATATGGATAATCCTAACGAATGAACTTCACAATCACCCGTAGGTGTAAAAATTATTAAATTTAAATGATATTGATTCAATCAAATCAACAAATAATTTTCACACCAATAATGCCTAAAACTATTAAATGCTTTTTTAAGACTTTGTCAGGACTTGCAAATCCGTTGATATATTTCCAACCAAACTCCCTCAAATATAAGATAATGATCATATTTTTACATTCTATTCTTTTCTTTTGAATGATCATATCAAACTAAACAAATTTGGTCGTGGCTACTTTTTTCAATGCCGCACTTTTTTGGCTCTTTTTAAACTCATTGGACATTGGCTACTTTTTATAATGCCACACTTTTTAGGTCCGATTTAAACGATGGCTTAATCGCAAAGGACATGTTTACCTTTCGTAAACCTTCCCCGTTTTCACTCATCATTTTTTCAATTTAAACAAATTCCTCACGGGCAACGGTTCTTACATGCACTACTTTCATTGTCAAGTTTTATCGCATATGGTTCGTTTTAAAGATAGGATTCAGATGAAAACACTTCGACCAACATGAGATAGACAAGTATAATAATCAAACAAATTCATGCATGTGTGCATTAATGGAAATTACGAGTCAAACATTTAGAAATTAATCTCAAATCTCATCTTAATAACTTTAAATATTATAAAGCACATGGATGAAATGATGTATCATCTCAAAGCACTATTAAATAGTCACATGGATATGGAATTATGTTTTGACTTGGTCATCCTAAATGTCCATCCATAAACGGTATAAAATAAAATACAAAATATTTTTGACATTTTCCAAAAAAATTATCAAAATAAAATCTTTTTGGCTTTTTTAATTTTTTTCTAAAAAAAATTGAAAATATTTTTTTATTTTTCCAAAAAATTTCAAAAACAAAAATCTTTTTGTGATTTTCGAAAAATTTATAGAAATGGAAAAGGTAAATACAAAAGTGGTACACACTATCAATAGGCATAAAATATCATCATGAAAATCAACATATGCTAGCAAACAAGTCTAAACCTCAACCATTAGATGCGGAGGAGTTTTCCAAAGGTGGTGACATCCTATAAAAAAACACCCATCAAATCATGTGTTGTTTTAACTAAAAACTTAACTTTCTCTCGAATATGTGCAAACTTTCTTATGTAATCTCCCGGAGTAGGCAAAGTAATATGTTTGGGTGCATGTGTGGGAACACGTGGTAAAACTCTATATGACACACTAACCAACTTAAAATAGAATTCCCTATAGTGTTATCTCACCTTGCAATGGGAGCAAACATACACAGGCTTATGAACACCTCTCTCAAATAGTCTAGGACGCGCTCTTCTATCGGGTAACGAACGTCTAGGTGGGTTGGGTTGGGAGTCATATGGATCTATCACAAACTAGGAAACCGGCTCGGTTGCAACATGGAAAGTGGACGCACCGTCATGACCTATTCCTAGTCTCTTAACATTACCCAAAAAGGGACCGAGGAGCATCTTTCCAACCTTTCTAGGATTATTCTCTATATTGACCTTTACCTCCCAGACTCGTTCAAGATCTCTTTCTAGTTGGACCACACGGGCTTCAAGTTCACTCTTTTCCCGACCTATCACGATCAATTGCTCACTCAAAGGAACCTTTACCTTCTCGAGTTGACTCGCCGATGTCTCAAATCCTCTTAAAATTTCTCTCTCTCTCTCTCTCTCCAAATCTAACACCTTAATACCTAACTCCTTATTCAACTTCTTCGTCTTTAAGGTCTTGGTATACAAATATCTAAATGCTCTTTGGAGTTAGCTTCCACCCTCACTTTTAACCTCACTTTCACACTCATTTGAAATACTCAAATCATCATCGGCGCCCTCACGTGCATAAGTATCCTCGTCGACGTGGGAAGAACTAGGTGTGCTCATGTGACTTTCCATAAAGTCGACACACATACCATGTGAGGAATCATCCCCAGAATCTTTCACTTCCTCGTCACTATCGCTAAGAGAGGCTCGCATGGCAATTTTCTTGCCCTTTCTCTTAAGCATAGTGGGACATTCAAATGCTTTGTGTCCTTTGCCGTCGTACTCAAAATATTTGTCCTCTTCCTCTTTCTCTTTCTCAATGCTTTCATTGGTCTCTCCTTTCTTTTTATTTTTCTCAAAAATCTTTTTATTGGAAGATTTTTCTTTGGAAATTTTGAGAAACTTTTTAATTTTTTTAGCAAGCATGGCCAATTCATCAAAATCAAATTCGCCCTCAGACTCGGACTCACAAAATTTATTTTTCTTTTTCTTCTCTCTATTGGACACTTCCTCACCTTTTCTAGACTGGAACTTAAGTGTTATCCCTCTATTCTTAGGCTTGAGTGTGTTAGGAAACATGTCAATTTTATATGTCTGGAGGTCTCCTACCAGTTCTTCTAACTTAAGATTGTTCAAATTTCCTAAGAAATTCAACACGGTGACTTTAGGGATAAAAAGTTCAGGCAATGATCTTAAAATATTTTTAACTACTCGTTCATTAGGAATGTGTTTACTAAGATTTAAACTAGTATTGACAATATCAGACAAACGAGCATAAAACTCATCAAAACATTCAGATTCAAGCATGGTTATTGTTTCAAATTTAGTAGTTAAAATTGGCAATTTAGATTCTTTCACTACATTTATGCCTTCATGGGTAAGTTGAAGAACATCCCATACTTCCTTTGGTGCGGTACACGTCATGATGCATCAGAACTCATCGGGTGTGACGGCTCCAGAAATTCCACTTATAACACAAGAATTATATGTACTCTATATAAGTTCATCCTCAGTCCAGTATGACACCGATTTAAGATTTGTCACATTATTAACGGTGGCAATGGGAAGAGTCCACCCTCTTTCACAAACAACCCAAACACATTCATTGATAGCTTTTAATGAAGATTTCATGCGGGATTTCCAATAGGCGTAATTAGTGCCATCAAAGACGGGCATCCGATTACATAAATTCTTCATCGAAAAAATTGCAAAATTTTTTAAAATCAGATTTTGAAAAAAAATCAATATCACAAAAAATTTACGAAAAAAAGATCACTCGATAAATTAGAGTGACCTGCTCTGATACCAATTTGAGAATGTTGCGATATCGATTATCAATTTAATTCGCAAATTTCCAAATTGTAAACTCATTTAACTAGATGTCAATTTTTAATACAAATTAATTAAAGCCTAAAACATTCATCTAGGTGAGTAAATTAATCAAGCCATCAAAACCAATCACAAATTGCCGGACACACTAATTTTAGGAAAAATCCCACGAAAGGGAAAAACCTTTATTTCTATAAATGTTTGCAAATCGCAACGTACAACACACTTACAAAAATCTGCAATGAATCTACCCAACAAACTCATATAGGCCGCCACCTCAAAACCAGTAATGGACTACCTCAAGAACCCGCAAGAACCGCAACTCTGCTCCAACAAGGAACACCCTCGACTCTTCCCAAGTAATCGCAATCGCCAGTAAGCAAATCCTTTAAGAGCTACCAATCCAGCAGTAGAGAAGGCACTCCACAAGAACAAACTTAAAAAATAAGTGATTTGGGTTCCACAAAAGATTCACAAAAGAATTGGGATGTTTTGGTGTGAATCAAAAACATAAAAATCCTTAAAAGTGAAGACTAAAAGTTATGTATAATTGCAGTTTTTGTGTATCAAAAGCCTTAATAAAAAAGGTCTTCACAACAGGCATTTATAGTTGAGCAAAAAATTTGAGGCGACGCATGTCGTTGGAATGACATCTCTAAGTCGTTTGAACGACATTGTATGTCGTTAGATGTAAACTTTGAACGAACTTAAAAAGGATCATTAAAAAAACAAAACAGTACGGGTTCGTTCGAAGCAAACAAGAAACGACCCTTCGAACAACCCTTTAAACGACATTGCATATCATTAGAAATGTCGTTTAAACGACATTGCTATATTGTTTGAACGACAGAAGCGAAGAAAATTATTTTTAAAATGCTCGCCTTGAGGTTTTGAAAAATTATTTTGACTTAGAAAAAATGCCTCATTTCTTTTTAAAACAGTTTCGAAAAGTATCCCGATACTAATGTAAAGTAATTACGAAACTTAAACACATTCTATATGAAATTGTACCTCATGTCGTGCAAATATTAAAGATACTTGAAATTCATTTCCGTCTTCATGAATGTATGAACTTGAGCTTCCCTCGACGGTTGTAACGGTATAAGACATATTTTATGCAAACTATGGAAAATGAAAATTAGGTACTTGCAGCTTTTTCCCGACCATGTCCAATTCGAAATTCATATTTTTGATCACCTAATAAGCTTTGTACTCAAACTCCATGGGGAGATGAAAAGGTTTTCCAGACACAAGTCTATAGGGGACATACTAGGGGGAGTTTTGTACGTCGTGCGATAGGCATGTAGCATATTGGTTAGCCATAAAGACCAATCCTTGAGTTCGGGATTGACCATCTTCTTTATGATATATTTGACATCACGGTTATATATCTCGATTTAGCCGCTCGTCTGAGGGTGGTAGGTTGTTCCCACCTTATGCACAACGCCATAATTTCTCATGAGATTGTCCAACGGACCATTACAGAAATGGATTTTGATGTCACTAATGATCGCCTTCGGAGTACCGAAGTGAGAAAGTATGTGTTCCTTTGAGAAATTTAAGACTACCCTATGATCATTCTTCAGTGAAGCTACCGCTTCCACAAATGTAGAAATGTATTCAACCGTGACAAGGATACATAGGTTACCAAGAGATTAGGTAAATAGGTTCATGAAGTCAATGCCCTAATAATCCACCTCAATCTTTAGTATGGGGACATCGACTTCATGTTTCGTTGAGTAATAGCGCCCAACTTTTAACAACGCTCACATAGCTTGTAGAATTCATTCATATCCCTAAAAAGCGTGGGACAATAGAGTTTTGCATTGAAAAATCTTTGGGCGGTTTTCTTGGACGAAAAGTGGCCTCCACACGTTTTTGAATGAGAAAATCAGATAACTCTCTCTATTTCGTCATCCATGACACATTTTTGGATAATTTGGTATGTGCAATACTTAAACAAGTACGGATCATCAAAGAAAAACATGTCCACCCAAATAAAGAGTTTCCTCTTCTCTTAAGGAATCTAATATGAGGGGATGGATCTCGTCACAAGGTAGTTCACGATGTCCACGAACCAAGGAAGAGAGAAAGTGGAAAATAGTTATTCATATGAAAAGAACTTGTTGATGGTGAGTTGGTCTTTAGGCACCTCGAACATCAATCGAGACAAGTGATCGGCTACGACATTATCTACTCCTTTCTTATCTTTTATCGTGAGATTGAATTCTTAGAGTAGTAAGACCCACCTAATCAAATGTGGCTTAGCATCCTTCTTAGAAAAAGGATATTTTTGCACCCCTTAGTCGGTAAAACAAATTATGGGAGATCCCACCAAATATGCTTGGAACTTACCCAAAACAAAAACTACCATTAGCAACTCTTTCTCGGTGATAGAATAGTTCAATTGTTCACCATTTAGAGTTCGACTAGCATAGGATATGACGTGGGGCTTCTTGTCACTTATTTTCCCCAAAATAGTCCCGACCGCAAAATGTCTTGCATCACACCTTAATTCAAATAGAAAGATCTAATTCGGGGCTTGTATAACGGGGGTGGTGGTAAGAATTCCTTTTTAACTTATCAAAAACTAATTAGAGTGCCTCGCTCCATTCAAACGGGGTCTCTTTTGAGAGTAGATTACACAAAGGCCTAGCTATGGAGCTAAAGTCCTTGATAAATCTTCGCTAAAATCTTACATGGACGAGAAAAGACCTTACATCACTGAGTGATTTTGGGGCGGGAAAATCAGCAATAACCTCAATTTTTGCCTTATCCACCTATATGCCTTCGAATGAGACAATGTACCCCGAGAACAATCCATTTGGTAACCATAAAATGTCATTGATTTTTCTTGATGCACCTAGATAAGAATATTTCAATAATGGAGAGGCAATGGTCAAAGGAGTTTCCAAAAACACTAAAACTGCCAAAAAGGCATGTAAAAGTAGTTTTTTTAGTCTTGAATATCTAACTCGATTTGGATATATCCAGAATAACCATCGAAAAAGTAATAAAAACAGTGGCCCGATACGCTTTCAAGCATTTGGTCAATAAATGGAAGGGGGAAATGATCCTTTCGGGTCGCGGCATTGAGCTTTCGATAGTCAATTCACACGCACCGACCGATGGTGGTGCGTTTCGATATTAATTATTACTTCTCATTCTCAAAGATAGTGATTCCTGATTTCTTGGGAACCACTTGAATTGAAATAACCAATTTACTATTCGATATCGGGGTGTATATGATAATCAAAACTAAAAGCTTAATAACCTCGACCCTAACCACCTCTTTCATGACGGGATTCAACCTACGTGCATTTTCCGGGTGGGTTTGGCTTCTTCCTCAAGATGTATTTTTTTAGTACAAATTAAAGGGACTACTGTCTTTTAGTCCTCTATCGTCCACACAAAGGCACCTTTATGCCTTTTCAAATATTTCATCAACTTCCCTCTTAACCCTTGTCAAGGTGGAATGATATAACGACGTGATATGTCTCATTCTCACCCAAATAAACATACTTGATATCGGATGGAAATTGCTTGAGATCAAGCTTTGAAAATTTCACATCTAAGGGCACTTCATAAGAAATCACGAGGGGGTATATTTTCAAAATTGAAACACCACCTCACTTCCTCGACTTTTTCCACATCATCCAACAACAAAATCATAAGGTTGACTTCATGATTATAAGGGGAATAATCAGTTTCAAAATCAAGTGAGTTTATCAAACATGCCTCGATAGGGTTCGCATAATAAGTAACATCAAAGTGATCTTGGATAATGACCATGCCCACATTCATGATAAATGTAATGGGTTTAGTTAAGAATGGTCACGAACGAGGACCGTGAACATTTTAAAATAGTCATGGCGTCTAGTCACAGTCCAGAACCACGACCAAACATCAGTACATATAAACACTCCACGACTATGGCAACATGTCACAATCTCTCTATCTCTCTAAACCCTAACCTCTCTTTGCTCCTCTCTACTCCATCCACCGATATCGCCTCTCCTCCTGCCACCACTTTCTCTCTATCTGATACTCTCCCTCTCCTCCACCATAGGTTGACTTATAATCTCTATACATGGTATTTTATAATTTGTTTTGGGGTATTATGTGTTTGTTGAATTCATGTTGTTATTTTAATTAGGCATTGGGTTTTGCAAGTAGTGGTTGTAATATTGGTGAGGAAATTATTAGTTTTGGGTATTATGGTTTACATTCGATTGTTTTGTACGTTGACAGAAATTTGTAATATGAAATTTTCATTGATGAAATAAGAGTTACTTTTACTTTGTTTGTATTGGAGAGTGGTCATGCATGGTATGGGTTTAAAGAATTCATGATTGTTGAAATGATTTTTTTTTTAACTTAGAAATTTGTAAAAAGAAATTTGATGAAGTCGTATGTTTGTCAAAGGCTTCAAAATAATAAGATTAAATGCATTCTTATTTTTGGCAAATCAAGGTTGGGAAATTTTTACTTATAATGTTTCACAAGAAATGTTAGATATTTCCATGTGTCTGACCAACATTTCTATTTTCATCCATTTTTGTACCAAAATAATATATCTCCGTTTCTGTTTGTGTTACCAAATTAGAGAATCTGTATGTTTTCATGTGATTCATTAAACATTTTTGGGGTTTTCATGTATGAGGTTTCCTTTGAACAGTATTTGATTTATGATTATATTTCCTTTTAATATTGTTGGGGTTTTCATTTATGAGTTTAAAAGTGGGTACAATAAATCATTTGTTTAGTTCGGGCTTTATACCCATTATTTGGATATGAAATTTTAGTTATTTCTCTACCTCTTTTAAATTGAAAGGAGTATGTGAATTATTGTATGTGTGTGTGTGTGTGTGTGTGCGAGAGAGAGAGAGTATGATTTGTGTGTATGTGTATGTGTGTGTGTGTGTGTGTGTGTGTGTATTATAGAATGGCAGTGTAGAAAGTATTTGAGAGAGGGACACACGTGTAATAGATTGATTATAACAAGTAAATAGACGATTTGATGTGCCCTCGACCTTATATATACTTACATGTGTATAAAACATACAAACACACACACACATTTATAATACATACAAACACACACACATTTATAATACATACAAACACACACACACATATATATATATAACACATACAAACATGCACACACACATATATATTCTTACACATGATTACTCGTCGTTTCATATGCACACGTGACGAGACTCAATAGTGTCTCTATTGTGTGTAAATACGGTTCAAGTGTAAACCGTTCGCTCAAGTAATAATTTGATAAATCGGGTATAGAACACATGGACTAAGACGATCTATCGTGACAAATACTAAGGCAAACTACTAATCTCGATAATCGACTCACATAAAGTAAAAGAAAAGATTATTATAGTGAAAATATGTATACTACTTCTAATTAAAGCAAGTAAATCCTATCAAAGTTATCTACGCATGTAAGACTATCGATTAAATGTTTAAATAATATGAGAGAAAAAAAAGATTGAGATGCAATCCCCCGACCCTTAGTAATATTATTGGATACAAAATTTGTCAAGAATTAAACATTTAATTGAAAAGAAAAATTTACTTATTTCAAGAATTACATATATGAAGGAATTAACCTTCACAAAACATAATCAAGAATAAAAGTAAAAAGCGTGACAAGATTGCTAATACGCGCGTCGCATTCTTAAACACTGGTTACCTAGGGCAAATGGAGTTAAAATTCCTACGACGGTTGTATTAACAAAATACACCGTTTTCAATTATTTGTTTAATTCAAGAACACATTTTATATCCATGCAAAATACGTCGGGTTGGGTTCATGCATTCCAACCCTCGAAAATTTAGACGGACATGGTTTTTCTAACAAACAATATGAAATCTATGTTGCGCGTGATTCTATTCATCATTAAATTATTCCTAAACATGCAAGAGTTAATTCTAAATTATAAAAGATGCCAGAATATAAAAAATAACTAATATCAAAGGAGAAGAAGACAAACTAGATTGAATATTGCTTGAAAAAGATTCACACATCATAAACTTGATGAAGAAATAAACTTCTTATGTTCTTGCCTCCTTTCTCTCCCTCAAACTAGGCTAAGCTAATGTAAAGTATGTCTAATGTTAAGTTACAACTCATAGAAGTCGTTTTTGAAAGAATACTAAACCCCCTACAACTCTAGGTGAAAATTCAGAATAAATGAAAAATTCGTGTTCAGGTCATCTTCATCGGTTCCCTTGAAATCCGAACCGATTCGCTGCTCAATTTTTTTAGTTTTCCTTTTTTACCCCTGAATTCTCTTCTCGACTTCAAACTCGTATAACTTCATCACCGTAGCTCGGATTAAGGTTTCGTTTCTTCCAGTGCTCTTGTGGCTTCAATCTCTTCAACTTTTCAGTTGGCTCTGCCCATGGACTATGGCTGGAAAATTATAAAAATGCCCTTCAATTTCCTTTCCTTTATTTCTTTCACTATTTCGATTTTTCTCCCGCATTCACTTGCACAAAATACTAGTAAAACACACGAGAAATACACAAAAACAGAAATAATAGTTGGAAATGGTTGGTAGCCTGAATACGAGATAAATCGAGTTTATTTACACCGCATGGAATAGTAAAAATGCTTAAATTATAGAGATAATTATGAAATATTTACGTTGAATCAGCATGCAATTGGAGAACAATAACTAAACTTCCATTAATTATAAGTGCTTCATGTATTCAGGTAACTTTACTTGTCTTTTCTTTAATGCAACATAGTCTTATAATTGTTTGTTTGATTGTTATAACAATGTATGTATAATCTTTGATTAACTATTATAACGTGCACATTCACTGGACATATAGTAATTTTAAGATCAATTTAAATAAAATAAACTTAATTTTAATTGTTGATGGTGTGCAGGTGAATAATGTGGATAATATTGTTTGGTTAATTGTTGAGGTCGTGTTCATCCCCTTCTTAATTGGTTGTTGTTCGAGTAAACACAAATTGGTGGAAGGGGTTGCACATTTGGTGGACATATAGTAATTTTAAGATTAATATAAATCAAACAAAAATAATTTAAACTTGCAGATATTGTTAAAGTTAACGCAAGTGGGTGGAAGAGCGCTTAACAATGTTAGGATTAAATAAATTAAGCTAAACTTAAACTGGATTGGTTGAAAAATAATAACTAGTTAATGATTAATTAGAGTCATTACTTATAGGACTCATATTGAAACCCTCGTATATTTTTCTCATGAAAAAAGAAGCATGGTGATAATCACTGGCAACAAGAGTACGAGAGGTTACAAGTGGACCACACTTATACATATTTTATTAATGAGATCCATATGGGTGGTAATCATATTTACAAGTATAGGTTTAAGAATATTAAACAGTTTAACTACCTTGCAAATCATGGAGTTCGTCTCTCGCAAGAGTACTTATTCGATCGTATTCTATTTTTCCTACCAGAAAGCAGGGATGAGGCAGTAAAATTATATTTCGCCTACATAATCCCAACGTAATCCTGATGTTAGTGACATTTTTTGAGAAAAAAGCAAAAAACACTCACCCATTGTGGATACAGCTACGTAAAAAGAGCATTGACCAAGATTGTGATGTCTCGCGATATATGCACGTTAAATTAAATCTTGTCAATAAGTTGAAGAAGAAAGGATTATGAGTTCATTTCATGGACATCTATACATCAATCATAGATATGCATCATGTCAGTTGGCCACGTGCACCAATCCATAGGTATTTAAAAATGAATATCGAACAGATGGAGATCAAACACATGGAACATATTTTATAGTCTATTATGAGAAAGTATATACATATAATAGTCATAAACATGATTAGTTAGTCGTAAACATGTTAGTGTAATGAATTCATCGCTCATTTTTTTATCGTAGATGATGTCGAACAGCAACAGAGATAACGTACCAAATGATGATGGGACACCTCTTGGATTCTCATCTCCATTACGCCAACCTGGATTCTCATCACCACAGGGTGAACAATACTCTTCTCTGCCAATGGTTCATTCTACCACTCCATCTGTGAGTAGGTAATAAACGCTTGTTGATTCAACATCCCCAACCCCGCTTTCGACACCTCCTGAGCAAATAAGAAGATGCCCACTGGGTTCTCCCTTCTAAAAAATAATCCTGATTGCAATAAAAGTGACATCCAGATCTTTAAATACCAGTGTTTATCGCTTAGGAAAATGAATGTGGGAGTCAGGCAGCAGATAACTCAAACACAGTTGATCAAGTCATCAAGGATTACATTTTTGAACAACTTTGTAAGAGTTTTTCATTCCCTGTCCATTCAAAGAAAAAGGCTCTTTCCTGGGTTACTAAAAAATGAGAACGTATCGTAGGAACCTTCAATAGAGACTTTTTTTAAATGGGCATCAAGCTTCGACATTTTTTCTATGAAAGGCTGAGTCCCTCCAAATGTTAAAATGTTGGTCGATCAATGGAACGCCTTTTGGAAAATGAGGTGATGGACAAAAAACTGGTCCAGGGGGAGAAAAATAAACAAAACAAAGTTAATGTCCATAGGCTGGGGTCTAAATCATATGAAGATTTGAAGAGTTAATGGTCAGAAAGGACAAAAGAGGTCCAGATGTCGGTAAAACACCAAATGAGGACAACATGTACGTGCATTCCTGTGGGAAAATATAATATATTCCCACCACACTTAAATCCGACTCTTGTAGGTATGACCAGTTATTTACTTATATATATACATGTTATATAAAAAAATGTTTAAATCATAATATTAAATATAATTTCACGCAACAGGAATCGATCGAAGCCATTAGCAATCAGACCGCTTCGATCCCTAATGATGACATTAAAGATAATGCCCTGACTCGAACCTTTGAAAATGACAAAGAAGGTAGGATGAGAGATGTCAGATCACATCTGTCAAAAATCAAATTAAAATACAAATCACCTCTCGTGGACGAGCTCTCTTTAGTAAGGAATGGCATCGCGAGCTAAGAGACAAGTCAGTCCAAGATAAATGGGGATGTTAATGAGACTAAGAGTTACCTGGTGGTGGGTGAAATCAAGCGCCTTATGTCCTTATTTACTCAAGGCTTTCGGGACCCGATTATTCCTCAAGGTTGCCCTTACCCTCCTTCTTAAGCTTTTTCCTATCCTTCGTCTCAAGGTTTTTCCTCCCAAATTCCACCTCCTTTAACATTCCCCTTCCCATTGCCTCCTTTTTCCACATTCCCTTACCAAATGCCTCCTCCTACCACAGTCCCTAGATCATCATCGTCCACTCACAGTGACTATGGCGAGTAGTACTATATAAGGGACTAGATTAATACTAAGATTATTAGCACGTGCACACTCATTTTCTTGAATGTCATAACTCATATTCACAATCACCCTTTGCATATGGATGAGGCTCAGATAATGGTTGATAAAATATACATCGATAGCGGAGAAATTTCCGTGCACGCTGATAGCGGAGAAGGGACCTTCCTGAAATACTATCATAATTATTGTTTCACTTAGCCAATTTATTTGTTGGTCAAGCCTAGGCCATGAACAATATTTAATGTGAGAACAAGTTATAATATTTTGTTTATTTAAGTTATTTTAAGTTTGTGGGTTATTTTTTGACAATTTTAGTGTATGAAACATGAATTTAAGTTTAACTTGTTTAATTTGAGTTTAAGTTGTGTTAAATAATTTAAATGAATTAAAAACTGTGTGTTCTTATATGCAACATGACGTTTGTTTCAACTTATTAATTAAGGTGAAGTGAATTTTGAAGAATATTTAATGGATTTTTCACAATACAAATAGTGGATGGGGGAGAGAAACTGAATATCTGATAATCACGTAAAGGGCATTCAAGAATTTATCAAATACGCATATAGAAATGTTAAAAGTGATAAGATTTCGTATTCGTGCACCCGTTGTATGAATGGAAAATATAAATCTTAAGAATACGTTGAGTTACATTTACTAAAGTGGAAAATTTTGCAATACAATAAACTATGGACGTGCCATGGTGAAATAATGTACCTTATGTTCCAGAAGAATTATCGGTATCTGATTGCGTAACAGAGCCCTACCGATTGGAAGTGGTACATGATTCATTAACACATCGTCCTTTGACCGATCTAATTGATGATGCTTACGGAGTCCACCACCATCAAAACCACCAACCTATGGATACAGATAATATGCATTATGACCAAGTCAACGAACAAGTTGATGCTGAATTACCAGAAGATCAAGAATACATATGGTTGAAAGCCAGTGGGGTTAGATCATTGTATAAAAATTACGATGAGGATCACTCGGTAATATATGCAATGATTGGTTTGCATAATTTGAAGAGTCAATTTGGTTTATCGGGCAATGGCGTAACCGTAATTCTTAAGTGGTTAAAGACATTCTCCCCAAAAAAATACGTTATTAGACAATTATCCTAGTATAAAGAAGAGCTTGAAGGGTTTGAGTTTGAAGTGCAAATCTATTCATGCATGCAAGTATGATTTTATATCATACCGGAATGAGAACGAAGTGAAGGATAAGTGTCATGTATGCAGTGAGCCTAGATACGTGGCTTGTAAGAATGAAAAAGGTAAGATCGCAAAATATCGCAAGTGCTCTAAAGTTCCACATAAGATTTTGAAGTATTTTCCCCTCATACCACAGTTAAAACAATTTTTCACTATGACATGGCACGCTCGATGCAAGGTGGGTGGTAATCTCATGTGCCATTTGGTTTATTCACTCATCTGGTAACTTTCAAGCACACGACAAGCTGAATTTGCAAAGTAACCATGCAAGGCCCATCTTGCATTATCAATCGATGGGTTTAACCCTTTTAGTAAGCACTAATCAGAGTTATTGGTCAATTTTCATGACGCCTTTAAGTCTCCCTCTAACACTATGCATGAGAAAGGAGTTCACATTATTGTCGTTATTGATACTCAGGCCAAAGGCTCCCAATAATGATATTGGTATTTTCTTACCCCCATTAATCGAAGAACTTAAAGAGTTGTGGTATAAAGGCATGAGGGATTTTGACTCTCATAAGGGTGAAGAGTTTATACTTAAAGCGATGGTGATGTGGGTGATCTACGACTTTCCTGCTAGTGGGACCTTGTCCGGTTGCAATGTTCATGGTGATTATGAATGTCCCATATATGGGGAGGAAACTGAAGCCACTTGGGTACATCATAGTGGTAAGATGAGTTATACGGATCATCATAGATTTATTTCTCCCATTTACCCGTTTAGGAGGGATAAGTCTAACTTCTTACTAGTTGGTTATGAGCATTGGACAGGAACCCACTCGGATTTCTGGTCAGTATATCGAGGAGAAGGCAAAGGCAGCAACTATGAAAAATGTGAATGTAGGAAAACACACTCAGTTTGTAAACCTCAAGCATAAAGCTATGGAGGATCTGAACGACCCTAGTAAAACGAAGGCATGGTACAGAAGATTAATATTTTTTTACTTATCGTATTGGAAAGATTATAGTGTAAGGCATGTAATTGATGTGATGCACACAGAGAAGCATGTTACGAAATATCTGATAGGAACATGTCTGGGTGGATCTCATTCAAAATATTAAGAGTGGCACGCCGCGATCTACAGAAGATAAAACTAAAGAAAAAATTGTAGTTAAAAATGATCCAACAATACGAAGAATTTCTATCCCCCCGACTACTTTAACTTTGACTACTAGTGAGAAAAATATAGACACGTTCAACTTGAAGAACTCGACTGGTTATTCCGGTAACTTGTGCATGTTAGTAAGCTACCAAATAAATTTCCTTAAACAATACAAGTTTCATGAGTGACACATCATCATTCAATTAATCCCTCTATAGTCTAGGCATTGCTTCTTCGGGCACAAATATCTTTGTCGGGAATAAGTTTGTGCTTAACCGTAGTATTTGAAAAAGCAGAAAGCGCATTAAAGTTGTGAAATCAACTTTAGCAAGGGCAATTTGTGTATTAAAAAAATATTTTCCTTCGTCATTGTTAATACAAAAATTAGTCAGCTGATGTGGACCAGTTATGTTAAGGCACGTGTCATCCAGCATGGCATAAATATATGTACCGAGCAACTTAAAGCGTCGAGCAACTCAATGTATCGAGCTACTACGTATACTGAGAAACGAGTTAGGAAGATTAAACGACCAAGACAGATTCAATGAATATTCTCATTATGTACTAATACATATGCCAATTTAATAACAGCATGTTGTCTACTCATATGGGCAGCCCAAGGGCTATAAATACATTGTAATACCCTCATGACAGGGTAAGCTATCATAAGCGAAGATAATCAAGATTAAGGTAAAACACCCAGCAGTACAAAACAGTGGACGTAGGCCATTTCATTAAGGCTGAACCACTTTAAAAATCCTTTATCTTATTTCTTTACTCATATTTATTTGTGATTAATTAATTAGATCAAATCTAGTTTTTTACATCAACAGATTGGCGCCGTCTGTGGGAATGACTATACGTAGCATTTTTCACTAAAAACTTAT
This sequence comes from Sambucus nigra, assembly GCA_949130495.1. Lineage (NCBI taxonomy): Eukaryota > Viridiplantae > Streptophyta > Magnoliopsida > Dipsacales > Adoxaceae > Sambucus > Sambucus nigra. The sequence goes on along the minus strand of OX422219.1, from coordinate 327,256,778 downwards.
CAAAAATGACAAATATCCCAGAGTCAAGTAATAAGAACAATGACGGGAATCCTCCAAACCCTTCTGCTCCTCCAAATACACATGATATCACTAGGATCCTGGAAAATTTAGCTAGGGGACAAATATCTATGCAAGAAACAATGCAATAGTTCATTCAAACTGTCCAAAATGGAGGATCTAACCAGTCAAGACAACGAAGCATTCGTAGAAGCATGCGCCCACCGTCTTCATGATCTAGACACACTGAATTTTGTCATACCGAGAATTCAAGTGATCCATCCTATCGCCCTGGTTTAACTTCACCTATAAGAATTTTGGATTCTCAAGAAGATGTTACTCTAACTCTAGAACGAACAAGTGCTCTGGAAAGGTTGAGCAGAGTTTCTCCTTTTCATCGTTTGGGCCCTATGAGGAATAGAAATCCTCCTCGAATTGCGTTGAGAAATTCTCAATGACCAAATGATTTAAGGGAAGGCTCAGCCCAGTCACATCCTAATCCCAGGTTTGTAGCTCGTACAGAAAGATCCCAAGAGGAGAATTCTGTGCGATCTGTTGTTCGCGCGAATATAAACAGATCAGAGGCTGACAATGATGCTTAGAAAGGGTCTATTCAGAGACTAGAATATAGATTAGGGGAAATGGTTAAGGCCAAAAACCCTCTCCAAAGAACCTTTATTAGAGGATCTCCATTTGAACAAACAATAGGGGACTACCCCACACCATCAAAGTTCAAAACTCTTGTGGTTATACCTAAGTATGACGGCAAAATCGATCCTGTTCTCCACATAGAGCAGTACCAAGCTACAGCAGATATCTATGCAGTCCAAGACGAAATGAGGTGCAGGGCATTCTCAGGAACCATTACTGAATCCGCTCAGATATGGTACAACAGCCTTCCTCGGGGAAAGATTGCGACCTTCCATCAACTGGTCGAGCTCTTTATAAGAAATTTCTATTTTGGAGCAAAGCCAGTCAAAAGGATAGCACATATGTTGAGTGTAAGACAAAAGGCATGAGAAAGTACCAGGGACTATATCACTCATTTTAATAACAAAAAACTGGAAGTCAATGACTATGAGGAGAGGACAGCTATCACGGCTCTCACGAGTGGTCTTTTACCAGACAAGTTGTACTACACTTTGGACAAGGATCCCCCCAAATCTATGGCTAAATTGATGGCCAAAGAAGCTAAAATTATATATGACGAAGAAGCTATGGCTGCGAAGAAGAATACAGAGACGAAGGTAGAAACTAAAGCTGAAGGTAAATCGGAGAGGAAAGATCACAAGCATAATGGTGGGAGCAAGCAGTCGAAAAGCAAAGAAACATTAGAATGACTGAGGAAGTATGCAAATTATACTCCCTTAAAGGTGGATATAAACCACGTTCTAAAAGAGATCAAGAACAACAAGTAACAGAATTGGCCAGAAAAATTGAGGACAGTTCCCGAAAGAAGGGATAAATCCAAGTATTGCGAGTTCCATAAGTATTACGGTCACACGACCAAGTAGTGTGTAGCTCTACAAAATGAGATAGAAGCACTCATCAGACAAAGAAAGCTAAACTAGTATGTTTATCGCCAGAATGGTGGGAGGACCAACAACAGAGCTCGACAGAGGTCCAAATCTCCTTATCGACCAAGAGACGATAAGAAAAGGGACCATGAAGATGGCCTTGATCTCCCAAAAAGTCCAAGATAACCTGAGCATGAGGTATTTTCAATTCATTTTGGTTCATTCGATTATAACATGATTACATGTGGAGATACAGGAGGGGGTGATCATACCGCTGAGAGGAAAGCTTACCTCAATGAGGCACAAGCTTGTTCCTATATACAGCGGATAAATCTAGCAGAAGAGGATCGCCCAAGGAAGGTTAACAAAGATAAACTGGTCATTGGTTTTTCCAAAAATGATCATGAAGGCGTTTGGTATCCTCACGAGGATCCTCTAGTGATCAAAATGAGAATAAAGGATGTAATCATCTCAAGAGTACTGGTGGATAATGGTAGCTCGGCAGACATCATGTTCTATCCTTACTTTGATAGTTTGAAATTAAAATTGGGTCAATTAGAGCAATATCATAGGCCCCTCATTGGGTTCTCTCGATAAAAAGTTTTCCCAGTAGGGACGATCAAGTTACACATGTTGATTGGTACTTGTACTGCTTGCAGATCAGAAAAGGTACGCTTCTTTGTGATGGATAAAAATGTCCAATCAGCCTACAATATAATCATGGAGAGAGTAGGTTTGATAAAGTTTGAAGCAGTTCCATCCACTGTACATTAGTGTTTAAAGTTCTCAACCAACTTTGGAGTCGAAATTGTGAAGGGCGATCAAAAAGTAGCTCAGGAATGTTACTACTCATCTGCCGAGAAAGAAGAATTGAAGGATACCAGGAAGAAAACTACTACTTATCAAGTGGATGAATCTGATGAGTCTGAGATTGAAACCTTAGACCCTAGAGATGAAACAGAGCTCGTTAAAGGCCAAGTCATGGAGGTAACGGAAAGCATTATTCTGGATGACGAGCAACTAGAAAGAACAACTCAGATTGGTGCTTCACTTAACCCGGTATTAAAACAAGAGCTAGTGGCATTTCTGAAGCACATAAAATAAGTGTTCACGTGGAGTCATGAAGATATGTCGAGGATAGACCCAGCTTTCTTATATCACGAGCTCAACGTCAACAAAGATATCAAACCAGTAAAGAAACGAAGAAGTGTCTTTAGTCCGGAGAAGAATCAGGTTATTCAATAGGAAGTGAAAAAGTTGTACTTTCATCGAAGACATCAAGTATCCTGATTGACTAGATAATGTCGAAATGGTGAAGAAGAAGAATAATAAATAGAGAGTGTGTGTGGACTTCACAGAACTGAATAAAGCTTGCCCAAAAGATCATTTCCCTTTGCCCAGGATAGATCAGCTAGTAGATGCAACTTCAGGGCATGAATTTCTAAGCTTCATGGATGCCAAATCCGGATACAATCAAATTAAAATGAATCCAGAAGATAGGGAAATTACCTCTTCCATTACCCCATGAGGAACATATTGTTACAATGTTATGCCTTTTGGTCTTAAGAATGCAGGTGCTACATATCAGCGACTGATGAACAAAGGTGTTTGTAGAGCAGATTGGCAAAAATATAGAGGTGTATATCGACGACATGTTGACCAAAAGTAAGAAATTAGCTGACCATATAGTTGATTTGAGCCAAACATTTGACCAGTTGAAGAAGTACCAGATGAAGCTGAACTCGACCAAGTGCATTTTTAGCATACAAGAAGGCATGTTCCTCGGGTATATTATGAATCAAAGAGGGATTGAAGAAAATCCTAATAAGATAAAGCCTTGCTAGAATTACAATCCTCAACCACCAAGAAGGAAGTGTGAAGACTTATGAGGCATGTTGCAGCTCTCAACAGATTCGTCTCTCGAGCAACTGATAGATGTCTTACATTCTTCAAGGTGCTCAGATAAACATATGAGTGGAACGACGAATATGAGAAGGCATTCTTAGAGTTGAAGAGATACTTGGGAACACCTCCTATATTGTCCCGGCCAGTAGCGGGAGAAAAATTATATTTGTACTTAGTTGTCTCAAAAAGTGCAGTCATTTCGGCTTTGATACGAATAAAAGGCGGAGTGCAAAAACTAGTTTACTACACGAGCTAGGCATTCAGGGGAGCATAGATCTGGTATCCAAAACTGGAGAAGTTAGCATTGGCACTGATTGAGGTGAGCAGGAAGATGAGACCATATTTTCAAGCCCATACGATAGTGGTATACACTGACATGCCACTCAGACAGGCTCTACATAAGCTAAAAAAATCTAGAAGATTGATGTATTGGGCAGTTGAATTAGGGGAATGTGACATTATATAAGAGCCAAGATCCTCTCTCAAAGGGCACGCAATGGCGGATTTCATTGCTGAATTTACTTACCCAGATATCTTCGATCAATAGGGCGCTAACGCAGAGCAACTCAAGGATGATGGAAGATCAACAGAAATTGTCCCCGATCAACTTCCAGCAGCAGAATTGCCAGAAGGAATGGCATCCGATCAACCAGAATCTTTTGGTAAGAGGCCAGATTTGAGGGATGAAGAAAGGAAGGACAAGATATTCCATCAAGGGATTTTTTCAGACGAAGGGTTTGATAATAATATCCTTATATGGAATTTATATGTTGATGGTTCTTCATGTGCAACAGGTTGCGGAGCTGGAATTATTCTCAATAGTCTACATGGAATAGATATAGAATACGCTCATCATTTCCAATTCAAGGATTCCAACAGTAAAGCTGAGTATGAAGCAGTCATTGTGGGCCTCAACTTAGCTAAATCATTGAATGTAGAATAAATTATGGTGTTCAGTGATTCGCAACTAGTGGTAAATCAGATGCTCGTCTTTACGCAGAAAAAGGGGAATTCATGTCGAGGTATTTAACTAAAGCTATGGAGATTATATCCAATTTGGCAGTTGTCCAAGTGATTAGAATACCAAGACTGGAGATTGCAAGGGCAGATGCACTTATTCGGTTAGCTTCTGCTATACGCAGCGAGCTACGAAGAATAATTTCCATTGAGATACTTGTAAGCAGAAGTATTGATGAAGATTTGATGGTTAATTTTATTGCTTTGGATATGGAACCTTCCTGGATGGATCCCAACGAAGAAGGCACTTTACCAACCGACCATCTTGTAGCCAAGAGGTTAAAGTTTAAGGTTGCTAGATACGTCTTAAATAATGGAGTTTTGTACAAAAGAGGTATGATAGCTGGTTTGCAATGATGTGTTCATCCAACAGAAGTCAAAGATCTAATCGAGGAAATTCATGAAGAATCTTGTGGAGCTCACATAGCAGGTAGAACTCTTTAACAGAGAATAAATACGCAGGGATACTATTGGCTAATAATGCGCGTTGATTGTACAGCTTATGCTAAGAAATACGACAAGTGTCAACAATTTTCTACTATACGAACAACTCCTCAGGCACTGTTAACACCTATCACTTCGCCTTGGCCATTTGCTATGTGGGGAATAGACTTAGTCGGGCCTCTACCCACTACAAGAGGACGATTTAAATATTTGGTGGTAGTTGTTGATTACTTTACCAAATAGGTGAAAGTTGAACCTCTCATTGATATGGCCTATGAAAGGGTTTATCATTTCATCTAGAATAATATTATTTGCAGATATGGTCTGCCACATGCTTTTATCACTGATCATGGTACCCAATTTGACAATAATGAGTTTATCGCGTATTATCTACAGTCCAACATTTAAAAGATCCATTCCGTTCTGGGTCATCCCCAAAGTAACGGGAAAACAGAGGTGACGAATAGAACTCTACTGACGGGGTTGAAGAAAAGATTGGACGATGCTAAATGGAATTGGATCAACGAGTTGCACTCAGCGTTATGGGCTTACCGAACAACTCCCCGAACAGCAACTGGGGAGTCCTCTTACATGTTCTCTTTTGGAAGTGAAGCATTCATACCTGTTGAATTAGGATTACCTACTCATTGGGTACTCAATTTCAATTCTCCGATAAGTGATTTGATGAGACAATTGGACTTGGATATGCTCGAAGAAGTCAGAGAAGAAGTAGCAATTCAAAATGCAGCTTATCGGCAAAGGACTGCCATGTTCTACAATAAAAGGGTTAAGAAGTGCGATCACAAAAAAGGAGGTTATGTGCTCAAGAAAGTAATTCAAAAGAACAATAAGTTGGAAGCCAACTGGCATGGGCCCTATCATGTCATAGTTGTTGTTCGACCTGTCACCTACAAAATAGAAACTCTAGAAGGGGAAGAATTTAAAAATACTTGGAATGCAGAGCACCTGAGAAAGTATTACCAATAATGTAACTATACATGTACGCTATTGTTTCGGTATGAATGAAAATGAGTATTTCCCAATATTCATTTTTTTTCGGAGTACTAGTGCTACACACTACACTTAACTCACTTTGCAGCAACAAAAACCTTTGATCTCATAAAGTTGGCCGGCATCAGCAATCACCAACTAAAAGTTGGTCGGCATCAGCACAAACACCAATAAAGTTGGTTGGCATCAGCAATCACCAACCAATAGTTGGTCATCATCAACATAACCAACAATGTTGGTACAACACTCGAACAAGGCAAGGCCTGTTTGATTATGGGTGACCTAGGTGGCATCGAAACTAGGCAAGAATATGGGTAAAATATCCACTGCTTAGGCACTAGGGCAATTATTTACTTAAATGATTACTACAACTAAGCAGGAACATAGGATAAAAATAATTCCATTACTTAGGCACTTATGGATGATAAATCACTACAACTAGGCAAACATATGGGGCAAAGTTCCATTGTCTAGGCAACCAAATCAATTAAGGACAAATTATCCATTTATATATATATATATATATATATATATATATATATATACTCAGTGACTGACAAGTACAACATTATTATAGTTGATCTCATAAAGATTGATAAGATAATAAGATAAAAATCATACAGTTAATTCATTTCAAAGGAAACAAAATTACAATAAGATGGTTTTTCTTCGTTACACAATCACTAACAAAATATAGACATCCTATTCTACTGGTTTCTTTCCTTCAGATTTAGGTACAAGATCCATTCCAGCTGGAGGATCATCTAAAGCAAAAGAAGAATTGTTAAAGTTCAAATCTCATAGCATTCGGGTATTGCTCGTACTTGGTCAGTCAAGCAAATGTGGAGATCGGGATATCTCAAAATCTTTGTGCAGATTGTAGTCACTAAGGTATTTGGAAATCATACGCTGAGGAATGGATCTAACTGGAATCCAGCTAACGTCCATTTTGAAAGGAGGTACTGGCAGATCAAGTAATCCGGGGTCATACCATTCTCATAACTCATTTCCATCCCCAACCTTCATCACAGTTAAGGCATTCAAACATCCCTGTGTGTATCCCTGATTGTTTGATTGTTTCAACCTGGCATCAAGATGACATAAAGCTTCGTTGTATCCCCCTATCCAAAACTCTTTGGATGATTATGGAATTGATAAGTCAATCTTTCAGCATGCTGATGAAGCCTCTTCACCAAACTTTCTTTGTTCTCCAATGCAGAGCTCTGATTAGAAAGTTGATTGGCAAGAGTTTGAATTTTTTGGGACATCTCAGCTAAAGCTTAATTTTTTGCCTTCATTTGAGCAGCCTGGTTTTCTAAGACCTGTTAAGTCCTAGTCTCTTCGATGCTGCTCCAACCAGCTCTTGCTCTACCCAGGGAAGAGGATGTAGGTCTGGCTCTTTTCAAATCTTCTAATTCTTCTCTTAATTAAGCATTTTCAGTCTCCAAAAAGGAAAAACCTTCATCATTGACTGGGACTAGAGCTACAGAAGAAGAAGCAGATTTTAGTTGTCTCAATTCTTCTCTCAAAACATTATTTTCTTCCTCCAGCAACTTAGTAATATTTCTGAAATCTTTAACCTCAAGATTTATCACACTCTCTCTCTTATTATGGGTTGAGATAAATTTTTCATAGCCCTGATCAGTGCTTAATTGTTGGTACTTCTTCTCATAATCTTCATGTAAAAGAGCAGTGGCTTCCTTGTGTTGAAGTTGCAGTTCTTCAATCATTCCTTGAAGATCTTCAATCATCTCATAGTAAGCCATATTATTTTTTACAGCCCGATCAAGTAAACATTTTAAATATTAGTAAGCATCAATTGCTCGCTCAGAGGCATCAGTTCCAAGAATATTAATTATTTGTGATTCAATAAAGTCTGCATGACCAAATTTGAAGTAATCAGTACACTTCTTCATCAACTCTGTATCATGAGCTGACAATAATTCCATCCTAGCAATAAACGAGCAAAGGAAAGTAAAAATAGATCAACAACAGCATAGTTGTAAAAGGAGAAACTCATAATAAATAATAAAGTCCATTTTATTGATCATAAGAGAAGAGGGTACAACCAAAGGTACAAAACAAAAGGTAAAACAAAGAAAATGAACAAATTATTGAACAACTTTACACCTTCTCCTTATTTCTAATAACATCCTCAGCTGGTTTTGAAGAAGGAATTAGTAGATCGGTGGGCAGCTGGCGTTGCTCGGTAGAGATTGTTGCCTGTTGAACTTGCTCAGAGGACTAAGGGATAATGGCAGCACGAGTTTGTTCTACTATCAACAAAGAAGATTCATCAGATCCAGTTTCATCTTCTTCTTCTTCAATAGCAGGAGGAGGACCATGAATATGTCTCTGAAATAGTTTAGAGTCATCAGCAACGTTCAACTCCTTCAACGCTGCAACCCATCCATATCTAAAGAACTTCAAACTTGCATACTCTATTTGGGTAGAGGCACCAGTTATGTCTTTGCTCCACCCTTTATCCCAACCAGAGCTAAAGGAGTTCTTCACAGCAACTCTTCTCTTCGCCCTCTCCGAAGAAGTATTCTCCCTAAGAAGCTCTTCAACAAATTGTACTTTTTGTTCAATATCTTTCTTACGCTGTTCAGTCTCTTTAAGCTTGCCCTCAGATTCTTCCTTGCTAGAAACGGCCATCTTCAATTTCTCCTCCGCCTCCTTGGAAGCATTTATAGCCTCTTATGCAGTATTCACATATCTCTGTCGAGCTAGATCATCAGCCTCTTTGGTAGCCTCCACAACTTTTTATTAAGATGTTTCAACAGACTTGATTTTATTTTCCCAAGCAGTTTTGTCATCCTTATACTTCTGTTGGGATTCTTTCAAAGATTTTGACAACCTAACAAGGGCTTCTTCTACTCCACTGGAAGAAGTTATAGCTTTGATAGCTTCATCCTTCTCCAGGATATTATTAAAATACACCAAAAACTGCAAGATAAAGAGAAGCCCAAATCAGTAAATGAACGTTGTATGAAGAATAAAAAATGACAAGTACACTACACCAAAAACAACAATTTGGCACACCCTGATATTAAAAACTGGCACAGTTTAAAACCGTGACAGATTTTGGCACTGTTTAATATCAATTTGGCACACTTTAAAACAGTGCCAAAATTTGGCACTGTTTTAAAGTGTGCCAAAATTGAGTACACTTACTAAAATATAAATACCCTAGAAAAAAATTTAATCATAAGTTTTATTTTTTCCCTCTTTCATCTTCCCACAATATTTTCCCTCCTTTTCCATACCCAGGTCTCTCTCCACGATTTGGGAAAGAACCTCTCGCTCCCCCCAAATCAGCTTCCTCCATAGCCTTCCACGCCCAGGGGCGGACATTGTTCAACACTAGGGGTGCACTTGCACCTCTAAGACTTACAAAAAAAGGTTAGAATCACTATACGAAACAGCTCAGCAGTGCTATAGCACAAAAACTTTACCCACCCAAAAACGAAACAGCCCTAGCTGCTCGTCTGAACCCCAAAACAAAACACAATACCCATGATCTTACTCCTCTTCTTTCGGTCGACGAGACCTCCCCTATTCGGCTATTCTTTCCAGCTAGCAGGCTTGCTACTAACCCCATCACTGATGAAGGTATCTTGTCAAGTTCTTATTCTTGTTTGATTTCATTCATAGTTGTTGATTTATTTGTGGTTGTGTTTATGTTTGTGATGTTGTAAGATTATTTGTTTGTGATGTTGTGGTTGATGGTGGATTTTATTGATTCTTTTTTAAGATGGTTCAATTAGATTTTTACATTGCTAAGAAATTAGTGTGAAGGGTTTCAGTGATACACGTTGGGGTTCACACTATGGAACCTTAATTAATTTGATTGTAAGATATCTAAGGTTTGTTACATTGCTGTTTTTTTGTAAATTTTGAACTCATCGTTGTTTGACTACAGATGTTTTTTTGTTTAGTTTGTTACTAAACTAATTTTTTCCGATTTTTGTTGTTTGAACTCATTGCTGTTTGAACTAATATTTTCGATATGGAATTTTTCTATTCATAAAAAAATATATTTGTTAAGTATAATCAGATTAGTAACAAAGCTTGAAAAAATATATTTGCTCAAATTGTTGTCATTTGTGAATTTTATATGTTCAAATTTTACTTGAATCAAATTAAAAATGCAAACAAATTTTACTTGAATCAAATTAAAAATGAATACAAATTTTCTGGTTTATTACATGAAAACACGATGTTAATGAGTATGTAATGTGTGTTTTGATTTGATGTTAGGAGGTGATTACTTCGAATATGTAATGTGTTTTGATTTGAATCCATAATTTGCATCCTTATTTCCTGGCCAATTGTTAATAAATCACAATTGGTTATAGGTCTTGTCTAGTAGTTGTGGGTATTCATTGAGTAATTATATTGATTAATTTTCTTGATTTTGTGGTAAAGTTCACATACACATAGTAATTGTCTTGGTTTTGTAGTATTTGAGCCCATTTCAGTCACTTTGTCTTCTATTGCTGCGTTAGCACAACCACGTTTCATCTCTTCCTTATCGCCCTATCTTTTTAGGTAAACATAGATTAACATTGACATGAATTGTTGATTTCTTCACCTCTTTGTTAAGGTACACACAGAAGAAAACAATTTATAAGCCCATATTTGGACCTAACAACAATATTGAGGTAAGAACAGATAGCCCATCCTCAAAAGTTACTCTAGCAGCAAGCATGGGCTCCTATTCCAACGGCTTTTTAGAGACGTTATGTTCGTTGCCGCTAGTCGCAGATGTAGGGTCAACTTCAAGAAGTGGAAGATTACCCTAAATACTTGGATTGTATTTTGGGGGTAAGTATATATGTTTTGACAAAACATTACATATATTCAAGGGGTGACATTATTTTCGGTGCTTAATTTTTTAAGATACTAGAAATGATTAAATGATTACAGTAATTGTGTATATTTAGGCTTTTCGTCTTCTGTGGTGGTATTTGACCCTTCAATATCAATATATGTTTTGTACTGAAAATTGATTGAATGTTTATAGGATCGGGATATCTAAAATGGGGTCATCATCAAGGCTAGGAATACCCAGGTGAGCTAGCATATGCAAATGATTTCGAAATTGATTTGTATTCCTTTGATGTTGTTATTTATTAGTTAATATTTCTTTTTCGTGCTTAGTTTACTATTTGTTATCTGCAAGTGAACTTTTTGCTTTATACGGTTAATCCCCGGGAGGATCATAGGCCGGATATTGAGAAGTGAGTATAAATCATTCATCTTTGATTTTTCTCCTCTTTTGTTTGGTCATTGTTTCGACATAATAAGGTCTATTGTTAGTTCATGATATTAGCTTTAGGTATATTTTGACTAGAGTATGATTGTTACTTTTCAATCACAGTCATTATATTGAATAAGTTCAAGACTTATTACAATGATTATACCAAAAATCATTATATGATGACCAAGTGATATACATGATGCTCAAAATGATTTTAAATTTTATTTCATAGTTTTCTTTGTTGGGTCTATTAAGTCCTACGTCCCGTCCCGTCCCCCCCCCCCCCCCCCCCCCCCTTCTTGCCAATTGAATAAAAAAAATTGAAAATATATCAGTGAATATTTTAACTACCAATGACTTGGTCATGCTCTCTTTATCCTCTGATAAGAACAGTTAATAGATCTACACTAGCCTCAAGTCTTCACGGAGTATAGATTTTGTTGTTGCTTTGGATTATTTTTAATTGATGATTCACCTTCTCAACTATACACTAGTGATCATGAGCAATGCCTGTTGCGGTTTGTCCTGACAGTAACTACATTGAAAATGGCTCAGCTCTTATCTTCTTTAATAATGATGCAGATTTGATTTAAACATTATAGTTGTGGGCCTTTGGTTGTTTTCTTTCACAGTGATTGTAACTATTTTCTTTTATGGTGCCACTTATAGGTTGATTCTTGTTGTACAGGATGAATGAAATTGAGTATCTACAGGGGATCAAAGCAAGAGATTAGATTTATCAACCAAGTTTTAAGATGCAATCAAGGTCTGATTGATTTCTTTACCGCGTATAAATTGTGGTTTCCGCAACGTTGTGGGTTGATTGATTTATGAAAAATGGTATTGATTTCAATCCCTTCTATATTTACCTTATTAGAATTCCTTTCTTTGCTATGTGAATATGCAGATGCATTGTTTAAGTTGATGTTTATGATTAGCGGTAAATGTATGCATAACTGTTTGACAAATGTATAATTGTAATACTAATGTTACGGTTTAGATTCTTTGCTTTGGCAGCTTATTTTTACTGGAATTGTACTATTATTGGGAGATAATGAGCAATGATGAACAATTTGGAGATCTTTAGAATTTATCTCTTCATTATTTATCATATCAATGTGTTCTTGGACAATATTGCATCCCACTACCCTTTCTTTATTTTTTATCCCAATTAACTCAAGATTTTTTATATTTGAGTCTTCTGCTGAAATTTGATTCTCCTTGATTATATCAGCCTTTATCTTCAAGTGTTGAAATGTCATCAGGACTAATTACTTGTTCCTCATGTTGGTTCCCCATATTTTTCTCCTCCTCCATACCTTTATCGAGAGCTCTTACTTCAGTGCGTAGCTACTTGTTAAAGGAAACCATGCCATCAGGTTTGTAGGTTAGAACCTCCATCAGGTACTGCACCATCAGATTTGAGAGAAAATTCCACTGTGTTAGATGGCACCTATATCTCCTCTTCTCTATCAATAAAAACATTTGATTTCTCTTGGATTGCAACTAATCTTTTGAACACATGGGACTGAGTTGAGCTAGAATTCAAGGATTTATACTTATTTCTCATGAAAGTTCCCTACAATCCTCGGTCAAAATTCCACTTCCAATAAATTTTAAGGTTAGTAGCTATAAGGATGTCCTTTAGACTCCTGAAATACAGACCTCCTTATTCTAGGGGATAACAAAGCTTCTCCCATTTAACCCGTTGATGATATCAATCTTTAGAATATCCATTCTAAATAAATTTGCTCAACAGATCTTGAACTTTCCTCAAAACTATTTTTAGAGGACATATAATTGATAAGATATGGATAGGAATAGATTCTAGATCATGTTTTATAAGACATATAACTGAAATACATCGCCTTGCTTTAACCATTTGAATTTTGATTTTTATTTCCAAAAACTCTCCTCCATTCTCAAAGAATGATTTAAATTGGCCTTAAATTCTTAAAATTCACTTCAAATTTACGGAGTGGGATTAGCTAAAAAAGAATTCTCCTTAATAATCATTTGATCCTCCAACTAATGATGTGAACAAAACAAGCAAACTCTTGAAAAGAATTACAAAATCAGATTCTGAACCAGAAATCCATATTTGAGTTACTACTCATGAAGAAATTGAAATATTTGCCCCCCCTGCCAAAGAAACAAAATCAGATTCTGAACCAGAAATCCCACTTAACTTTATTCTCATAGGCTTATTTACCACCTACGAGCAGCGACAGCCCCCTGCCGAAGCAAAGCAGCGGCAACCCCTCTCCTCTCTTCTCTCTCGCCTTTGTCCTCTATTCTCTTCCACCCCTGTCCTCTCTTCTCTACCTCACTTGCAAATGCAACCCCCTGTGGTACACATGGTAATTGACATATAACATATTCAATTTTATTGGCCCATACTGATTCTTTTTCTCTAGGAATATGGCTGGCAGTGAATGTATGCATTGTTTAGATGGTTTGTGATGTGTACAAAGGTCAATAATGATCTTTTAAGGAGTTAGAATACTAGTTGGTGGTGATTTTAGTGTAATTCGCTTTCTACTATTGTGCTTCTTCTCCTGAGCTGATTTCCCCTTCTTTTCCTCCTACCATGTAATCGTTGTATTTTGGTCTACTGAACAGTTGGAAACCATATTACTTTTGTTTATATTTTAGTCTACTGAACAATTTCCAATTACCCCATTTTTCAGGTGGATCAAACCCTTGATTTATTTGATTAATTACAGCAACAACATCAAACAATAGCTACAAAGACAAAAACTCTTCACGATGCATGTGACAGATTGGTGCAATCCTCTCATCTTTTCTCGATAACATTTTTTATGTTTTGACTTTGCTCAAGTTCCTTTCGAACAAGCCAACTACTTTTATATGCTTATCAGGAACTATTGCTAAATAAGGGTTCTTTTAGAAACACTTTTTTAGCTGCATATAAGGGTCAAAACCTAAGAACTAGAATTGTAGTGAGGCTTCTTAATATCAAATATCTCTGTTGAATATTTTAAAGAAGCAAACGGATTAGAATTGAAAGAAACATTACTTGATAACTCTCTTACCTTTGAAGAAATGTTTGTAATAATTCTAGTAGCACACATGGATGTGTCTTCATAAATATCTTTATTCCTACTCATCCAAACCTCCCAAATAATGCATATTGGTATCACTTTATGCATCCATTTAGAAACTGGATTAGAACTTACTTGAAGACACCAAGCCCTTAAAGCGTGAAAACCCAAACGACCCCATAGGGGGCACAAACACCTCGCACGGGACCAATGTAACTTGTAGGAACTGACCACGTAGTCCCGGGTCTCCCAGTTTGTGAATATGACGATAATTTTCGAAAATCACACTTAGACTCAGAAACAAGCCGTCAAAGGATGAAAACCCAAACCAACCACCAAACGACCCCGTAGGAGGCACGAACACCTCGCACGGGACCAATGTAACTTATAGGAACTGATCGCGTAGTCCCGGGTCTCCCGGTTTGAGAGTATGACGATAATTTGCAAAAATCAGCACTTAAACTTAAAAACAAGCCGTCAAAGGGTCAAAACTCAAACCAACCCCCAAACAACCCCGTAGGAGGCACGAACACCTCTCACGGTACCAAGGTAACTTATAGGAACTGACCGCGTACTCCCGGGTCTCCCGGTTTGAGAGTATGACGATAATTTGCAAAAAATAGCACTTAAACTTAAAAATAAGTCGTTAAAGGGTGAAAACCCAAACGACCCCGTAGGGGGCATGAACACCTCGCATGGGACCAATGTAACTTGTAGGAACTGACTGCGTAGTCCCGGGTCTTCCGGTTTGAGAGTATGACGATAATTTGCAAAAATCAGCACTTAAACTTAAAAATAAGCCGTCAAAGGGTGAAAACTCAAACCGACCCCCAAACGACCCCGTAGGAGGCACGAACACCTCTCACGGGACCAAGGTAACTTATAGGAACTGATCGCGTACTCCCGGGTCTCCCGGTTTGAGAGTATGATGATAATTTGCAAAAATCAGCACTTAAACTTAAAAATAAGTCGTTAAAGGGTGAAAACCCAAACGACCCCGTAGGGGGCACGAACACCTCGCACGGAACCAATGTAACTTGTAGGGACTGACCGCGTAGTCCCGGGTCTCCCAGTTTGTGAATATGACGATAATTTGAAAAAATCACACTTAGACTAAAAAACAAGCAGTCAAAGGGTGCAAACCCAAACCAACCCCCAAACGACCCCGTAGGAGGCACGGACACCTCGCACGGGACCAATGTAACTTGTAGAACCTGATCGCGTAGTCCCGGTTTGAGAGTATGACGATAATTTGCAAAAATCAACACTTAAACTTAAAAACAAGCCTTCAAAGGGTGAAAACTCAAACCGACCCCCAAATGACCCCGTAGGAGGCACGAACACCTCTCACGGGACCAAGGTAACTTATAGGAACTGACCGCGTACTCCCGGGTCTCTCGGTTTGAGAGTATGCCGATAATTTGCAAAAATCAGCACTTAAACTTAAAAACAAGTCGTTAAAGGGTGAAAACCCAAACGACCCCGTAGGGGGTACGAACACCTCGCACAGAACCAATGTAACTTGTAGGAACTGACTGCATAGTCCCGGGTCTCCCAGTTTGTGAATATGATGATAATTTGAAAAAATCACACTTAGACTAAAAAACAAGCAGTCAAAGGGTGAAAACCCAAACCAACCCCCAAACGACCCCGTTGGAGGCACGAACACCTCGCATGGGACGAATGTAACTTGTAGGAACTGACCGCGTAGTCCCGGGTCTCCCGGTTTGAGAGTATGATGATAATTTGCAAAAGTCAGCACTTAAACTTAAAAACAAACTGTTAAAGGGTGAAAACCCAAACGACCCCGTAGGGGGCACGAACACCTCGCACGGGACCAATGTAACTTGGAGGAACTGACCACGTAGTCCCGGGTCTCCCAGTTTGTGAATATGACGATAATTTGAAAAAAAATCACACTTAAGACTCAAAAATAATCTGTCAAAGGGTGAAAACCCAAACCAACCCCCAAACGACTCCGTAGGAGGCACGAACACCTCGCACGGGACCAATGTGACTTGTAGAAACTGAATGCGTAGTCCCGAGTCTCCCGGTTTGAGAGTATGACAATAATTTGCAAAAATCAGCACTTAAACTTAAAAACAAGCCGTTAAAGGGTGAAAACCCAAACTACCCCCCAAACGATCCCGTAGGGGGCACGAACACCTTGCACGGGATCAATGTAACTTGTAGGAACTGAACGCATAGTCCCGAGTCTCCCAGTTTGTGAATATGACGATAATTGACAAAAATCACACTTAGACTCAAAAACAAGCAATCAAAGGGTGAGAACCCAAACCAACCCCCAAACGACCCCGTTGGAGGCACGAACACCTTGCACGGGACCAATGTAACTTGCAGGAATTGACCGCGTAGTCCCGGGTCTCCCAGTTTGAGGGTATGACGATAATTTGCAAAAATCAGCACTTAAACTTAAAAATAAGCCGTTAAAGGGTGAAAACCCAAACCACCCCCCAAACGTCCCCGTAGGGGGCACGAACACCTCGCACGGGACCGATGTTACTTGTAGGAACTGACCGCGTAGTCCCGGGTCTCCCGGTTTGTGAATAGGACGATAATTTGCAAAAATCACACTTAGACTAAAAAATAAGCCGTCAAAGGGTGAAAACCCAAACCAACCCCCAAACGACCCCGTAGGAGGCACGAACACTTCGCACGGGACCAATGTAACTTGTAGGAACTGGCCGCGTAATCCCGGGTCTCCCGATTTGAGAGTATGACGATAATTTGCAAAAATCATCACTTAAACTTAAAAACAAGCCGTTAAAGGATGAAAACCCAAACCACCCTCCAAACCACCCCATAGGGGGCACGAACACCTGGCACGGGAGCAATGTAACTTGTACGAACTGACCGCGTAGTCCCGAGTCTCCCGGTTTGTGAGTATGATGATAATTTGCAAAAATCGCAGTTAGTTAAAAACATGACGTCAAAGGGTGAAAACCCAAACCAACCCCCAAACGACCCCGTAGGAGGCACGAACACCTCACACGGGACCAATGTAACTTGTAGGAACTGATCGCGTAGTCCCGGGTCTCCCGGTTAGAGAGTATGACGATAATTTACAAAAATCAGCACTTAAACTTAAAAACAAGCCGTTAAAGAGTGAAAACCCAAACCACCCCCCAAACGACCCTGTAGGAGGCACGAACACCTCGCACAGGACCAATGTAACTTGTAGGAACTGACCGCGTAGTCTCGGGTCTCCCGGTTTGTGAGTATGATGATAATTTCCATTCATATATGTAATTTTTTTGTTTTGAGTATTTTTTTTTGTAAATTATTGGGTTACTAATATCGTATCTTTTTTGTATTCTATTTTTTTTATTTGCAGGATAACAGTTTATCGTTGGCTTTTATTCACGTGGAACACACTAAGAACTTAATGGTTTACAACAAGGGGTTTATTAATGATTCCATTTTTTTGTGTCATGACTGTACGGTCTTTTGTTGTTTTATTATTGACTTTTATGGCCATGAGGGCTTTTGTAAGTTAATTGTTATATTTTGTGGTCGTGCGGGCTTTATGTTAGGCAGGTTTTGTATTAACAGGTTTTGGAATGTCCAAAAAATAGAGAAAACTCTACCCATTTTTTTTTGGGCCTGTGAGCAGTTAAAGACTTGTAATATTTTGAAGTTTGTATGTACATTAGTTTATTAATAACGTGCAATACTATTTATTTGTGAATTTTGTGCTTTCAAATATTTTTTTTTAAATAAAAAAATTGGCACAGTTCAAAACCGTGGCAAAAGTGTATCATATTTGGGCACGGTTTTAAACTGTGTTAAATTTTTTTAAACTGTGCTGAATTTGGCACAGTTAAAAACTGTGCCAAAAGTGTGCCAGAAATATCAAATTCTGGCACGGTTTAAAAGTGTGCCAAAAGTGTTCCTATTTTGTTGAATCTGGCACAGTTAAAAACTGTGCCAGAAATATTAAATTCTGGCACGGTTTAAAAGTGTGCCAGAAGTGTTCCTGTTTGGCTGATTCTGGCACACTTTTGAGCCGTGCCAGAAAAAAATTCTCATTTTGGAACACCTGATTCTGGCACAGTTCAAAATCGTGCCATATTTGATCTGGCATAGTTTTAAACCGTGCCAAAATCCTATTTTTGGTGTAGTGGTATAATGACACTTATTGATGCAAGGTGTTGGGCTTCCTGGTCAGTGACCTTCTCCCGAGGAGTGGAAGTCTCAGCAGCTCGGTAGTTAGGAAGAGTTCCGGACCTAATCAATTTCTTGGTCAAGCCCGAAGAAATGAGTGGTGGGGAACTAGCTCTCAAAGAAGATACTTCAACCCAAGAAGGTTGAGCAGCAGCATCCACGGTCTTCTCAGCAAGATCCCTTCTTAATCTTTTCAGAGGAACAACTTCAATCAAAGGTGTTGTCTCTTCTCGAACAACAACAACACCTTCAATCAAAGGTGTTGCCTCTTTTGGAGTAACTGGGGACTTTTTGCTGACTTTCTTGACAATTGTGATTGCTCCCCCAGATGGAGCAACATCCTTTTTTTTAGTCCCTTTAGCTGGGACATCTTCTTTGCCCCATCAGTACCAGGGGTAACCTTGGCAAAAAGATCAGGCATTCTCCTCTTCTTCGTCATTAGGTCGCCAATAGAAGTGCCCAAATCAGAGGAAGATTCTTCAATAATTGAAGAAGATGCAGGATCCTGCTTAAGATCAATCACCAAAGGAGGAGCAAGAGGTCGAGCAATAAAAGAGGAAGTGGTGTTCATGTATCTCAACAAATAGGAAGCAGACCTCATGTGTTCCCCAGTTATTGCTTGATGCAAACCCTAGATAAATTTCAAATCATTTATATTAATATCACTCTCTTTGGGGGATTTTCTCTTGCAGTCAGCTGCAACATAAAAAAATAAATGTCAGTGACATATTTTATCAAACAAAAATAAAGTTAATTTGAAAAACAAAACAACTTATCCCATTTCCATAAAGTGTACATCTGGGACCCTGGTACACGTCTTTCCCCTTTAGAGGGGGATGTTGTCAATTTTTCACCACCACCCCGTGTTCAAAATAATCCCTATTAGCATCAGGGAGATTGACCACTAAAGCTCTATTAGAAAACCTAGTTTTTAAATAAAAGGGGTGTCGCTGGTAACCCATTTATAACAGTATATAATTTCAGGAATCCCTAGACGAGTTGAGTTCTATGAATTTGATTCAATCTATGTACGCCATTAACTACCCCCATGTATTTGGAACTACTCTTGCAATATCAATATCAAAATATTGGCAAAATTCCAAACACATGGGATTAGGATGGAAAGAAAAACCACATTCGGCCACCAAAATAGAAGTAAACCAATGTCCCTCAACTAGAGAAAATAAATCAAAAGGGCAAGAAGATTCTTCCAGAATAACCTAAGAAGGAATCTCAAAATTGGCCTTAAACGTATCCAAAAATTCGATAAGGTAAACCATGATGGCTAAAACAAAGAAAGAATAAGGAAGGAAGAAGTTCTTACGGAAAAATTAAGAAATCAACTAAGGCATATGACAGAGAAGACGATCGTAAGAAGAAAAGCGAGACGACAAAGAGTTTGGGAATCTAGATGGCAAAAGGTAGAAGATAATCTATTTTTAATGCCGTTATTTATGCTGCTTTGGAAAACGGGAAAAGTAATGATCACAGATGACGATGATTGCGTTTCTGGCGGCTAATCAAGGAAAAAGACGCAAGTATCAAAGCGGTCGCCAAAAATTCAAAATATTTACAAGTTTGCCACTTCGCGCTCAAAACTATTATGCTAAGAGAAAATTTTCACAAGTGTTGAAGGTCTGTAACCAAATAGAACATGAGAAATATGCCCGAGCAGCTTTTGGGTATAATATTCCACACTCTCGCATCCAACCTCAACTATGAAACATTGGGAGCTTCTGTTGATACAAAAATTAGTCAACTGATGTAGACCAGTTATGTTAAGACACGTGTCATCCAGCATGGCATAAATATATGTACCGAGTAACTTAAAGCGCCGAGCTACTCAGCGTATCGAGCTACTCAGTATACCGAGCAACTAGCTAGGAAGATTAAAGGACCAAGACAGATTCAATGAATATTCTCATTATGTACCGATACACATGCCAATTTAATAACGGCATGTTGTCTACTCATATGAGCAGCCCAAGGGCTATAAATACATTATAACACCCTCATGGCAGGGTAAGCTATCATAAGCGAAGATAATCAAGATTAAGACAAAACACCTAGCAATACAAAACAGTGGACGTAGGGTATTTCATTAAGTCTGAACCACTTTAAAAATCCTTTATCTTATTTCTTTACTTATATTTATCCGTGATTAATTAATTAGATGAAATTTAGTTTTTTGCACCAACAGTCATTCTTCGATATCAGCATCCATCTTCTTCTACTTTTCTGTGATGAGGCTTTGTTGTGTGATCCCGTATGGTATCGTTCAATGTATCCTTTCAAGCGCTTGATGAAAACCTTCAAAGATTATGTTATGAATATATGGTATATTGGAGGGACAATTGCTGAATAATAAATAAATGTGGAATCATCATTATACACTCGAGAACATATGCCAGAACAAGAGCTGAGGAGGTTCAATCCTCGTGGAGAACGAGTAATCAATGAACTTGACGAATTTGAGGATAAATTATCTTTTGGGAACCCTAAAGATGTGAGACTCACTAATCTACAATAAGGGATAATTGGGAACCCCATTCGACGATTTCCTCCTTCGATAATTGGTTGATGATATCCCATGGGCCCGAAGGAGTATTCTGAGTGTTGGTCCTAAGGGGGAGGGAAAAGAGAGGGAGGTCCACTTGGGTCATGACAATAACCTATTTGCTTAACAATCCCTAGAAGATTAAGCTCAGAGAGTGGAAGCCCACATCCACTCGCAGTGTTTGGGACCCAAAGAAACTACGATTTATATCACTTCGGGTACTTTCTTACTTTGGACGACTTTCCTCGATCATCCCCTCTCATTCAAGAACATAAACCTTAATTATATGTTCAAATGGTTGCAACTAGTTGGTGTATTAAAAATGTGAGGAGTCACCAAAAACAAACTCGGGCAAGGACGGATTACAGTCTAGATTTTAGGCTATGTGACCACTAATTCCAATAGTGTGAAAAATAAACTCTAAACCATGTGAATCTATAGTTGAAATGAAAATATTATACGAAGGGCGAGAAGAAGTCATATCGAAAATGATGAAAAAAATGTTAGAGAACACTGAAGAATAGCTTAATGA
This sequence comes from Sambucus nigra, assembly GCA_949130495.1. Taxonomy (NCBI): domain Eukaryota; kingdom Viridiplantae; phylum Streptophyta; class Magnoliopsida; order Dipsacales; family Adoxaceae; genus Sambucus; species Sambucus nigra. Next base: position 327,235,282 of record OX422219.1, on the reverse strand, counting down.
AGAACCTGACATAAATCAACGGGTAGGAGGACATATGGATGATGAACCAAAACTCTCTATCTCACACTATAAATGGCACAAGGCAAACTGTTTATCTCTAATAATGTAGGTGACTGATGGAATGAGAATGTGTGGAAATATTTATCTTTAAAGTTAAACGAACTTTTTCAAATTTGACCGCCCAAATTGTATATATTGTGACCCTGATTAAAAGTATTAGGAATGCCACGAGTAGTAACGTAAAGGGCGATAATGTGCAGGCTAGGGGATCGGCATGTCTAATGACAAGTGACGATTAAGCTCGAAATAGAGTATCGTCGATGTGCATCAATCAATGCAAATTATGTAGATTCCCCTTGCCTTTGGTAACCTCTTCGGATCTAATCACTAGATCCAGAAGAATTAAGGGCAACTGATGAGGAGGATTTTCACCCACTACACCAAAATGGCCAAATTGTCACCTTTCAGCCGGCCACCCTTGTCACGGTCATTGACCGTGACAACAAACACGCGTTTTGTGTCACGGTCATTGATCGTGACAAGACCGTGACAAAGAATTGTCACGATCATCGACCATGACAATTCTTAAAATAATTGTCACGGTCAAGGACCTTGACACGACCGTGGCAATGTCTTTAGTAAAAAAAGCCCTAGGATTTTTTTCCCCACCGTTTTTTGGTTTTCCCTCTCTCTCTAAAGTATGTTTTTTTCTTCTTTTTCTCTTTCATTTATATATGTGTGTGTATGTGTGCATATATATGTGTGTGTATGTATGTGTATATATATATGTGTGGTGGTGTGTGGTGGGGGAAGGGGGCAGGGGGTGGTGGGGGTGGGGTGGGCTGTGTGTGTACGTGTGTGTGTGTGTGTGTGTGTGTGCAGGTGTGGTGGGGGTGGGGGAGGGGGAGGGGACAGGGGGTGGGGTGGGGGGAGGGGGTGGGGTGTGTGTGCGTGTGTGTGGCGGGGGGAGGGGGCAGGGGGTGGGGGGGTGATGTGTGTGTGTGTGTGTGTGGTGGGGCAATCTTAACAATTGTATAGCTTTAATTAATAAATTTTATAGCTTTAATTATATAGTTTTAGATGAAAGTAAATTAATAATTAGTGCCCATTTCATATGAAAGTAGGATTGTCCCTCAGTGTAAATTAGTAAATTAATAATTGTATACTTTAATTGTTAGTTTAATTGATGAAATGAATTAATTGAGTAGATGAATTAGAAGGAGTGCGGGATACACATTTGTTGTTGACATTGCTGTTGGATTATTTTGTTTAGTAAATGTTGGGTTGGTTAGTTTTAAAAGTGGCATGACCACTGGATTATTGTCCATATGGGAGTGGGATTTTTCAACTTTTTTTGAAAATTACTTTGTATATCGAACAATATATATATAGTATGATAATTAAATGAAACATACTTGAAATATATAGTGTGACAAAAAAAGTTGTCTCACCCCGAATTGTCACGGTCATTGACCTTGACAAGTTGAACTTGTCAAGGTCAATGACCGTGACAATTAGGAAGATTTGTTGTAAGATCTTAGGTGCACTAAAGTCATGTTTATATCCATTACCTACACAGTATTCTATAACACCTGAGTATATGAATTCTCCACCTCTATCACTTCTTATGCGAGATACTTGGGTGTCCTTCTCGTTCTCAATTTTTAAAAGAATTTTCAAGAACTCATGGAGGGTGTCAAATTTATTTTTAGTAAAAGCGATCCAATTAAATTGTGTACAATCATCCACCATTATAGGAATATAACTGTTACCACATAAGTTAGTTCTAGAGGGGGAAGGGATGGGGAAGGGGTGGGGCAAGGTGGGGGGGAGAGGGCAGGGATGGGTGGGGGGTGGGGGGGTAGGGGTGGGGGGTTGCGTGTGTGTCTATGTGTGTGTATGTGCGTAGTGTCCCTTGTAAAAGAATTGATTGATTATTAATTTTTTTAGTAAATTAATATATGATTGCCCCTTATTGTAAATTAGTAAATTAATATATGATTAATTATGAAAGTAGGATTGCCCCTCATTATAAATTAGTAAATTAATAATTGTATACTTTAATTGTTAGTTTAATTGATGAAAATAATTATTGTGTGTGTGATGGGGGGCAGGGGGTGGCGTGTGTGTGGTGGGGGAGGGGTGTATGAAAGTAAATTAATAATTAGTGCTCATTTTTATTTGTAGTAACTGTACATATTTTCATGTCTTCTTCTAATTTTTTTTTATCTGTACTAATAACATTTTTTTACAGCAAATGTCTCCTTCAAGTATTAAGGCGAGGATGATGATGCTGGTTATGATGATGTCGTCTGGGTTCGGTGGTAGCGAAGGGGACGAGGGCTCCTCGGCCCCTAGGCTCCCCAAATATGGCAAATTTGGGATTACCATCGAGAACAAGTCAGAGCTATTAGCGAGATCCCTCGAGCTGCTAAAGTCGGTCATCGGCTCGAGGTTTATGAGTTGGAAGGAGGTGCCATATGAGCTCAAGTTAGCTGTTTGGACGGCACTACAGGTAATATATTTATATTTATATTTATATGAATATTTCGATTTCAATTTCATTTTATATTTATTCGCAACTAACATTGTATGTGTTGGACATAAACAATTCAACTTGGATCCAAAGCTACGCGATTCCGTCTTGGAGCAGTTGAGGGAGCAACATAAGACGTGGAAGAAAAATATGCGGATACGGTACTTTGAAAAAACACGAGAGTCCATTATCCAATGGCATGAATCAGTCCCGCCGAAGGAGCCGATCTCATTAGCACAGTGGCAAAAGTGCATTGACAATGAGATCGGAGAGCGACAATTGGCATCTCGCCAATCGGGGAGGAAAAATCGGGCAAAAAAGACGAACGTGCACTACTCCGGCCAGACGTCTTATGTCGAGTGGAGCATAGGATGAAGGTAAGATTTAATTTTTCTAAAACTACAGATATATATTATTCTGCATTATTTTACTTTGCGGGGCCGATACTAATTTTACTTTATTTTATTTCAGGGGTAGGGAGTGGCCCTGGGGGTAAGCCACATAGGCTCGATACTTATGTGGCTCTTCGAACGAAGAAGGGGAAGGACAAGGAGGTGTCCCCGAGCGTCGCAGCCACAATTGTAAGTAATCCGACAGTTTACTTTTTGTTAATTACGTTATAATTTTTTAGTTTACTTATTTTACTAATCATGTGCTTTTTTTCGTTTCAAACCAAGCTTAAGAAAGTGCATAAGTCGCAGCCTGATGCTGACAAGGCATCTTTGTCCACAGACGCACTCAGCCAAGTGCTTGGCTCTGATCGTAAGGGGAGGACAAGGTGGGTGAGCTTGCGGGGGGCCAAATCTAGGATCATCGGATTGGAGACGAGCGATACCGGGTTGGCTCGAACGGTGGATTCACATGACGCGAAGCTGTCCCGTTTGGAGGCGACGGTCCAAGATATGTACTCCTTCATGAAGCGTACGTTGGGCGGAGACCGTAAGTGGAAAGTGAAGGAGAAGGCGGTGGAGGAGGAGGTGCGGGAGGATGAGGCGTAGGATGACGAGGATGTGGACCTCGCTGCTTCATCACCGACACGTGCGTACTTCGATCATCCACTTCCCTATTTGGCTCCCTTCAACAGACCGATGTCGACACTTGATTGGCCAATCGTGTTCATATTAGACGTAATTTATGGCCAGTGGATAGGGCGGGGGTTGAAGGACCCTAATATCATCCAGGGTGGAATAGTTCATGGACGTGAGCTTCAAGAGATCGAGTCCAAAGTGCTCGTCACGCATGTGATACCCGGGAAGGAGAAATCCCTATTGTGGCTGCGTGAACAATGCGGCACGATGTATATTAGTGGGTGTGTCAATTCGTATATCGTGTGGCCTACTCACCTCCTCACATTTACCCCAGACATGTAGTGACATTATTTTTAAGTTGGTACATTTGAATTATATTTGGATTATATCGTCATGTATATTGTTTCTAGTTTGAATAAATATTTGCATTATCTTTAGTTTATTTGGATATATGATGTTGCTATAACAAGTACAAATATACTACTGGGCAGTGGCAGTGACCATACTGCCCAGCAGATTTTTTTTAAATTCTATCCAGAATTGTCACGGTCATTGACCGTGACAGTGTTTTTAAAAAGGGTCAAGGCCTTGTCACGGTTATTAACCGTGACTAAACTTGTCACGGTCATGGCCCGTGACACGACCGTGACAATTCTAACGAACTTATTACGGTCAATGACCGTGACACGTCCGTGACAAAAAAAGTTGTCTCGCCCCGAATTGTCACGGTCATTGACCTTGACGAGTTGAACTTGTCAAGGTCAATGACCGTGATAATTAGGCAGATTTGGTGTAGTAGCCCCTCGTCAACCGAGCATATGGATCGATTATGCATGGTATCCCAATAATCTTTTAAAGGGGTTCATCATGCTCGACCAATCAGACGAATTCTAATTCAACCAAGAACACGTGGATATTAACTATATATACTAGACAAGCAATAAGTGCAAAGCCGATGCTATAGCAATAGTAACTCCACTTCGCATAACCTCCTTAACTAACCAGCTGCCACAATCCACTCGCCAAAAGGAGAGGGTCAGCTGCACAAAGTCCCTAATCAGCCACATTCATGATGCACTACTGGAGCTCGTGGGGTTGTCCCGGTGGTAGGACACCTACCCGATTTTGGGATTCACCAAGGTTTGAGTCTCACTAAGAGTGTGGTTGCATCCCCTCCCCTTTGTAATAATTAGAATATATTAGGCTAGAGTAGGTATTTATGTGTTAAAAAAATTAAGCACTTCCACAACAGTTAGTAGTTATGGGTGAGTAGAAGGGATATATGGCTAATATATAACGCTAGTAGAGGACTAGGTTAAGGCAAGATGAAAATCTAGGAGGAAACTACCTTGTAATCCCTTTCAACTAAGTTAATCAACTCTCCCCCTCTCCCATTGTTCCATGGACTTAGGTTGAGAATTAGACTGGACCACGTTTACTTAGGGTCTGTTTGGTTTGCAATTATAATTCTATTTTATGTGTTATGATAAAAATTTGTGTTTGGCATCCTGCTTTTAAACACTGAGTTATAATATTTATGTGTTATAATCAAGTTTTTCAGAAAACAGCAAAAGGGTGTTTTATAACTTCTGTTTTTTATATTTCAACTCATAATTATTCATTCTTAATATTTTAATACATTTATACCTTAATATATAATATACATACATACATAATAAATTAATATATGTGCAATTGTTATAAATAAAAAAATATATATGTACACGTACGCAAAATTGCGCATATTTATATTATTAAAATATATAATATACTAAGATCAATATGTTAAATAATAATATGAATAGATACATGATACTTATATATAGTTTTATACATGTATTGAATAATATAAAATATACATATACTACATATGTCTTAAAAAATATTATCAAATTCATGTGTGTATATAATTTTATTGTGAAGTATACATGTAATATCATTATATAGACACACACACACACACACACACACACACACATATATATATATATATATATATACAATACTGCTCTTGTACGAACTAGTTCGCATTTTAAGAGTGCGGACTGAAAATGTGTCACCTGGCAGTGAGCGTAGAAATTATAGGTTAAATTATAGGCACACTCTCTCTTATATCTGGGCTCACCGCCAGGTGACACATGTCCGGTCCGCACTCTTAAAATGCGGACAGTACTATATATATATATATATATATATATGTGTGTGTGTGTGTGTGTGTGTGTGTGTGTGTGTGTGTGTGTGTGTGTGTGTGTGTGTGTAGTTAAACTCTCCAACATACGTCATTAAATATACATAAAAATATAACATACCTCATTAAATATACATAAAAATACATGATATTAAATGTACATGTATATAATTTATGATGTATGTATGTATATATATATATATATATATATATATACATTCATGTATCATGTATGTATGAAAGTTTTATCTATGTGTTTAAATATATACACATATATATAATATAAATATACATGTTTGCCAATTTTGTCAAATTTTCAAAAAACTGTATTTAAAAACAAGTTTACCAAATGCACACCAATAATTATGGGTGTTCTTATTTGAACCCCTGTTTTCTTTATAGAGACCCAACTATTATTAAACCCACACAAATAGGTGGAAATACACTTAATATACCGTATCACCTGTGTGTATAGAAGAAAATATCAAAATAGGAATTTACCTATCTAAACCCGTTCCAGACATCCGTTCAACCCTTTACATGTCCGGTCATTTTTCCTTCTTAGCTTCTTCAACTTCACAAACATCCATTCCAACGTTAGCCATTTGTAACCCAATCAAACCCATTTCAGATATCCTTCCAACTCGAGCAATTTCAAACATATTAATCCAACCTAGAAGTCACTAGTTCTAGATCCGATTGCAATTACAACGATAAGTTATTTTTTTCTCTCAAATATTCAGATATGGTGTTAGATCTTCAAAACATCACTCTAGTTCATTTTTTTTAAACAAATGAATGTTGCCATTTACAAATTACAACAATCTAGTACAGACCACTATTGCTATCAAATTTCACTTTATCGATTGCTTTAATACCTGTTTTTCTATTACACGTTTTATGATGATGAAGATGTGCTATAATGGTGGCATGCTTACAAAATAACGAGTACCACTATATGGACCCTTTTTCTATACCCACTTTGATATCCGCCTAATAAGACAAGGCTGATAAGGGTTGTACCTTGTGCTCTGGCGGGACCCACAACAACAAGGTATAGCATTTTTATGCACCGGGTATGGAAAAAAGGTACCAAAATGGGTCTGTGTAGCTTTATTCTAAAATGACAGAGATGAACAGTTCATATTTATTTTTTCCTCTGGGGTTATTGTTGACAATGAAATTAGGATGTTTGGTCCTTCGTTTTTTTTACCGTAATTTGAGTTTGTATAAAAATCTAATCGTTAAGTTGTTAACAAAATATGATTTGGTATAGAAATCTAATCCGTTCAAGTTTGGTATTAGTCCTCTCTGTACATAACTATTTTCAATTGTGTTTATTTATTAGCTTTTTACCGTTGTCGGGGTCTTAAACCAGGGATAATATAGTCTTTTTTTTAACTTTATTGTTTTAAATTATCAGAGACATAAGCGGGGGTGTAGACAGGAATAGTAGGTTCATTTAAAAACACCCATAATTATAAAGGCAAAAAACTGAATTTTAAAACTGTATTTGAAAACAACGTATAAATCAAATTTTCAAAATAAAAAATCAAGCAGGCCCTTAGTGTCATTTATCTTTACTCTCTTCCTACTTCGTATATAAATAGAACGCATTCATATTCATTTCAACAATTCATATTTGCACTATCATTTGCATCGCATATGAACATTTTTTTGTGAAAGTTAATGCCTAAAATTGACCCTCCCCAAAAAAAAACTTTTTAAACCTGAGTTAATAATTGGGACATATACCAAATAGTCCCTCGGACATTTTTTAATACCCATTTAGTCCAAACTTTTTTATTTTGCCTCAAAAAGTCATTTGCCACATATTTTGGAAAGGGAGTGCCGCTGGCGCGGACCTCTAAAAATAAGAGGATATTGAGTACTTGAGGGACTAAATGGGTTAAACTAAAAATATGTGTCATTTTTAAAAAATATATATTTATAGTAGGGACTATTTAATAATTGACCCTTAATAATTTGGGTATTGATTTGTAACGAAAATTAAGCGGGGCCATGGGAGCATAATCTGTGGTTTATTTCTGTAATTGACTCTATCGACATTTGAAAAGGTAAGACAACATTCAAATACCATGCATCTTTTCTAACCTACCCTGTTTCTTTTTTCAATAGAAGGGTCCGGTTCACTTTCTTGATTAAACTGTGACGACCAATCATACAGTGCCACATCACCATTTCAGTGGATGCTATAACAATTTTTGCTGCCAATAAAACAGGACAAAATGGGTCCGATTTATAAAGGCTCTTATACAGGAGAAAAGAGCGCCTATGGGACCAACATGCTGGCCACATTTATGCAAGTCCTATCTAGCTGCAAAGCTCAAAACTCAATAAATCGACTTTAGTCAATATTTTATTATGCGAATCAGTTCATATATATCTATATCTATATATATATATATATATAATTAAATACATTATTAACAAACACTATATGCCAGGAGGGACGGATATGATTTACCTACACCAGTAACATATGAACACGCATGCAGTCTTTGGTCTGATTTAATGTTGTTGCCTCGTTCAAATGAGTATAAGATATATAAATAAATTATACCTTGATTATCACGATGCTCTCTCCTAAAGGGGCAGCTGCCCCACGCGGGTAGCTAAGGTAGACCGCGAGTTAAAAAAATTTCCAGATGACTGAACAATGTTGGGATTTTACGACAGAATTATATCTGGCATAACTGACATTTAATGGTAAAAAAATATACATCTGAATATTATGACAAGGAAAAATGTTGCGTATGGAAGAAAGTGAGTTCATAGTAAAATGGATCTCCGCCCAAATTTTCTTAATTTGGTGACCGGTGAGTGCACAAATTGGCCAATGATGATTTAAGTTTATCAAGTTATTACACAGAAGGCCAATGATGATTTAATGACAAATTTGCAATTGCAATTTGCATTCTAATGAACTTAAATTTGAAGTAAATTATATTTTCAGACATTTTTAGATGTGCGTCAACATTTTTTTTTAAATCCAAATTTATCCTCTTTAAGAATTATAACAACCTTTAGAATACAATACATGAGCGCTGGTATTAAGATGCAAGTAGAATATAGAATAGTAATTCTAGTTTTCAAAACAAGCTTGATGACACAACCTAATGGGAAATAATTATTTACAATAGAGGGTTTAGATTTTCAAAACTCTACATGGTTAGAGTTATTATACTTCAAATAGGCTGTCAGGCTGTAAATGATCTGAGTCGCTTTAAACTTTAAAATATTCTAGTTTGGAAATTTAATCTGAATCTGAGCTGTGCGTGATAATGTGGACAAGTTGACTAGAATATTATGTGGGGTGGTGCAAGAAACCCATGATGAGAATTGGGATAGCATTTGCACGGCTGCGAAGGATGCGAATCTCGCACTTCTTGCCAAAGTGGGTTGGAAAATTACTATTAGGGGAGGATTCAAGGTGTCACACGCTTAGAAGGCATATCCAAAAACCCATCAACATGTTTAAGGGAGTTGAAAATTTGTCCCAAATTAATAGTTGTATTTTTCCTTTTAGCGCGTCCCAAATTAGTAGTCGTGCTTTCCTTTTTGCGTCCCAGAGTAATAATTGTGTATCTAAAAAATAACATATAAATTAGTTGAGATTACTGAGCATTAGAACAATGATCCAAGTGCATGTCTTGCATTTAAAGGTTTTCATTATTTTTAAGAGGATAAACTCTTAAAATGTTTTTCCAATGGCGATGGGAGGGATAGAGCATTATAGTATTATTTATAGGACGAGCAATTCAGATTCCCCAAAACAAATCATGAAAAACATTTGTCTTGTTTATCATGAAGGCATTATATCCGACAAACACAAAAATAGTAGTGTTAGGACCCCTACTATGGGAGCTTTTGGGTTAACATTGAATTGAAGAGTAGTATGGCTTTGTACGAAACACTACAAGCTCAAACATAAACAAATAACAAGGGTTACTCCGAGCAAAAAGCAGAGAGTATGCCAAATGCGATCATTGAGTCGGATTCCAAACTACCCATGAGCATGTGGAAAGGGGTTGGCATTCTAAGCCACCTCTTTGGGAGAGTGCAGACAGATAATGGAAACTCCGAACTGTAGCAGAAGCCAAGTATGAACGGCCAAATGACATCATGCGTCCTACGGGAATGATGTTCTTGAGGCCTTAATTTGTGTTTTCTTTCTTTCCCTTATTTTGAAAAATAAACATGTTCGGGATGTTACCTTGACAGATGATACATATACATACACAAACAGGAAAAATCTAAAAACAGGGCGTTTTCTTTGGTGAATGAATTGGACCTTCAGTAAGTAAATGGTTGGGGGGTATTCAAATGTTTACCTGGTTAAATGCAAAATCTATATATATAGGTGCAGCTTCAGCCTTAAAAACTTTGATTTGCACATCTCACCAACATAACCGTTTAAATAGGTGTGGAAAAAATCTTCACCAAATTCGTCAAAAAGTTTAACCATTTCTCTCTCCTAAACGGGGAGGTCTGTGAATAGCATAAAACCTTCAGAGATTGGTCTGTATATACATACATACATATAGCTAGTCTTTATATCAACTAAAGAAGACAGACAAATTGGTGAATGAAGAGATTTAAGATACCAAGGAAGAAATAGCAAACACTGCCAATGTACCTGGTAAAAATAGATGGTAAAAATAGATGCAGAAGTAATCGACCTCCGCGTGCCCTGGGATCCAAGATTGATAAAATTACGTATCAAGCCCTATAATTCATGTCAAGAATTTGAATATAATGATACCAATTCTTTTTCTAGGATTCAAACTTATTGTGTAAATTTACCATATGAGAATTCCAAGAAACCATACCAACTTGAATCAAAAGTTCATCTATCAGAACTTCCTGGATGATTCAAACACATTATTTTCCATTCCTTTGTAGTACTAATTTTTTCCAGATGCATAAATCTTAAATCTGTGATAAACAAAACATGATGACCAGAGCCATATGCAAGATTCGCGTACACTTGAGCGTGGCCCCAAAAATTATTGGAAATGAAATGCAGGCATTCCCCCATAATCCCCGCCTATAACAAAATATTCATTAACATCAAATCGCAAGAAATAAAACCGAAAATCACTCGCCACTTATGAGGCCTTTGCCGATTTATCTGGTAGGATATTATCGGGTAGGATAAGCTCCGGGGGTGTTTCGCGAACAACACCCAGCATTGAATCGTACTCCTCATCCTTGTGTGCAAACTTCTTGCGCAGTAGCTTCTCAAGCTCGATCTCATCAAAGCTCTTTGCATTTTCAGCTGCATGAACCTGCGCTAAGTTGGTGTAATTTGTAGCTGACTGCGAGATGAAGGCTATTTCTTCTTCGGTGAGCTTCCTCAGGAACTTTGCTGGATTACCTCCCCACACCTGTGTTTAAAGATAATATAACTAACTAAATTAAGAGTCGCTTATTGAGAAACAAAATCAATACACAAAATTCCATAACAGAACTTTACATTTAAAAATGAATTATAATTATATTGGAATTAGTGTTTTCTTAAAAAGTAAGGGTTTGTTTGGTTATGAATTATAATACTGTTTTATGTGTTTAAATACAATTCTGGTAAGAATCTGCATTTGGCACACCTGTTTTTAAATACTAAGTTATAATATTTCCGAGTTTAAATCCTGTTTTCATAAAACAGCAAAAAGCCATTTTCTAAATTCTATTCTGTGTTTTTTTTAACTCAGAATCGTCCAGTCTCCATATTTTCATGCATTTATACCTTAATATATAATATACATATATAATTCATAAATGTGTTTAATTATAATAAATAAAAATTATACATGTACATGTACAGAAAATTACGTACGTATATGTATTATTAATATATGTAGTATACTAAGGTCTCTGTGTCAAAATAATATTACCAATACACACATGATACTTGTATATAATTTTATAAATGTATGTAATAACATACAGTCTACTTATAGTACATATGTATTAAATAATATTATCAATTCATGTATGTATATAGTTTTATTGTGTATCATGCAATCATGCAATCATGCAATATCAAAGTATATACAACATTTATTTATTATGTATATGTATATATATTATGTATTATGTATGTATGTATCATGTATGTATGTATGTGTTATGTATGAATACATATTTTTTGTGTGCATATATGTATAATAGATGTACAGATGTTTACCAATTGTGTGTGTTAGTTTTTAATTTTTTAGAAAATTGGATTTAAAACAAGTTTATCAAGCGTACACCAATAGTTAAACACACAGAAACTGGATTTAAAAACTGTAATTAAAAACACACATACCCAAATAGGCCCCAACTTTCAAATGAAGATTCATAATTTGAGAACGAGGGTTTATATAAAAGCTACTTTGGCTGTAATCTTTGCGGAAATACTTCACTTAGCTGAGCCTTAAAATATGAAGTTTAACCTACAAGAAACAGCCATGGAGCTCAGAACGGTCATATGTCTTCTGAGTACCATGGCGTAATCAAATTGAACGCCATCCTTCAGCCTGGCTGAAGCCAAATATGGAATCAAGTTATTCAAAAGAGTAAGGAAGGGCCTGTTGAGGAATTTAAAGCCACCATTAAAAGGGACCGACCCTATTCTGTATAACACCACCAATGAGACAATTCTCAACAGTCAAATCACTTGCTGAAGAAAATAGAGAGGGGGGTAAGTCACTAAAATCAAGCAATTTGACAAATCTGACGATTAGATATTGGAATGTGCAATCACCAGCAGGTTGAGATGTGCTTTCAGACCCTTTCAATATATTTCTAATCTTATAAACCCCAATTTTATGCCCATTCTAGTTTAAGAGACGAGCAGTACGTACTGCCGTCATGTTATTTTACCATTGCCCGAATTGACCTAACAGCTTGACAACATTAACCTTAAGAAGAAGAATTGGTGCACCGTAATACAAAAAAGCATTTCGTATATTACAGTTGGGTATGTGTGTTTTTAATTACCCTCCCCCCACCCCAATATATATAAATAAAAAATAAAAATAAACAATCAAACAGATAAACTCCCTATATATATATGTTAATGCGTGTTTGTGTTTGTGTATGTGTGCGCGCACACGCATGCAATCATCTTGGAACCACATCCACCATCCCCACCAGTCACCTCGTTCTCTTTTTAAACCTCTCCAAAATCCACCATCAAGCACCCTATCATCTCAATGTGATCTCATGTATATTTCTTTATGTTCTTCTCGTCTCCCCCTGTAATTCGACTTTGTTCCTCGACGATTCTTCATCAAATACACTGATTTAACGGATTCAATAATCAATTTGAGTGCCCATAGTGATTTGATTGTGCTCCACATAGCTGGTACCAATAAAATGGATTGGATAAATTGCAGCTTCACACAACATGACCACCTACAATTGTTATGTGATTTATGTGTTTTACCCTTGGAGAGTAAGTGAACTTTAATCTTTAAACAATTATACGTGTCAATTCAATTATCATCCTTACAATCTGGCAAATTAGATCACAAACCCCCTAACCCTTTTTATGCCTTAATCCCCTACACCCACCCACCCACAAGAGAGAGAGAGGAAAATAAATAACTTTATATAAAAAGTGACAAGAACCCACAGGATGTCACATTGAGAACTAGTAACATCAAGCCTACCAGTCTCCTCCCTCGTTACAAGAAAACCAATAAGAGCAGAAGATAATTCATTTTAACTAACTACTAAACCAATCAGGTATCAGCCTTTTCTCACTAACTATGAGGACACAATACCTTGCATTTTAATAGGTTACATGACAGATTGATAAACAAAAGGAAAGAAAAGTAAGAGGCACAACCTTGTCATTGCACAACTGTACTCCACTCAACTCATCGCAATACCCTCAGTTAAGCCACATGATATGATATCATGTCCTAATATCCCCACCAAGTCAATTTAAGCCTACCTCTAACCCTAGCGTTATCATCAATATTAACTAAATAACTCTTCCTTATGGGGCCACTTATTGATCTATGTTGGACGTGTCCAAACCATGTATGCTGATTTTCTCTCAATTTATTAACATCCGCACGCTCATTTTCTACAATTACCAATAGGGTGAATCTTTACACTGTCACACTAGTGACTATAGCTCCTGCCCTATTAAGTTTGCAAGGAACTCCTACAAAAAATAAATGAACTCCTTAAACTATTCCTATGTTTTGCAATATCATACCTATGCGTCACAAAAAAAGATTTTAGCAATATATAAAGGGGTATTTGCAATTCATAGTTTAGGGGTAACACTACGGGGCATTTGAAATTGGAGCTACAATAAAGGGGGTTTCTTGCATTTTACCCTTAGAAAATACATAAAATTGGTAGGGGTGTTCACGGGTCGGTTCGGGTCGGTTTTGGACCCAAATTTAAACCGAACCGATCGGTTCGGTTTTGGAAAAGGTCAAACCAAAACCGAACCGACTATGAAAAAACCCGTCGGTTTCGGTTCGAGGCGGTTTCGGTTCGGTTCGGTTTCGGGTCGGTTTTCAACGGTTTCATGATTGGGCCGGGTTTTTTAAGGGCGGTTTTCGGTTTGGGTCGGTTTTTAAAGGTGGGTAATGGTTTTTGGATATAAAATATAAGTTATTTAGTTTTTTTTTAATACATATATTGGTTTCGGGTCGGTTCGGTTTGAGTCGGTTTTTCACACGGATAAACCGACAACCGAACCGACATGGTCGGTTTTTTATATCCGTAACCCGTAGGCCGAACCGGGCTAAAAAAAACCGGCGGTTTCGATTCGGTTCGGGCCGGTTCGGTTCGGTTTTCGGGTCGGGCGGTTTTTTTGAACACCCCTAAAAATTGGTGATTTGTATATTGTCGCCTTGAAACCATAAAAGCTACTACAGCATTGTAAAAACAGAAATCCGAAGTATCCGCCAAGCAATTCCTTAAATTCCACAAGGAGGCAAAATAAACAAGCAAAAGATCAAAAAGTGCTTACAAACCTCTCCACAGGGTATCCTCGTATTCTGCCTCACAAGGGCTCCAGCAGCAACCATGGCGTGTTTCTCAACAAAAACCCCATCAAGCAATGTTGCGCCCATACCAACAAAAGCCTCATCCTCAACAGTACATCCATGTAACACAGCACTATGACCTGTCCAATTCAACTTGGAAATTATTGTTCAATATCCACACTGAAACACGCACCACGACCAGACTGATCATTTGAGATTTTATCGACTGTCACTCACCTACAGTGACATTGTCCCCGATAATAGTTGGCAAAACCGTCCCACTTAGATTTGATTTGGCAACATGAACAAGAGCATTGTCTTGTATGTTTGTTCCTGACCCAACACTAATGTTGTTGACATCACCTGCATTTAAGAAGTCACATTCAAGTAAGTACCGGCAATATAGACAAGCGTGAACGCACTCGCACAGAGAAATCACATTGAGGTAGAAAAACAATATCAATGGATGGCAACCATAAAAAGGGGTGTTAAGAAATAAAATATAATCTTGTTTACAACAATTCATATAATCTTTTTACAGCAAATCAACTAACTACATACTGCCCTTTAACCTTTTCTTTCCTCATCCATTTTATCATTGGATTAGTTGTATATTAAACTGGGTAGTCATTTTGATGTATACAAGAAGCTCGGGAATTAATTGTATTTGTTTAGTTGTTTTATTTTCATGTCAAATTTAGTAATTTTATTTTTTTTAGTTCATATAGGTAGTTGAGGGTAAGACTCCCTTGGAATATTCTAGTGTTTCCTCTTTAGTTATTATTCCTTTTAGGATTATCTTGATTAACAAGATAGCTTAGACTGTAAACATGTCATTGGCCTACATTTGTAATCTATTATTACTTTTGAGATGAAGTAGAGAGAGAAACTGGGCCCTTGTCCTCAATCATGTTGTTGTGTAGTGTAGATTAAATCGCTTGCACTCCCAATCCAAATCATCCAACTACATCAACATTGCACAAAAGCCATTACTTTACGTTCAGCCAGCAATAAAAAGGCTACTCCTAGTAGAAGTGGTAGAATTATTCCAAGTATTTCAGCTGTAACAGCTATATACATTTTCTATTTTCTATTCACTCATGATCTGGAACTACACATCAAATTGGCATCAGAGTTGCATTTGTTCTTTATGTGGTCTTCACGGTGGTTGTTGTGTAGCCATGGACAAGACTCGAAGAAACTGGCAATCCACTCCTCCAAATCTGACCCCCACCACTATCGGTCAAGCGGTACCACCCCCAATCTCCCACCAAACCCTAGATTTGAAAATCCACACTAAACCCTGTTTAACCACCAAACCACCCATGAACCCCCTTGTCCTTAGGAAAAATGCATCAACAAACCTAGGTTTGAGGGGATCAATGGCTTGTAAACACCTCTCAGACTCCTTCCAACCACCGGTGTGAGGTTCGCCGAGGTGGGGCAATGCTTTTCGGAGGTCGGCCGACCATGGCTGAGACCATCCCACACACGAAGAAGCATATGCCAGAGAAAGGAGAGCAAAGTCGGAACTACAATAGGGTCAATGGGGAACGATGTAGCAGTTGTATGTTCGTTCGAACAAATGGGTTCGTGATGGAGTTGGCAATCTAAGGGTTATCTTTACATTTGTTATTTTTACTTATTAATAGTCTTTTGTTGCAGACCCCAAATAATTGAAAAAAGGCTTTGTTGAGTTGATAATAGTCTTTTGTTGGCTAGGGATAAATATGTCTTTCTTGTTTTCTTAATGATGTACACTAAAAGGGTATTTTTGTCATATCTAATATTCCTACATCTAGTAGGATTAATGAAGGGTAATTTAGATATTTTAGGCTTACCTTGATTAGCAAGCTAACCTCTTCTATAAATAGTGTCATTGGCCTCATATTGTAAGTAGACTTTAGAGAATTATAAAGAATGTTTAGAGAGAGAGTTTCCTCTTCATTTTTTGTAGTTGTTATTGTTGGTGTGTAGATTAAATTGTTTCCGCTTTACATCGGTTTGTCCATCCCCTACCTTAATTGGTGACATAAAGCCAAAAACTACCCATGTTTGAAAAGCCCTTCGACCCCCCCTCCCCTTACTTTTAAAACTTATGCTCTAACCCCAAAATTTTCAGTCCACAATTCATAATTTTAAATCTGCCCCTAAACTTTCTATGCACCAAATATCACCTCCCAAAACTTGTAGCAAAAATTACACAACCCACCCTATTCGGGGGCCTTCTCAACTTCTGAAATTTACATCAGCCCCCGTAATTATTGGGTACGCAGGCAGGCGAGGCAAGGCGAGGCGTTTGGCCAGATATTTTGACTATATGTCTGCCTGTATGATATCCACTTCGTTCGACGCCGTTTTTGTGTACGATGATGATGCTAATTCCCATATCACACATGACGATGCTTCCACGAGAATGCCGAGGAACAGGGTCGGCCCTGGGGGTAGGAGAAAAAGGCGGGTCGCCTTGAGTGTCCAAATTTCGACAGGTTTAAGGGACCCCAAAATAAAAAAATAAAAGCTTATTATATAGGTTTTAATAAATTTTAGTGCACTAATCTAACAAACAGAGTTGGTAGCCCAAGTGGTTGTGCAAGCCTGTAATAAAGTGGACAGCTCAATGAGATCTCCTGCTCGAACATGAGTAGATGCAAATTTTGTTTTGATGCAAGGACAATTTGTGTCCAACTACTGAAGAATCAATTCTAACGAACCTTTAAAGGGTACTATAGAATTTAGGAGCATAGAAAATGTTAAATAATTTACTATTAATCTAACATTATTTTAAATATAATTTTTATTCCCTGATAATGACACTAGCACAAGTTAAAAAATATAAGATTGCTTGTTATGTCATGTCGCGTGTTAATTTAATCGTTACGTGTCATGTTTAATTTGGGTTGTGGTCGTATTATGTTAAAAAATAAAAATAAAAAAAATCGTGTCGTGTCACGTTTAATTGGGTCGTGTTCATGCTTGGTATTAAAAGATTATATTTGGTTTCATGTCGCTTTAATTTTGGTCATCTCCGTGTTAGGTAAAAAAACAAGATTCTTGTTGTGCGTGTTGTGTAACATTTTAATTGGGTTGTGTTCGTGTTTGATAAAAAAATATTGTATATCGTATCTTATCACTTTAGTTTGCCTCGTGTTCATGTTATGTTAAAAAAATAAGATTTTGTGCCATGTCACATTTCAATTGGATCATGTTAATGTTTGGTAGAAAAATAAGATTTTATGTCATGTCACGTCACTTTTATTTGGGTCGTATTCGTGTTAGGTAAAAAACTAAGATTTCGTGTTGTGCCACATCGTGTCGCATTTTAATTGGGTTGTGTTCGTGTTTGGTAAAAAAATATTTTGAAAAAAAATAATATTTCGTCTCGTGTTGCTTTTATCTGGGCCATGGTAATGTTAGGGTAAAAAAATCGCGTCGTACCGTCACTTGTATTTGTTAATTTTATTATGAATAATAACCTCGTTTCTTATTAAGACAATCTATATGAGTCTCGTTTTGAGAGTTCACCTCGGGCACCCATATAATAATGAATGAAAATACTAACTTCGATGATGACTTACCTTCTAAAGATAGACATTTCACGACCATTTGAAATTGGACAATATAGGGGGGCTTAAAGATAAACCTGCAATTAGAGATAATTTCCCTCACTAAAGAAACTAGAGAAGGATTCAACAAAAATTAGTGAGATTACAAAGGAATGTAAGGAGTCAAATGAGATGGCTCATAAGCCATCTCAAACGAAGTCAGAGGAAGCTGGAAGCAAGCAAATCAATCCAAACGTTAGAAAGAGGCACAGAGGAAGCCTTCCCAAGGGAGCTGTTTGAAGAACCTTTGTATTTCGTTTTACTTAAGTTATGTATATTTATGGGACAAATTGTAACTATGAAACATATTGTAATATTGATGAGGTTGCTTGGTATCCGCGAAGGACCGGGTCTGGAAGGTAAAACACCTGTTAGTCCGAGAGAGCATAAGCCAAAGAAACATGTTGCGACCAACCATCATTTCCCTCGACCAAATGTGCTCACGAGCGGTGAGGGGGTGCTGATGTAGAAAAGCATTATCTGACATAAAGGAATATTCCTTCGTCACATGATTCCATGCTGACAAACTATATAGTGGATTGGGCAGAACGATCATTACTTTTCATTAAAGTAATACTTTCGTCCACGCTTGGAAACAACTTTATGCCATGCTGAACAATTTTATCCCCCATTAGATGGTTGATCGAGGACCAACATGGGCGAGCTAACCCTAAAAAGGGGATTCAAGGTCTCACGGGATAAAGATTGAGACCATATATATATATATATATATATACACTATGTTAGTCCATTCAGGGAGGGCGGATGAAGAGATTAATGAGAAAGTTATTACATAAACCAGAGCTTTTATACTTCACCATTAATATCTTTACTCAAGCTTTCTACCAAGAACATAGGCAGTGATTGAGCTTTGACCTTTATGCCTGGTGTTTGAGTTGTCTACCTGGGGTGTATCTAGAGTGCTTGCTTTTCTCCCCCTCTAACTAGTTGTTTCAAGGGTTCATTTATTATTCTAAACCGATCATATCGATCGTTTGTTATTGAGTTATACACGAGAGTTTGTGAGCTTATATAAAAGAGTTTATTTCATTTCAACTAAGTTTAGTCCTTCATTGCCAATAGCATCTTGTCTGTTAAATTATGGTCATTAATAGAGGTTGTGGAGACAATGATTGTGCAACACAAATAAATGTGAGAGAAGTAATGACCAAGAAAGAACAAAGAAAATAAAACGCCAATCACACAACAACGGATGTACGTGGTTCAGCAAAGATGTGCCTACGTCCACGGTGGTGCAGTCAGTATTATTTCTCAATATTCTGGAGAATGAGTACAGAGAATACAACTTGTCCTTTGCCCCGGACCTAGGGTTTAATTTATATATGTGTATGTTAGTTAGTGGAGATGATGGGTTCCTCCTTATTAGCCATCTTCCCTATAACTTCCCTCCATGGGATCGTGCTCCCCTATAACTTCCCTTCATGGGGTCGTGGGGAAATCGGATCAATACAAAAGATGAGGGGCCTGGACTTTGGGCCGCTAGGGCTGGGCTACTCGTCCAGGCCTATAATACTAATTTTCGGGTACCCACAATTGCCCCTAAATTTGTTGTGCCATGCATGTGGGCCCAACAGATTTAAATGATTAACCATAATAGCCGTGTTGCAATTCCTCGGGAGCTGTAGAGTCGATTTCTGGCGGCAGCCGCTTCGCTTACTGTGCGATATGATTAGATTTTGAAGGTTTGTTGGAATAAGGCTCATTTCTTTTCGTCGTTTCAGCTTTTCCAGTACTCTTCTATCTTCTGAGAACTCTTGCGCTTCGTACCTTCTACTTTCGATCTCCATTCTCGTTGCTTCTTCGTTATTTGACCTAATCTTCTGTCTTGTAAGTCTCTCGTGCCCTTTGCATTTTCTCTTTGGTTTGTAGCTTTTCTTGTATTTTCCAATGGCGGAGATTGGAAATAGGTCAATCTCGGAATTTAGAAAATTCTACAACATTCCTGAGTGGGTGGAGATTGAGTATTGTGCCTCGCCTCCTAGGAACGTTAGGGATATAGAGGATGCCCACTGGATTCATGCTTTGTTGCTTTCCCATGGGGGACTTACTTTTCCCCCTAATGATCTGTTTTTGCATTTTTTTAGCTATTTTAGTATTGTACCTGCACAATGTTCGCCCAATGTATGGAAAATAGTGAACGGCGTGCATAAGAATAAATCAATTGTATGGCACAAGGTTAGGGCTTGCCGAGGTCTGCTTTTGTTACTCCTTCTCTCGAACTAGTTCAGGTGTCCTGTACCTCAGAGCTAGGAGCCCTGATAAGGTATTGGTAGTAAATCTACCTGATTCCCATAAGGACTACTGGCAAGAAGGTTTTCTTGTTAGGAATTGGCAGTTCTCTCCCCAATCTGAAGGGTCAAGGTCTGAAAGATTCACTGTTCCCTTTTATGGGGAAGAATATATAGGTAGATATTTGTACTGTTGCTTCAATCTCTACTGACTTATGACTTTTCTAACTCCTTTCTGCGTTTTCTTTTACAGCGAAGTCAAGGAACGTGGAGCCTGCTCTTAGCGAGGTCCGAATTTCTGAGTTGGTTAAAGCTTGGAACATCAGAGAGCCTTTGGGTGACGGCGAGCATCCCAGATCTGCCGCTTTCTTGTTAGAGTATAAGAAAGTAGGCTCCAGCTTCATAGCACGACCTGTGGACAGTGTTCCAGAGTTTGCTTCCCTCGAAGAGACTACTGCCGAGCTAATCCAGTTGGACGAAGAGGAGAGGAGCTCTGAAAGTGAGCCTGTCGGTAATCTTGGTGGAGGGAGCTCTGTCGGTAGAAGTTCTTCCTTCGGTGGCCACTTCTCCTCAGCTAGCCCCTGCGCTGCTCGAGAGAGCAGTCCTTCCTGCGGATCGCCAGAGGGCGTTGGGGTCCGATCAACTGGCTCTGCAAGCTAGCCAGAGGCTTGCCTTGGTAAAGTTCTCTTCTAATTCTCAATTTCTTTTAACAAATCTTGATGGTTTCTTCTTCTTGATTTCTTCTTTATTCTTTGCAGTTTGTGACCGACTTCGCTGTGCTCTATCGCTCTCGCGACGAGCTGGTGAGGAGGAATGGTGAGCTGGAACAGCAAAAATCTGCTCTGGAAGCCAGGGGCTCTCAGCTGAAGGCCGACCTGAAGGCTTCTGATGCAGCTCGAGTTTCATCTGACCTGGTCCTTGTCAATTCTGCTCGCGAGAGAGATGATGCGGTCAGGGAGCTGGGCGAGCTGAGGAAGGCTTATGATCTGGTGTGCACGAGCAAGTTGGACCTTGCAGAGAAGAACAGGGTTCTGGCCGAGCAACTGGAGGCGGAGAAAGCCCAGGCAGCCACCCTTAAGGAGGACTCGTACAACTCTGGCTGGGCTGCTGCGTATGAGGACGCTGAAGTTCAGATAGGCTATATCAGCCGTCTGAACTTCAAGAAAGGGTGGAATAAGGCTCTCGTGGCTGCTGGGGTGGACGTTGCATCCCAACTCTTTGACGAGCACGATCCAGGGCCGAGGCCAGTCGTAGATGAGGACCCTGCCCCAACTGCTGAAGGCACTGATCCTGTCTCTCAGGCGACTCCTGCCGACGCTCCTTTGGTTGAGAGGACAGAGGACACCCCTGCAGAGGGTAATGCCCCTGCTGATGCTGATAAGGACAAGGGACCATCCACCTCTGGGCCACCTGAGGTTGCTAATTGATAGGGCTGCTTTGTAATTTTTTCTTTTTCAATCTGATGTAACCACGTTCCTTATTAATGAAAAGACTTCATTTTTGTTTATGCTGATCTCTTTCTCTTACTTGTAGTTGGTTGATGCTGATGACTATATTCCTGCTACCTCCCAACTGGGTAGGACTCTTGGTCCTAATGCAAGCCCTGTTATTCGCCAGGCCTTTGTTAGACTTTGTAAGTCACTTAGGTCTAGGAATCAGAAATATAAGGAGCAATCCGAGCTGGTGGCTAAGCTGAAGGATAAGCTCCAGGAAATGGAAGAAATCGGTGCCTCAGTACAAGAAGAAGTTAGTGCACTGAGAGCAAAGTTACTGGAGGCCACCGAGATTAACCAAGTTGGGGAGTTCCTGCAGCAGGAGAACGAAGACCTGAGGCGGGAGGTCTCGAAGCTTAAGGAGCATTCGCCGAGCACCGTTCCAATAGTCCTGCAAGGCTCTTCTTCGTCGCGAGCTGCTCGGCCTCCCCTCCCGCGTGCTGGCAGGAGTGCCAGGGGTAGGAACAGGGAAGCCGTCGAACAGCGGGAGATTGGGGAGCTGCGCAACGATGTTCGGCGAGCTTATGTAATTGCTGCTGGGCTCCAGAGGGACGTTTCCCGACTGCGGCATCTATTCAAGAAGGGCCCTCGCCAAGTGTGGTCTGATGGCTACGATCAGGGCTGGCTGGATGCTCCCACGAGACTATCAGAGTTCTAAGAACTTTCTTTCATCAGAGGGTGGTTGAGTGCCCTGAGAGAGCTGCAGGTCCCGAGAAACTCGGTGTTATGGTATCGACACGAGATGTCTTCCTCCACTCTGATGCCCAATCCATTCAGGAGGGATGATCGATGGATCCCCATTGATGCTATTCCCCGACAACTATTGGAGTTGGACGCAAATGAGGTCGTGGAAGAGCTAGCCCCCGCTCCTGATGATGGAAGGAGAGCTAAAGTTGCTGATTATCTTGCTCGGAGGCTTCCACCTCCTTGAGATTTTGTTATTCTTTTTCTTTTTGATAATGTAAATGCTTTGGGCGAGCTTCGCCGACTAAACATGTATTATCATTGTTTGTAAATATAAAGGATTAACGAAAAGTTCGCGTTTTGGGCAATTTTGCCGACTAAACGTGTTCATCCAATCTTTTTATATTTTCGCTGCTTCATAATCCTTTTTATTTTGTCATGCGAGTGTCCCCCCAGTCCAGTATAATGCAAGAATACCATTGTGCCCTCACTTTACCTTTTAGGTTGTGTCGTCACACTCCCTTAGGCCTAAGTAGGGCAATTGGCGAGGACACACCTGGTATTGGATGTCTTCATCCGATCAGGATTTTGTTTCACCAAAGTAGGTTTGATGCCTAAGAATACTCTGTAGGGCTTCATATATTGCCAGGGGCAATGCTAAGAGGTCTGTCGTGCTTCATGACGATGACCTGAGGAGGGGTGTTCCCCTGCTATGTCGACCATTATGCCTGTGATTTGGAAGGGATGTGTAATAAAATATAACTGTTACTAATTAGGGAGTGATCAACTGAGAGATTTTCATTAGTGAAATGGGAAATGAACTGTCCTTTCACATAACGAATACAATAAAAGATTTAATAATAGAATTCCTAAAAATAAATTTCTTGAGATTAGTTGCGTTCCATGCTCGTGGTATCTCCCTGCCCTCCATCGTTTCCAAATGATAGGCACCTTGCAGGTCGTCTCTAATTATCTTATAAGGTTCTTCCCAGTTTGGGCCCAGCTTACCGTCTGATGGCTTCACTGTGTTGCCCAGGACCTTTCTTAGAACATAGTCCCCAACTTTGAATCTCCTCGGGTTGACCCTTTTGCTGTAGTGCTTCGCAAGCTGTTATTGATAGCTCGCTAGTTTCACAAGGGCAAGTTCCCTGCGCTCGTCGGCCAGGTCGAGTTCAGCGAGCAAAGCCTCATCGTTCTGGCCTTGTTCCACAAGGTCGGATCTCATTGTTGGCAATCCCGCTTCTAGTGGGATGATTGCCTCCATACCATATGTTAGTGAGAATGGCGTTTCTCCTGTTGCTCGCCTAGGAGTCGTTCTGTATGTCCATAGGATATGCGGTAGCTCGGTTGCCCATGCGCCTTTGGCTCGCTCTAACCGCTTCTTCAATCCAGCGATCACTGTTTTGTTGGAAGCTTCAGCTTGTCCGTTGCTTTGAGGGTAGGCCACCGAGCTGAAGTGGTGCCTGATCCCGTGTTCGTTGCAGAAGTCCTGAAAGGGGCCACTCTCGAACTGTGTTCCATTGTCAGTGATGATGGTTCTGGGGATTCCGAATCGAGTGATTATATTCCTCCATACGAACCTTATCATGTCAGCATCTCGGATGTTCGCCAGTGGTTCTGCCTCGATCCACTTGGTAAAGTAGTCAGTTGCAACCAACAGGTATTTGCGATTGCCGGCAGCGGTGGGCAGTGGTCCCACGATGTCCATTCCCCATTGGGCGAAAGGCCAAGGGCTGGTCAGGGATTTTAATTCGCTGGCGGGCTGGTGGACCATAGGAGCGTGAAGTTGGCATTTCAGGCATTTGCGGACATATACTGCGGAGTCCTTTTGCATGTATGGCCACCAATAGCCTTCCTTCATTGCTCGGAAGGCTAGAGACCTTCCTCCGACATGACTTCCACAGATTCCTTCGTGAAGCTCGTGAAGCACTGCCTTGACATCGCCTGGGTGGACGCATCTAAGGTAGGGACCGGAGAAAGATCTTTTATACAAGTCGCATCCTGTGGATAAGTGAAAGCGAGCAGCTTTTACCCTTATCTGGTGGACAGTTCTCTTGTCCTCTGGAAGCGTTCCGTCCTTTAAATAGTCCTTCAAGGGATCCATCCAGCTGGGGGCTGATTCCAATTGGAGTATTGGTTCCGCGTTTAGCAGCTCGTAGTTGGGGTAAATGCTTGGGCAACTGAGGAAATCGATAGGGATAACCCTTTTAAGGCTAGAATCAACTGCCGAACTCAGGGCTGCTAACGCATCAGCGTGGCTGTTTTGCCCCCTGGGAAACTGCTGGATGTTGATCTCTTCAAAGCTCGTCATTAAGTTTTTCACCAAGGAGAGGTAGGCTGCCATTCTTTCATCCTTCGCGTTATAGTCTCCACTTATCTGGTTGGAAACTAGTTGCGAATCGCCGAATACCTGCAAACGCTTTGCTCCCAGAGTTTGCGCTTTTTGGAGACCTGCTATTAGGGCTTCGTATTCTGCTTCGTTGTTGGAGGCTGCAAATCCCAGCCTGATTCCTTGCTCAAGGACTGTGTTTTCTGGAGTGATGAGAACAATTCCTACCCCTGCCCCCTTTGAGTTGGAGGCTCCATCAACGAATAGTTTCCAGCTTTCCACTATAGCTTGGTTGTTTTGCTCTGTTGGCTTAGGCTGGTCGGAGGGTTCTTCGCCTGTGAATTCAGCTATGAAATCAGCGAGGATTTGACCCTTGATAGTTGTCCTTGGTTGAAATTGGATGTCAAACCGGCCGAGCTCGACTGACCATTTAGACAGTCTGCCTGACAAATCCGCCTTCCTTAGGACAGCCTTGAGGGGGTGTGATGTAAGGACGATGATCGTATGAGCTTCGAAGTAATGCTTCAGCTTTCTCGAGGCTATTACTAGGGCGAATGCGAACTTTTCCAATGGTAGGTAGCGCTGCTCGGCATCTAGTAAGGTTTTGCTCGCGTAATAGAAGAGATGTTGGATTCCTGTAACTTCGCACATTAGCGCCGAGCTGACAGTATGACTGGATACAGAGAGGTAGAGGTACAAAGAGTCCATTTGTTGTGGTATGACAAGCAGTGGTGGAGTGTTTAGGTAGGACTTGAGCTCGTCCAATGCTCGCGAGCAATCTGGGCTCCACTCTACTGTTTTGCTGCCCTTTAAGAGTTGGAAGAAAGGTTTGCATCTCTCGGAGGATTTAGAAATGAAACGATTTAGAGCAGCGAGCATTCTAGTGAGCTTCTGTACATCCCGGATTGTGCGAGGAGGTTGCACTCTGTTGATTGCATCAATCTGGTCCGGATTAGCCTCTATGCCTCGCTTGCTGACCAAATACCCAAGAAACTTCCCTGACTGGACACCGAAGGAACACTTGCTCGCATTAAGTTTCATTCGGTACTTCCTGAGGATTTCGAAGGTACTTGACCGGTCCGAGAGGTGATTCTCCTTCTCCTTGCTCTTGACGAGCATGTCGTCGATGTAGACCTCCATTGTGTCTCCCATTTGATTCTTGAACATTTTAGTAACTAGCCGCTGATAGGTTGCCCCTGCATTTTTTACCCCAAAAGGCATGACCTTGTAACAATATAAACCAACCGTCGTGATAAACGCCGTTTTGTCCTGATCTGGGGCATACAAGGGAATTTGGTGATACCCTGAGTATGCGTCCAGGAAACTCATTCGTTCGTGAGCTGCGGTGGCGTCTACTAGTTGGTCTATTTTTGGAAGAGGGAAGCTATCCTTGGGGCAGGCTTTGTTGAGGTCAGTGAAGTCTATGCAAACTCTCCACTTTCCGTTGCTTTTCGGAACTACCACTGGGTTGGATAACCATTTGGGGAATTTCACTTCCCGTATGGATCCTGCATCCAGCAGTTTTTCGACTTCTTTTTCTATTGCCCTGGCCTTCTCGGGAGCAGTTCGCCGTGCCTTCTACGTTATCGGCTTGAATATGGGATCGACGTGCAACTGGTGGCAGACCATATTGGGATCGATTCCTGGCAGCTCATAAGGTTCCCAAGCGAAAACATCTATGTTGCTTCTGAGTAAGGTCGACAACTCCTTTTGCTCTTGGTCGGTGAGTGGCGCTCCGATCAGGAAGACTCTGCTATTGTCGCCTTCCCTAGCCGCCACTTCTACCAGGTCCTCGACGACACGCTCGGAGGGGAGGAGCCTGGTCTCTTCTACTCCAGGCCTTCCATATTTTAATTGCTATTTGGAAGGAATTGCACCTTCCTCCACTTTCTCACTGGGTTGATCAGCTTTTTTCTCTGACTTTGGTCGGATGGCCACTATGAAGCACTTCCTTGCCATCGCCTGGTCACCGTGTATCTCCATTACTCCTCGCTCGGTAACATATTTGAGCTTCTGATGGTAGGTCGAGGAGACTGCCTTCATCGCGTGAAGCCATCCCCTGCCGAGGATGGCCTGATACGGTGAATCAATGTCGACCACCAAAAACTTGATCATCTTGGAAACATTTCCAGCGCGCACTGGCAGTACTATTTTGTCCAGGGGCATGGTCATTTTTCCAGCGAAGCCGCGACCAGAGGGACAGTAGCTCCCTTTAGGTCGGCGACGCTCAACTTCGAACAAGTCGATGTACATTACTTCGGATGAGCTTCCTTGATCGACGAGCAGCCTGTCGATGTCAAAGTTGGTTATCCTGAGTGTAATGACCAAGGCATCACGATGTGGGGTCCTTACTCCCACTAGGTCTTCATCCGTGAAAACAATATGCTTGTTGTAGTTGATGTCCTCTGCTCGCCGACGTTTTCCTGACTGTGATTTTGCTGGATCAATCTGAAAAGCTTGCATTACCGCTGTCAGTTTCTTTACCTCCATTCGAGCTGAGTTCCCTTGTATTTGCTTGACGTCAGATACTCCGTGGATTACTGCGAATTCATGTCCGGCATCATCCTCCAGCACGTTGTCGGGTTTCGCCTCTCTGTGGGCAGCCACTTTCTCTACCTTCTTTTCCACAAAGTCATTCAAATGTCCAAACTGGGCCAACTCCTCGAGGTGGGACTTAAGAGCCTTGCAGTGCTCGGTCTTATGCCCTCCCTCTTTGTGGAAAGCGCATCTTAATGCATTGTTTCTTTTCGAGGCGTCTCCTCCCATTTTCCGGGGCCATTTGATGAACGGCTCATCCTTGATCTTCGCGAGAATTTTGTAAATTGGCTCTTTGAAGACGGTGTTGACCGCCTGGAACGATTTTGTAACGTCAGGATTCCCTCCGTTTTTGGAGCCATTCTTGCCCCCACTCTTTCCTCCTTTCTTCTGGTTCTCAACTTTCTCACTTCCCTTGGTAGTGAGCTTGGCTCGACCGTTTTCTCCTACATTAAGGCGGGTGACATCTTCCACCTTTGCGTATTTCTCAATCCGGGCCATCAGGTCGTCAATGGTCATAGCTTCCTTCTTCGTCAAGGACTGGTAAAGGAGGGAAGAGCTAAGTAGCCCAATTTTGAAGGAAGCCACTGCCACCTCTTCCGCGCAGTCCTCGATCTCGTTGAATAACTCCCAGTACCTCTTCGCATAGTCTCGGAGTGTTTCTTGAGGCGTTTTCTTCATTGTTAATAGAGCATCCATCCTTTTGGGATGGGAGCTGCTAGTGATGAACCGGGCCGTAAAGAGCTCGGCCAGGGATTTGAAATTTCTGATGGATAGGTGAGGGAGTTTTTCGAACCATTTCTGGGCCACGTCATGGAGGCTCGAGGGGAAAATACGGCACATCAGTGCATCCCGGTGATTCCAGAGGGTCATGGCCTGCCGGTACTGCCTGACATGATCAATGGGATCAGTCTTCCCGTCGTAAATCTTGAATCTTGGAATGGCAAATTTCTTGGGAGCCTCTTCCTCTTCAATTTCCCTCGTGAAGGGTGACTTCATCTGGGTCTTGAGGGCTCTCCTGGCGAGTTCTCTGGTCGACCTGGTTCCGCGGTGAGCTGGATGTTGGTCCATTTCTCTGCGGACCAGGTTCCGTATGTTTTCGTCGCTGCGAGCAGAGCTCTGGTAGCGGCGAGCTCTTCTTAGTTGTTCGCGGAGGTCGTCGTCTGAGTCGCCACCTTCGACCCCTTGATATTCCCGCCTAGGGCTCCTTCCTCGGCTACGAGATTTGCTCACCTGAGGGCTAGGAGTGCGATAGGGGTATCTCCTGGTATCAGGACGTAGTTCCTTCTCCAGTCTTTCCAGTCTTCTTTTCAAGCGAGCATTCTCAGCCTCGTATCTGCGAGAAGACTCCCTCTGCTCGTGGAGCCTTGCCTCGTATGCATCAATCAATCTGGATATCTGCGTGGACCTTGTTGGTCCTTGACCTTCTTCTGAGGCTGGCCTTTCCAAGCGAGCCCCACGATCTGAACGTCAGACTTCAGACCTAATCCTGCGAGGAGCAGGTGGCTCTTGAATATCTCCTGCTTGAGGAGCGTTGCTGCTGTGACCAGACATCTTAGATTCTTTTCTTGGCGTGGGCTCTTCTCAGGGAAAGATGAACGTTTCCCACAGACGGCGCCAATTGTGGAGACAATGATTGTGCAACACAAATAAATGTGAGAGAAGTAATGACCAAGAAAGAACAAAGAAAATAAAACGCCAATCACACAACAACGGATGTACGTGGTTCAGCAAAGATGTGCCTACGTCCACGGTGGTGCAGTCAGTATTATTTCTCAATATTCTGGAGAATGAGTACAGAGAATACAACTTGTCCTTTACCCCGGACCTAGGGTTTAATTTATATGTGTATGTTAGTTAGTGGAGATGATGGGTTCCTCCTTATTAGCCATCTTCCCTATAACTTCCCTCCATGGGATCGTGCTCCCCTATAACTTCCCTTCATGGGGTCGTGGGGAAATCGGATCAATACAAAAGATGAGGGGCCTGGACTTTGGGCCGCTAGGGCTATGCTACTCGTCCAGGCCTATAATACTAATTTCCGGGTACCCACAGAGGTTACACCTCAATTCATATTGAAACCTTAATTTATATTTAAGCATCCTAGCACTAAGAGAACTGATATCTTACAGACAATATACCAGATTTTGACCATAACCATGTTGATACTCTTTCATCATTTTGAAGTGATTATGAATAAAATGACTTCAAATCAAATTGTCTATGAAGGAATGTAAGCTTAGGAAAAGAGACTTTTACTTTCCCACCAAAATATCCTTATTTAATAAAGAAAAATTTGACACGGTGATGAATAGTTATTTGTTGAGCCAATTGGTGGCCCAAAGAGTTATACTCAAGGATAAACAATTTTTTGTGGAGAGCGAGAGTAATGAAGTGACTGAATTGAAAAAAGGATTATAAGAATTTAACAAATCTAATTATGCTTTCAAGAAGGAAATTTATTACTTGAATCTGAATTGGTTTCGTCTTTGAAAATAGATTTGGAAGAGAGATCGAAGACTCTAGGAAAGATATCGCGTCAACCCAGTTTCACAAAGATAAATTTGGGTTGGGTTTGTGTCTAGCTCACAAGCCGACATTATTTTTGTTAAGACAACTTCATCTATGTTTGAACTCTAATTCTTGTTAATTCTTCTAAGAATATTAAAAATCAAGAGAAGAATGAAAGTGGTAAGAAAATACCTTACTTTATTTGTTCCTTTTAACAAAAAGAAGTGAAAGTCCAAGCAGTTTGAAACTAAAATAAGGAGGTTGTTCATGCGTTAGTGCATTGTTTTCAGCAAAAGAGTGAAACCAACTTCAAAACAATGAGGAGTCGGCAAATAATTGTGGAGATTGCAAATTTAATTCAGGTTAAACTTACCTATAGGAATGACGGTAGAGAGTCTATCTTAAAAGGAGGCTTAAACATTTGATAACCTTTCCAAGTGAAATAAATATGAGTTAAACAGACTTTTTTAATACTAGGAAAGGAAATCGATTAACGTGTAAAGACTGTAAAATTAGCTCGAGAGAGAGTCTAACCTCGCAACATAGGATAATTGTTGTTAATATAGATATTAAAATGCAGCCATGAGCGTGAAAAGAGAAGATTAACTCACAATTAGGTGGTGGAATTTAAAAGGAGGGAAAATTACAACTATTTAAAGATAAAATATTAAAAGAAGCGACATTGAATGATGAAGATGAGACTAACTTAATGTGAAATAAGATGACTACATGCATTAAAAGAATACTGAAAGATTCCTGGAGAATCAAAGGTTGGGGGCACAATCTAAAAAAAACTTGGTGGTAGAGCGAAGAAGTACAAAATATTGTAAAAATCAAAAGGGAGTGCTTTAAAACATTACAAAAAATTAGAAACGATCTTTTTTTTTTGGGGGGGGGGGGGGGGGGGAATTAATGTGCCAAGAAAGAAGTTAAGAGAATGGTAAGAGATGTTAAGTTTAAGGGGTATGATGACGCAAGAGGAAAAGGGTATAAAACTTGCAAAACTTAAATGCAAACACATCCGTTAAGTGTATTAAGAGTGATGATTCGAGTCTTTGATGGAAAAGGTATTTTGAGAGGTTATTAAATGAAGATGATGGGAGTAATTTGGATATGGAAGAACTTAGAGAGTTTTGCGAAAACACATTTTTTCATAGGACTAGGACATCGGAGCTTCTAATTTCTCTAAAAAAAAGATATAAATAAGGAGGGCTTAAGGGAGCAGATGGAATCCCCTATTGAGGTTTGGAGTCTTAAGGGAAGAGGGAATGTTTTGGCAAACAAATTTATTTGATAAAATTATAATGACTAAAAAGATGCCCGATGAATGGATAAAGAGTGTTTTAGTACAGCATATTTCTAACAATAAAAGGGATATACAATGTTGCTCAAAGTATTGTGGTGTCAAGTAAATGAGCCATAAAATGAAACTTTGGTAGAAAGTGCTTAAACACGTATTAAGATTTATGTCTAGGAGGTCAACAATGGAAACTATCTATTCATCGAGGAATTTAATGAAAATGTATAGAAAGAAGAAGAAAGATCTTTTCTTCATATGGTATCTATATGGGGAACTACTATGGGCTGGCCATTTGAAATGTCATGTTCTATGGGATGGAGTATTAAGCGACTAAAAATAAAATGTGCAGAAAATGAGCAAGGCCGCCAAGACACGGATATTAAGATGGACGTGTGGTAAAACTCGAAACAATAAAATTAGAAATTAACATATTCGTCAAAAAGTTGAATAAATTCTATGGAAGATAAATTGCGAGGAAAACACCTTAATTGGTTTGAACACGTCAAACGTAGATCAACAAAGTGGCCCAGTAAGGAATAGTGATTTAGCTAATCTTGATGGTACCGTTAAGAGTAGAGGTATGCCTAAATAGACTTGGTGGGATATTATAAAAAATGACACGATATTATGTGGGTTACCATCGGAAATTGCGCCGAACCGAACATCATGAAAAAAAAAAAAAAAATATCGCATTGTAGCCGACCACAGATACTAAGGGAAAGGCTTTGTTAATTTAAGTTGAGTTGAGTTGAGTTGAGTTGAGATGGCTTCTTCTATGTGAAAGTGATTCACAGATGGCAATTAAATACTAGAACCCATAAATTCATTACAGTGACTAAAACTGCAAACAATATTATTAAGACAAGATGTCCCCTTCTCGACATAAATCAACAAGAACAGCATTAATTTCCCCAGGAAACGACAACATAGGAAAAGATATTTTCTTCTGCCTATCCCCATTCCTGTTTCCAACAAGACAATAATAGGGCCCCACTGGAAGAATAACCGCTCAGTTGAAATACCAACTCGATCTTTTGACTCCTCGAATCCCAAATCCATCTAAAAGTAAGAAACCTAATCTTGAGCCCAATATTTATGAACTCTTCTACTTCAGATTAGGGGGATAACAAGAACATAATTTTCATAAAATACAATGTATTATTATATGCAAAGATTGAAAAGATACAGATTGCATTTCAATCACAAAAAAGGCATCTCTGGGTGAAATAAAACAAAAGAAGCCCAAGAGTAGGATTCAAGGACTGACAGTGACTATTACAGGCAACATATTATCCATAAGTAACATTGTCAATATCTTATTTGTGGTGACGCTTACCTCTCAAAACACATCCATACCAAATCGAGGAACGACGTCCCACCTGAACATCCCCAATGATAGAAGCGCTAGGAGCCACAAATGCATCCTTATCAACCATAGGAGCTTTGTCAAATAAGTTCATGAGTGTCCGGTGCCTAGACACTACACAAAATAAAGAAACAAAGCACTAGTTTAAAAGGATGATAACTTAAAGTAACATCTTAGGACTATCAAACAATTAAAAGAGAGCAATTAAAACTGATTAAGTAAAAATTAAAATCAAAGTTTAGGAACATCACACAAGGAGGAAACGGGTAATGAATAATGCATAATGAGATTACTAACAGATATTACACACGAAAAGTGATTCCATTGGTAGAATGAGTTCCACGCATGATAAATTTTGTTAAAAGGAGAATATGGGGCATGCTTGTTGTAGGAGAAAACAATTTATACTATATAAACAAAGTCGATAGTGCATTTTTTTTATCAGAAAGTTAGATAGTGCTTCTGACGTGCAGGTGGGATAGCCCCACGTGGGCCTATTTAATTTCAGCATGTTTATTTTATTTTTAGTATTTTATTATGAGTAGATAAATATTAGTATTATCTAAATTATTATCAATATTATTATTAACAATAAATGTTAGCTGTTAGTTACCAATTTTAATTAAGTTATTTATTTTCATAGTTTAGTGATGGAAATGGGCCTTATTTTAGGGTTCATTAGTCATTTGTATTTTCTTTTATTTTGATATTATTTTTTTCTTTCTTTTGCTTTATTATTTAGAGGTAATGAGTAATAATGGCATTTTTATAATTAGGGCCTTAGTTTAGAGCCTAAGCTACTCCTCACCTTTAAATACCTACATGTAAGCTTCATTTGAGGTAGACTTGAATTTAGAAATAAAAAAGGGTTTCTCTCCCTCTAAAGTGTGTGTTTAGATATTTTTTGAAGCCTTTTGACGGGTAATTTACGTCAAATTGGTATCAGAGCGGGTGTCACTCCACATTAGTGATTGGTGTATCGGTCTTTTTTGTATCAAAATCGTACGCAACTCGCAATGGCTCTCAAAAAATCCAAACAATAACATGACGAGATTCGAGAGTTGAGGCAAGAATTAAACGAGAAATTTGACCTTCTCTTCCAACTCATCTCTTCCAAAATCCAAAACCCTAACCCTAGCCAACCCCATTCAAATCCTTCAAACCCTACCTCCGGCCCATCCAACCTCAAAAACACCCCTGCTGCCCCATCCTACACCCCACCTCCCTTCGATCTGCTCCCCGACCCCTAAAACCCGCACCCCCGACCCTAGAACCACTGCCGCCGCTGCCCTGCCTTGGGTGGAAGCCCGCCACCCACTCCCCAAGCCCCTACCACCATACCCCACTACCACAACCGCATCCCTGCCTCTCTCCAACCCCACGATCAACCCCTTGCCCTTCCACCCTCCTCGCAACCACCCCCTCCCTCCTACCACCGCCGGAATCTAGCCTTCAACCCCCCAAACTCCAACCGACATTGGTCAGTCTCCATCCCGCCCCTTTTTTGACCCGAGTCAACCCGAAACCCAACCCCACCCTCCGATTCAGTTCCTCTGGCCCGATCTGCCCCAGCACCCGTCAAAACCCAATTTTTTCACCGCAAGGCTGCCCCACTACTAGGGTTTTACCCTACTTGTGCCCAAAATCTACTTGGGCCAATGAACCCAAGCCAGATCCTTCTAGATGCTCCGAAACGATGATTTTTTATCCGGGTGGAAGCTTATAGCGCTGGTTTGGGTGAAGAAAGTGAAGAAGAGAAGAAAAGAAGAAAAAAAAAATTGTGGAAAGGGCACCCCTCAAAAATTCAGAAATTTATCTTGGCCCCACAAGTTTGACACATTTTTGGAATTTTCACATGAGTCTCCAATTTTTTTTAACACTCGAGGACAAGCTTGGTCTTAAGAGGGGGGGAGTGATGGAAATGGGCCCTATTTTAGGGCTTTATTAGTCATTTGTATTTTCTTTTATTTTGATTTTGGTTTTATAATTCTTTTGCTTTATTATTTAGAGATAAGGAGTAGTAATGGCATTTTTGTAATTAGGACCTTAGCTTAGAGGCTAAGCTACTCATCCCCTTTAAATACATACATGTAAACCTCATCTGAGGTAGACTTGAATTTTGAAATAAAAAAGAGTTTTTCACTCTCTAAAGTGTGTGTTTAGATATTTTTAGAAGCCTTTTGACTGGTGGTTTATGACATTTAATTACGAGATAAAAAAAAGGCCATTGGTCTCCTATTGTACTCAAATTAATGATATGATGAATTAAATTGAGGGTTGAGAGGTGAAGCCTAAATTGTGCATTTTATTATTCCGCTGCATTTCACATCAAAGTGATATCAGAGTTGCGTTCGCTCTTGATTTTCCACACAAGGGTGTGTCAAATCCTGTGCGTGTATCGAGGTCACGAGCAATTGCAAGAGCTCGG
Organism: Sambucus nigra; assembly: GCA_949130495.1. Lineage (NCBI taxonomy): Eukaryota > Viridiplantae > Streptophyta > Magnoliopsida > Dipsacales > Adoxaceae > Sambucus > Sambucus nigra. The sequence goes on along the minus strand of OX422219.1, from coordinate 327,200,007 downwards.
AGCAACCTATCGTACGGCGTATACTCGACGACAATCAATAATTCAAAACTGGCCACCACAAGTGGAGTATCGTTCTTCCGCGAACGATCATTCTGATGTGAATTTGGGTGCGGAAGCGTAAAAAGAAGTTATCTACACAATAATTAACTACACAATATCTACACTACACAACCACAACAAGAACAAGAACAACTAAACTAAAGAAATGAAATGGATTTCTTTCTCTCGCATCTCTATTCTCAATATTCAAAGTTTTTTACAAATGAGGGCCAAGAGGCCTATTTATAGGAAGAGTTAGCTTGCTAGTCAAGCTATTAATCAAAAAGACTAAAAAAGGCAACTAATAACCAAAAATGAAGGAAAATTACAAGAAAATGCAAGAAAATATTAAAATAAACCCTAATTCTCATCATTCTCCCCTACTTGAAAGAGCTCGTCCCGAGCGACAAAAGTGTGTGTTAAGACATCATCCGTGGGCTCCCCTACTTGAAAGGGAAGTCGTCCTTTGAAGCGTCCCGCATAACGACTCGCAAAATAGCATTGAAGAGAAATCACAAATTTACGCTATGGCCGATGATTAGGAAGTCAGCCTTTAATCCGTCCAATGAAAGAGCAAACACAAGATCGACGCGGAGAGGGCCATTGATGCCAAATTTCATCCAAATTGCCCGTGATGAGCCTTCGTAGCATCAAATCATGTAAAGAGTCGTGAAGGGCTCCTCATAAGTAACCCAAAAGGGGTCCACAAATCCCACATCAATTGTGATCTCCTCACGCAACATAAACTCCTCCAACGAAACAATCACCGAACCATCATCACAAGGCTCATCATCGTGACCAAAAATGGTAAAAAAATCCATCAAATCAAATATTTCCACCGTGCGCTAATGAGTGCGAGTCTCCCAACCGTCTTCAATAAATAAATCAAAAAAATCGGATAGAAAGTACCCATCATCTTCTACCACAAAGATAGGAATGAAGTCCACAATCTCAAATGCCTCCAAATCACTATATTGAGTACGAGTGATCCACCCATCCTCCTCGAATATGGTAAAAAAGTCACAAGGAAGGAGCTTGGAGTCACTAGCAAGCATCGTCTGGGTTTCAACAACCTCAGAGACATCCTTGTGAAGCATATCCAAAGAGATAGTATCATCGGTGTGCGCGGGGATGACATCGGATATAGGAGGAGGTACACCGGTGGACAAGTACTCGAAATATGGGACCAAATATCTTGCTCGTGTGCATACCCATTGTTCACGTGCCATCTCCATCTCAAAATACTCGGCTCGACACCTATTTAGGTGTTGACGATACATCTAATACTCCCCGGTGGAATAAGCACTATACGCTAATGTGTGAAGAGTTTGAGATAGATATGAATCCGTCTCGGTCCAAGATTCTTGAAGACTTTGGAGTTTCTTGATGATGGCACCACTAACCTTGTCAAAACCGGCACATGCATTCATAATGAGCCCGTATTTGGTACCATCCCACAATAATTTGGAAGAAAGGTATTCTTCGGGTGGGGGAGGGATAAAATCGTAGAGTCTTGATAGATTTGGGGCAGATTTGTAATTATTAGAAAATGCAGGGGTTGAATTGTAATTTTCAGAAATTGGTTGAGGATTAGTGTGTTGAAGAGGTCTGGGTGGTGGAAAAATTTGGTTAGGGTTTGTCATATGATGGTTTTTAAATGGTGTGGGTTTAAGGGTTGCTTGAGGATGTTGGTATGAAATGGAGGTTGAATTGGGTTTTTTTATGAATCGGCTTTGGTTGTCGGGTTCACCCGATGTGAGATAAGGGTTGGTCGGCATGCCATGGAGGGTCTGATGGGTTGGTGGGGTGCCGGCGGTTGCTCCAGGGGGTTTTCTTGGGGTTCCGGTGTGGTAGGGTGCTGGTCAGCAACCATTATAGCAGGCCGACCACTGGTTTTCATCTGTGGGTTGGGGATTACATGCAGTCAGGTTGGTTAAGGGTTTTTTATGGTGAGTTATTGAATCGAGTAGGGTTTGGGTTGATTCAAGAGGGTATCAATGAGTTTAGATGGTGAAAGGCTAGGGTTTCTTATGTTCTTGATTTTTAGAGTTAGGGTTTCATGAACATGGTTGGAAAAGTTTCGTGATTCATCCGGATGTCCCCAATGGTATGATCCAAGAACAAACCATGCTCTGATACCAATGTGATGTGAATTTGGGTGAAAGCGTAAAAAGAAGTTATCTACACAACAATTAACTACACAATATCTACATTACATAACAACAACTACTAAACTAAAGAAATGAAATGGATTTCTTTCTCTCTCTTCTCTATTCTCAATATTCAAAGTTTTTTACAAATGAGGATCAAGGGGTCTATTTATAGGAAAGTTAGCTTGCTAGGCAAGCTATTACCCAAAAAGACTAAAAAAGGCAACTAATAACCAAAAATGACACATTTGTCCCAAACATACTTGTAAACTAATTAGACACTAAAAATAAAGGAAAATTGCAAGAAAATGCAAGAAAATATTAAAATAAACCATAATTCTCATCATTAGAATTATTTTGTCTTGCTCCCATTTGACGTCATTTATGTCAATTGGCATCAGAGCCTAGTCACTCCACACGTTGTTGTTGTCCTCGTCGTTGTCGTTGTTGTGAAAAAAATAAAAACTCGTAAGCAACGCCACGTGGGTCCAAGAAAGATGAACAACTCCACATCAAACCTTCTCGAGCAAATCTTGAAAGCCATCAATCAAATGAAGGCCCAAATGGAAGAAATGAATGCGCGACTTCCTCCACCGGCAACCACCTCGCACCACCACCCCCAAAGACACCTCGAACCACCCACCCCCATTTATCCTAACCCTAATTCAAGAGACCAAAACCCTAGCCCCAAAACCCATTTAACCACGATTCCGCAACCATTTCCACCCTTCTACCCAAAAAAAAACCTAGCCCAAGCCCCATTTATCTCCAAACCACCACAACCACCATCAGCCACCACCTACACCACAGAAAACTCCAAACGAAACCCTCTAACCCCACCACCACTTCCCGCTAGCCAGACGGCCCCAACCTACTACCCGAAGCAGCGAAATGTCGAGGGAGAACTACTGCTCAGCACCGCCTGGTACAATACAGCCCTCGGCTGCCAACAAGACCTTGTTGCCGACGCATAATCTGTCCAGAAATGCCCTAGCAGCAACGGGCCAAGACCAAAACCTCTTTATGTGCCAACAAATCCCGATCGGACACTCCAGCACTTATCCAGCGCCGACAGGGGCTGTTATGCCCTTGACTACTGTTCACCCCATGCTGCTGCCATCACAGGCTCCAAGAAGCGTTGACACGAACCCGGCTAGTAGTTACCCATAGCCGAACAGCCCTCTTGATGCCCCAATAACGAGTCAAGCGACCAAAACAGCCTAGTTTTTGCAGTCCCACTCCTCGACGACACAAAACACTCCAATCTAGGTGCAATCCACCCCTCTCACGATTCAAGATTCACCCAAAAGTGTTCCGTAACCTTTATCCCACAAAATCCATCAAATTTTAGCCCATTTTGACCCCATCCTCTCAAGAACAAATGCAAGAACTAGAGTTTCACACCAAAACCTTGATTTTTGATCCGGGTGGTCGATATTTTTTATGATTGGACATGTGTTGATGAGGAAGAAGATGAAGAATGATGTGAGAACTGAATAATCTTCCTCAACATTTTCGAAAATTCAATTTTGACCCCTCAAGTTTTGTCTCTTGAGCAATTTTGGCAATTTTTGCATTTGACCTCAATTTTAAAATTCAAGGACGAACTTTTTCGAAGGCGGAGAAAATGATGTGAATGAAGAATTAGGGGTTATTTTTAGTATTTTTTAGGGTTTTATTGTATTTTTGTTATTTTTAGTATTTCTTTTACTGTTAGTATTCAATGTATTTTCCCTTTTGTTTAGTATTTAGAGGAAGGGACGTTAATTGGCTCTTAGGGACATAAATGTAATTAAGCAACCTCCTTCCTATAAATACCGCTTATATAGACTCATTTGGGTCATTCTTCCATTTTATGAGATTTGATTAGAGAGAATTTGAGAGAATTATCTTCTCTTGCTCCCATTTGACGTCATTTACGTCACATTCGTTTCTCGATTTTTAAGCGGTTCATCATCGTCAATGGATCCTCATGATCATCTCCTTCTGGACAACAGGTCAACCGTCCCAGAGATTTTTCGTCATTCATCACCACCATTTATTACCTCACCTGGTAACACCCCACCATAACCCGATTTTCCGCCCAGACCCCACTGTTAAAAACCCTACATCCGCCACAAAAACAACCCCTTATCGTCACTCCACCTCTTTGATGGCTCGAAGACTTCGTCGGAGGCGGGCGAAGGTCACCGAACTGAAGGCGGTTTCAGTATAGCTTCGGTGGGTCCACAAAATGTCAAGGCAACTGAGTTGGGAATACAGATGGCAATGGGGAAGGTTTTGGCCGGGACTAGCCCCGCCCCTAACCCTCATGGGGAAAATTTGAGGATAATAAACGAAGGGGGGAGGAGCGGGTTTAGTGTATATATCCCGACCTGTTTATTTTTACAAATATGACCTTATATATTGTAAAAAAAAGGGGACGTGTGATACCAATTCGAACAAATTCGCCAATTCCCAATATACACTTATTTAACTGGAGTCAATTTTTAAAACAAATTAAATCAGCCCCTAAACATGCAACTACGTGTGTGTGTTAAACCATCATAAACAAAATTGCTAACTCACAGATTTCAGGAAAAAAACCCTTTGAGGTAAAACCTTTATTTCACAATAATACTTACAATGATTACAATAAAATCCACAATGAGTTAACCGCATAAAATCCACATAAACCGCAGCCTAAAGTCAGCCAGAACCGCAACTCCAATTCAGCCCAGGAATACCCATAAGCACTCCCTATGACACACAGTCATCGTCAGCCCAGTACTCCCCTCAAGAGCACCTAGATCAGCAGTAGAGATCTTCCACCTAGATTAGCAGTAGAGATCTTCTCTACAAGAGAAACTTCAACACAGATGTGTTCTTGGTGCTACTCATAAAAAATTGTGTTGTGGTTTTCATGTTGGGTTTAGATTTGACTACTCTACTTAAGATTCAAAATAGAATTTACAGTTGGTGCTAGTGGCTTTGTTTATGTATTGTGGATTGCATATGGTAATTTAGTGGTTTATGTTTGGGTGATTATAATATCATTTATTCATCATGACAAATGCTTGATAAATTTGTGCCTGATACATCAAATTTTATGAATAATATAACTCTTGTGAGTGTTTACTACATCAAATTTTTATCCATGAAAAATTCTTGAGAAGTCATTAAATATTATATAATTATTTGGGGGCGGGTTCGGGGCCCTACAGGATTTTTAAACGGGGAAACGGCGGGAAATGGGTAACAGGGATGGGGTTAGTTTGGCTAAACTCCGCCCCGTTGCCATTCCTAATTGGGAAAAGAGGCTGCTAGAGCTTGTAATGAGAAGTGACAGCTATGGTTTCTTGTGATGAGATTAAGTGAAAGGCTAGGCCTTAAGGCTTTTAAAGACTATGGGATACCCAAGTGATCTTTATTTGACTTTTGTCCATATTTAAAAGACAAATCATCTGTGTTGGAGGTTAATGGTCCAAAAATTGATTGTTTTGGTGTGGAACAATCTGGCCACCGTCAATTTTTAAAATGTTGAAAAATATATTATTTGAGCCTAAAGTTTCAGAAAAAATATTTCTCACCCCCAATAAAAATAAAAAAAGGTCCAAAATATTCAAAGTATTTATGGGTGTGGTATGGGCTTTTACAAATCTCCCCCATGTTTCGTGGTAAAGCTTTCGAAGAAAGGGAGAGCACTATTTGTTTGTCATTTTCAACGTTCAAGGCTTTAGCGCTATAGACGAGCTTTTCAAAGAAGGGGAGAGTGACGTAAGTGTGTGATAGCCCCACGTGAACCTATATAATTTCAGCTATGTTTATTTTATTTTTAGTATTTTATTATGAGTAGATCAATATTAGTTTTACTATTATCGAAATTATTATTAGTATTATTATTAGAGATAATTGTTAGCTATGAAGCACGGACACTCTCCCGGAGGCAACGAATCAGGTTTGACACGAGTCGGGCTCGTGACACGTTCGGACACGCTTGGACACGCTGGTGACACGCGTGTGCTAGAGTGTCCAAGAATATCCTGTTTTTTTTTTGTCTTTTGGGGAGGACACGTGATGGACACGCAGTGGACACATCTTTGGGAATCAGAATTACCAAAAATCGCAACAGAGAGAACCACTTCAGATTAAAAAAAAATACAAAAGGGAGAGATGAAGAAAATGAAGTTGAACCTATTCATTTTGGTATGAAAATTATGGAAGAAATCCCGCTGGAGGTCTTTGATTCAGATGAGAGAGAAGGATTTGAAAAGTTTTTTATTTGATGCACATTGTACGAAATCTGGGAACTATAAAAAACAGTAAACAGTTGTATTAAATGACTTAAGTTGAACAACTGTAAAAAGTGAATGGCCCCCATTAAATCACTTAGCAGTTGTACATTATATTAAAAAATTAATAATAATAGAAAAGTACAAAAAGTAAAAAGACTTCTTTTAAAAGTCACACGTCAAATGCCTTACCTTATATGTTTAATATGATGCATCTAAAAGAAAAAGGAAAAGAATGTAAAATGAACAGCCCATCTTAAGTGACTTAGCAGCTGGATGTTAAATTTTATAAATATAAAAACTTACTAAATTTTATAAATAAAAAAACTTACAAACAGTGAATAGTTATACGACTTCTTTTACAAGTGCTCACATTAAATGACTTTAATCAAAAGGCAAAATCCATTATTATTAATTATATTAAAAAACATTAATTATTATATGATTATATATACATAAATAATACAAAATTAGAGTATATTAAAATACATTATATATATATATATATATATATATATATATATATATATATATATATATATATATAAATATATTACGTATCTCAGCGAGTCGTATCCTAGTTTTTGAAAAAAATGCGAATCGCGTGTCGCGTGTCGGGTCGTGTCCCGAATCACGTGTCGAGTCCGTGCTTCATAGATTGTTAGGTAGTTGTTACCAATTTTAATTAGGTTATTTAGTTTCATAGTCTAATTAGGAGACTTGCTCCACAGGTCTAGGTTTTATTATAAATAAGGCCATTAGCCTCCCATTGTATTCAGATTATTGATATGATGAATTAAATTGAGGGTTGAGAGGTAAAGTCTAAATTGTGCTTTTTTATTATTCCGTTGTATTTCACATCAGCTTCAGATTATCACAAGAAGATTGCTATGATTATTATAGGTTATAACAGTATAATACAACCACATGTTCTCTCTTCGTTGCCTTAATCTCTTTCTCAAATATGAATTCATAATCTGAAAACAAGTAATGCCAAAGGGACACTGTGAATCGCACAGTGACCAGATTTTTTTAGCAAACATAGTAGCTCCATAAAATTCCATCCAGAGTATGGTAATTTTAGATAATTACATCACAAGAATCTAAAATTCATATTTATTAATTAGAAAATTAGTATCCTTCTCTTAACAACTTGAAGTGGGAACATGAATTATGTTTTACAATCCTACTATGAATTAGTTAAATTCTCTATTGAATAACATCCCATGCCATCACATGAACATCTACGTTAAATTAAATTTCGTGTTCCCTTATTTTAACATTACTTTAAATTGTGGCCATATTACAGTTCGTTAGAAATACAAGTATTGATGTTAGTTGTTTGTTTGTTTCTCGATTTGGATTCTCGTAGTGTTACTTGTGACATTTCACAAGTGCAATCATTTTCAATTTAAAGTTTTCCTTTGTTGACCACGCATCTATATTAAGATCGATGGTTCATTCAAACTTAGTTCATGAACTTCTTCTTTTATTTTATAAAAAGATGGCTAGTTTTATAGCGAGAGACAATTAGATTAGTCAACCAACCCTAAATCGAAAAAATGAATAGAGAGTGAGGACTGGATCGCGTACGTTGTTCATGAAAGTAGTAGTTGCCTTGAAGACGGCAACCTAGGCGATCAATGGCTTGGCCGGTTTCTCGGATCCAGAATCCTACGGTGTAGATTGCTTTTCCCAGTGTCCCCATCTGCTTCTAACGTACGTTGATTCTATGTCTCAACTCTAATTTTCTTCTGGTTTTTTAGGAGGAGGAGGGGGTGTAAAAGTGAGAGAAACAACGTGAACTGAAATTAATGAGCTGAGTGGAGGCGATTGAGCGAGTCGCAATTGGGACATGCTTTTCTGCTCATTCTTTTGTAAACTCAAATGAAGGGGTCGTTTGTTTTTACCTCTTAAGTCTGAATCTGAACCATTCAGAGAGGTATCAAAAAGTGTTTATTTTTTTAAATGATTAAGAGGTTAACGGTCATATTTGCCTCTTAATGATTAAGAGGTAGAGTTAGGTCTGAAGTCTGAATCTGAAGTCTGAATCAGTCTAAATACATTCATTCAGAAGTATATTCAAACGTAAAAACAAACACATTTTTCAGATTCAGATTTCAGACTTCAGATTCAGTCTTCAGATTTCAGATTCAGACTTCAGATTCAGATAAAAAAACAAACGCAACCTAAATCTCGTATTTCGTCATGAGTCCACTACACTCATCTTGTATTACTTTCGTTTCAAATTACAAAAATTTATTTTTATTTTCTATAAATTAAAAATATATTTTATTTATAATCAAAATCAATACTTGTTTACTATTATGAAATTTAATTCACTAATAATTTCTAAAAATAGGGATGACAATTCCAAACATATCCAATGGATCCGCTCGTCTCGCATCGGTTCGAATTTTGCCTATTTTTCGGACCGGAACGAGTTATCCAATTCTACTTTTTTGGGATCGAGACCGGACCAATTTATTCGATTAATCTATTAAATCGGGTTCGACTTTTTTCAATCCGGTCCGGGTTAAATTCAGTCCTACCCATATTTTTTAATTTCAATTCAAATAAAAGTGTTTTTATTTTTCACACACACACACACATATATATATATATAATCACATCATATGGGGTCCGCCACATGGATTCTCCTTTTCCGTTCTAATCTATTATATGCAATATTATCATTCAAATTTAATTCCTTAAGATCTCTCCTAGTTTATTTATTTTGTTTATTCCCCCATTTAGAGGTACCATGAGGTGTCCGGACCAGCTCTACGCGCACCTCGACTAAACTCCACTCGCGGATAAGTGGTCAGTCGCTGGCCCTAGATTGTTTGTAGCTGCCAAGACTCGAACTGGGGAGCAAACCCAGTCGACCATGAAGCTTTAGTACTAGTGCGCTACCATTAGACCAACTGTGGAGGTTTTAAGATCTCTCCTAATAATTTTCTCCCACGATTGCTTAGGGTGTCCTCTTTATCTTCTACCTTTATTTTCTGTAATCTTTCTCTTGTTATAAGTGCATTTATTGCTCTACATAACACATGTTCGTACTACCTAAGTTTACTTTCTCTTAATTTATCGCCAATGGGAGCAACTCCTACCTTTTCTCTCACGTACTAATTTTTAATTTTTTTCTTTTCTAATAATTTCTATCATCCATCGGAGTATCCTCATCTCACTAATATGAAGACTTTCTTCATGTTTTTTCTTTAAAGCACAACACTCCGCTGCATATAGAGTCGCTAGCCTAACAATTGTTCTATAAAATTTTCCTTTTAATTTATTAGTTATCCTCTTATCGCATAACACCCCACTTCCTTGTCTCCATTTCATCCAACCAGTTGATATTTTACTCGTAGCATTCTCATCAATATCCCCATAACTTCGCAATTGAGACATGCTTTTTTACTCTTGTTTTTCTACTCCTTCTTTTGTAAACTCAAATTAAATCTCATATTTTGTCATAAGCCAGTCTACACTCGATAATATTGTTGGGTCACGGTCACTCATATTGTATTACTTCCGATTCAAATTAATAAATTTAATTTTTATTTTCTATAAATTAAAAATATATTTAATTAATAATCAAAATAAATACTTGTTTACTATTACGAAATTTGATTCATTGATTATTTCTAAAAATAGGGATGACAATTCCAATCGGATCAAATGGATCCACCCGTCTCGCACCTATTAGGGGTGCTCATGGTTCGGTCCAAATTTTGCCTATTTTCTGGATCGGAACGAATTATTCAGTTCGACTTTTTGGGGATCGAGACCGGACCAATTTATTCTGTTATTTTACTAATTCGACCCCGACTTTTTTCGATCCGGTCCAAGTTAAATTCAGTCATATTCATATTTTTTTAATTTCGATTCAAATAAAGTATTTTTTTTATTTCACACACATATATATAGGGAGAGGTTCAAAAGCGAACATTTTAGCGAACATTCATAAAAAACACCTAAGAACCCATTAATTTTAATTCCGATGTAGTAATTGGTCCGCTCCAGCGACAAAGGACACGCGTGTCAATCGAATATTTTTTTACAGACACCTACCCCACCACCACCACCACCACCACCACCCACCTCCAAACTCCGGCAGCCTTATCCCCTCACCTCACCCCCCCCCCCCCACACACACACACACAACTCCCCAACTCCCCAACCCCACTGGTAAAACCCAACAACAACCCATTTGTAGAGTGAGTAATCCCCTCACCCGAGCCTCCTAACCCATTTTCTAAATACTCAGACTCAAAAATAAAAAAAATGTCGGAATTTCATTTATACCCGCCCAACCCGGATACCTATTTGACCAACCCGAATACATGTTCAACTAAACCCAGCTCTATACCCGCGTTAACTCGAACTCTGACCACCTCATGAAGAATCCGGGCAGACCTCAACACATATTTGACCCATTCACCTTCTACCCAAGCTCCATATTCAAATCGAGCTTAACCCATTTCATCCAACCATTAACCTCCGACCTAACTGCATAAATGCTTTTTATTATTGGTGTATATTAAAAAACTGATTAGTTGGGGTCATGCGTATCCGTTACCGCTGGCGCGGACCAATTACCATATCGAAATTAAAATTAATGGGTTGTTAGGTGTTTTTTGTGAATGTTCGCTAAAATGTTTGCCTTTTAACGTTTGCTTTTGAACCTCTCCTTATATATATATATATATATATATATATATATCACCAACATCATCCTTGCCTTAATCCCATCATATGAAGTCGGTCGCGTGGATTCTCCTTTTCCATTCTAATTTATTATATGCAATATTATCATTCAAATATAATTTCTTAAGATCTGTCTTAATAATTTCCTCTAACGATATCTTAGGGCGGCCCCTTTTTCTTTTAGCCTCTATTTCCAGTAATCTTCCTCTTTATAGGTGAATCTATTGGTCTACGCAACACATAGCCATATCACCTAAGCTTACTTTCTCTTAATATATCGCTAATGGAAGCAACTCCTAACTTTTCTCTCAAGTACTGGTTTTTAATTGTGTCCTTTATAGTAATTCATATCATCCATCAGAGCATCCTCATCTCACTAACATGAAGATTTTTTTCATGTTTTTTCTTTAAAGCCCAACACTCTGCTCCATATAGAGTCGTTGGCCTAACAACTGTTCTATAAAATTTTCCTTTTAATTTATTAATTATCCGCTTATCGCATAACACCCCACTTGCTTGTCTCCATTTCATCCAACCAGATGATATTCTACTCGTAACATCCTCGTCAATATCCCCATTACTCTCCAATACTAAATCTAAATAACGAAATTTATTTATTTGGTTTATCACTTTTTCTTCAATCTTTAACATTATGTTATCCGACGCCTCGTTATTGAATTTACATTCCATAAATTTCATTTTATTTCTACTGATTTTTATCCCTTTAGACTATAAGGCTTTTCTCCAAGTATCTATTCTCATCGATAAGCCCTCATTTGAAGTATCTACTAAAACTATATTATCCGCAAACAACATACACCGTGGGACATCCTCTTGTATGTCCTTAGTAATCTCATCCAAAACTACGACAAATAAGTAAGTACTTAAGGTCTATCCTTGATGTAGCCCCACTTTAATTGTAAAATCATTAGTTTCTCCACATATAGTTCTTACTATAGTCTTTGTATTATCATACATATCTTCAATAAATTTAATATAATTCATAGGGATTATTTTTCTCCTTAAACCCACCAAATTATATCCCTAAGTACTCTATCATAAGCCTTTTCTAAGTCTATAAAGACCATATATATATTTTTATTCGTACTTCTACATTTATCCATTAACTGTCTTAATAAGTAAATAGCTTTCGTGGTGGATCGCCCTGGCAAAAATTCAAATTGATTGTCCAAAATAGTTGACTTATTTCTTAATCTTTATTTTATAACCTTTTCTCATAATTTCATAGTGTGATTCATCAGTTTGGTTCCTCTATAATTACAGCAATTTTGTATATCTCCTTTATTTTTATACAATAATATTATGGTATTTTTCCTCCACTCATCTGGCATGTTTCCTTCTCTCTTAAGATTTTATTAAATAAACATGTTAACCATTTTATCCCTATATTTCCAAGGATACTCCAAACCTTTATGGGTATTTTATCCGGACCAACCGCTTTATTCTTTCCCATTTTTCTTATTAATATATCAACTTCATTTTCAGTAATCAGACATACCATTCTTGTACTAAGTTCAATGTTCTCGACATCGTTTGGGGGATATTCTTCATTAAATAATTTGTGAAAATACTCTTCCCATCTATCTAAAATTTCTTTATCGTTAATTAATATATTTTGATTTGTGTTTTTAATATACTTAACTGGACTCATATCCCCTGTCAATCTATCATTATTTTTTGTCAATTTATATATTTCATTTTCACCTTCCTTGGTACCTAATTTATTATTAAGATTATCTAGCGCATTTTGTTGCGCATTTCTAATAATATTTTTTACTTCACTTTTTAACTTCTTATACTTTTCTAAATTTTCTTAATTTTTACTCTTTTTCCACTCTTTAAAACCTACTCTTTTCTTTTGTATTATCTTTTGCACTTCCTCGTTCTACCACCAAGTCTCTTTTTTAATTAATCTTTTTTCTTTAGTCTCATTTAAAATTTGTGTACTTATTTTCTCTATATCATTCTTTGTTCTTGACCAAATGTTGTTAACATTGTCGTCCTAACATATATATATATATATACACACACACACACACATACACACACACACACACACACATAAAAGTCTCTATATATATAAATGTTCCAAACTAAATTAATAAATTGGATATAATAATTCAAATAATATATATAAGAAAAAAAGAAAAAAAAGATATTGCTTTTTAAATGTATGTTTGGTAATCGATCTCGTCCGGTCCAAATCGGTATTTTTATATATAAGATCGCAGACCACACCGATTAAATCAGTCTTTACTTTTTTCGACCGATTACGGGACCGGCTTGTAAAATAACCTTAATTTTTGGTTCGGTCCATTTAGATCGATTTTTTTTGTCCACCCCTAGGGCCCATAAAAATAAGTATATAATCGGTATTCTCTTATGAGGTTTGCAAATGGATTGTATGCACAGATGAGTTGTTAATCAATTGCAAGTCTAAAATGAAAAACCCACTCACTTACGGGAAATCTCGTTTCATTTCCCGCCTTTTTCCATTCTTGAACCAACCCCCCCCCCCCCCCCCCCAATCTCTCTCTCTCTCTCTCTCTCTCTCTCTCTCTATCTATCTATCTATCTATCTATATATATATATATATACTTCTCTCTATCCATCTCTCTCCCTCCCTCTCTCTCTCTAAGGACACTCGATAAATATTCTCTAATACTACACTAAAGTTTAAACATATTTTTACTTAGGGCACCCGTGGACATTTTATATGAGCATTTTATAAAGAACTTATTGGGTCCCTCTCACATTTTATCTCCTCCTAAAACCCTTCTCTATCTCCTAAACCCCCAACTTTTTACTTCCCAACTCGGTCCCACTTTACAACAAAACAAAACTACCTTAAATCACCTTAAAACCAATTATTATCACTGGGTAGCATTGTTATCTTATTGTAGAATGGGCTTAAATAACTAAACCCCACAGATTTTATAAAACGGGGATTAATGATTTATCAAGCTTTACTAAATTTTGGGTGCTAGATATACTGAGATATTATTACGCGTTATTAATATATGGCATATACTTCGAGTTTAACGAATTAAACTAAATAATACTCTAGTAACGATTTAAATAAATTATTTTGAGATACCACCACAAATATTATGACAAGTGGCACCATCTTTATTTAAACACTTGGTTCCAGAGAAAATATGACATGTGCTAAGGCCACTTGGGATATTTTGACTATAAAAGGAGGGTTCCTCCTCATTGAGAAGATGACAATCTCAGGGGCAAGTTTTAGGAGGAAAATTCTTACTCTTATTCCCTACAAATTTCTAAGAGCTTCATCACATGTTTTCATAGTGATAAATAAATTATTGAGTTACATTACGAGTTTTATGTGATATTTTTCAAGTTTAGAGGCGGTTGGCCCGATTCGGTACCCCTCGCGTACCAACACCCCCAAAACCGAGTTCTTTCCAGCGAATCATACGAACCCACGAACTATGCTGACTTCAATTCTGTAAATAGACGGATACGTATGCGCAATAATGTTGCTCCAAAACACGATAGATGCAGTACTTCCCCAAATTTATACTGCTCTATTACATTTGCCGACTCCACTGGGAAGGTACTTGTGATTATCATTACGTAACGCCTCATTCACACACGAAGACCTTGGTTTTGGGGGGGTGTGGAGATATCACCCAAATAAGATAAGTTCTAAATCTCACATTTATATTTTTTTTCCCCTTATATATATTAGATCAGTTTTTATTATGCAATTTTAGTTGTAGACACCCCATTCTGTTACCCCCTAAACTCTCCTTAGGTCCCTAGCACCTCCCTTCATCACTACAAACCCAAGTCATACCCCGAGTACTTACCTAGAAGCCATCGGGCACTCCCAGGTTCCGTTTAACCAAAAATCAAACTCTTCAACTCGATCGAGACTGAATGAATCTTTGAAGGGCACTGAAACCCCTTTCCAATGGTCTACTCCGTGAACGATTCTGACTTACAGAACGGACGAACGATCCGTTTTACTCCGAGAGGTCATTGAATGCTTTCAGGTCCCGGTTGACCAAGTCAACTCCCCGAACCGGATAAAACTCTTTAGAATGTCGAAGTACATCTCCTAACCTTTCTAACGGACTGCCCCGTGCGCGATTCTGACGTACCATGCGGACAAAACGATCCGTTTGCGTCTGATGATTCCCCGTCCAATGAATTGACTAAGGCTTCCGAGCCATATTTCACCCAAAGTCAACTCCCGAACCCGGGAGCAATCCAAAGGACATTAGAAAGGTCTATGAATTACCTTTCCAACAGTCCACCCCGGGCACGATTCTGAACAATGATTTTCGTTCTGCGACCGATTTTCCAAAAAGGCCTGAAATACACTACCAAACGGCAGGTCCCAGACCCTGCCTATCGGCAGTGTGCCTAAACGCACCTGCCGATTGGCAGGAACAGGGCTATGCCAATCAGCAATGACCTGGGCCTATAAAAGGAGGCCTGACCTCACTTGCAAGAAGGGCCCAAATCTGATAGATATCACTCTCAGCAAATCCAGAAAACCTCTCTCGAAGTTAGCGTGATTTCCACACCCAAATCCCTTTCCAACTTTCACTTTTCATCAAACTTGGTGAATTCACTACCCTCAATCATCATCCAAGTCTAAGGGTTTCTCTCCAACATTCAAGATCAAGCTCAAGATCTTTAAGAAGGTCCAATTTTCTCAACTCTCTCCTCAAATTCTCATAAATTCGCAATAACTTGTTTTATTACTTAGCACTTTTATTATCTCATCTCACACATCCTAATATACTTTTTATTTAGTATTATTGCACATCCCTTATTTTCATATAAATAAAAAAACCCAAAAATAAGAAAAAGAGGGTTTGCTCATAAATTCCAAACGGGAATTCTCATATTTTTCTTACACTTTTCTCACAACTAAAACACTTTTTCTACACACACACAAATAAGAGAATCCCCCGATTGGATTTATGGGATAAACCCCACCCCTCATCTTGCATGCGAACTACGTGGACTTTGATGCCTCTATAGGCTACGTAGGCATCTCGGGGTAAAACCCGAGACTCGAGTCCTATTTTTATTTTTTCTCTCGTTTTCTATTCTCTGTAAACTCCACTCTCTTATATTCTATATATACATATATTTGTTCTTAGTGGTGTATTATTCCACATGCGTTATCGTTCCATCATAACGGTCAACGTAAGGATAATCGCGTAAATTCTATTTTTTAATATTATTTTTATACCTTCCTACGGATAACTCACTTTATCTCTTCCATGATACAAGTCGAGGATTCCTATCTCCACTATATATACACATGCACACATATCACGGGGAAAATAACAAAAATCCATGAGAGACCGAAAGGGCGGAATGGGTGCCTAACACCTTCCCATTTCGTAATTTAGCCTCCGGACCCTTTTCGAATAATTTTGGTTTCGTATGCATCAGTATGTCTTTGGATGTTGTCCTTCGGGATGGCTCCCTTTCTTTTGTCTGTTTTGAGTAAAATGGACTGGCGACTCTAATCTCTCTACATCTTTCACCTCACCCAAACGACGCCTACCGAAGCGCTCCCAAGAGGGACACGGGGGACCTAGGATCCTCTATCGCGCTGCCCGCCCGGCGCAAGGATCCGGGGGGATGGCAACAGTGGCGACTCTAATCTCTCTAGATCTTTCACCTCACCCACATGACGTCGGCCGAAGCGCTCCCGAGAGGGACGCGCGGGACCTAAGATCCTCCATCGCGTCGCCCGCCCGCCGCGAGGATTCAGGGGGATGGCCACATTAGCATTATAACAAATATCGTGAATGTAATTTACTAAATTTTTTATAAAATGTGTTAGACAATTTATTAAATATAACGTTTTATTCTACGTTTAAGAGGTTATTTGGTACATATATTGTCATTTTTACACCTTTCGAAATGTCTAAATTTAATGAAAAATATATAGTTAATAATTAATTAAATATAATATATCGTTACACGAAATTTGTTTAAGTAGAAAAAATATCTTTAATAGAATAATGTGTAAACTCCAAAGAACAAAGTGTTATTATTATGTTTCTTTCACAATATGAACATGAATATGATTTTTTTTAACTTTTTGCTAATACAATTGGATAGAAGTGTTCCAGTAAATAATCTTGACTGAGCCACACAATACACTGCAAAGTCTAATTTTATAATATAATGCGCTTCTCCAACTTTACAAAAGACTTAATATATTATTTTGAACGCAAAAAAGATCTTACTACAGATTGCAGTCAAGATCCCCTATACAAAATATTGAAATGTCACTTATTAACCTGGTACATACTAGTTTGTATATAAACACACTTATATTCTTGAGATTCGATTGCTGGAGAAATAAGACATTGACAAAGGAAGTGACCTAACAAAAAAATACTTAACATATTATTATACAGATCACGGAGATCAAATATTTTAGAACATTGAAGTCAAAACCCATATGACCATTTATTACAAATGCAGAGGTAATATGGCTTTCAGCGAAATAGTTATACAAATTCAGAGTGAGAGTAACTTTTGGCTGTCAGATATTAAGGACATGAAGAGAGCTCATGTCTGGTATTTTCAAACCCTTGAAAATTTCCTGATGGACCACACGTTCATATTAATATATGCATAAATATTTATTGTACTACGGCTAGTAACTTTAGATTGTCTTTCTAAAAGGAGTTGTGAGAACAGTTAGGATTTATTAGTGACTTTACCAAAAAATGGGTATAGGCTACTGACATACCCAAAGTGTACCTTCCTACTCAGACATTAACCTCAGCCTGGCTCACAACCGAGGTGGCAGAAGCACAACAGTTGTCCAAAATATTATCTTTCATAGGGTTGACCCTGACCGATATTGCTCCAACCTCTACCCAACCTCGGTTGGGCATCAACCGAGGTCAGCAAGAATTGTGGGTTCAACCATCCATCAACATCATCATCGGCCCAAGCTAACGCTACAATCTATCACCTGAGATCAGCAAAGCGTCGCAGGCTTAATCAACAAGCATCATGTCGTCATCGTCCATGGCCGATGTCACACCTCTGATCCAACCTCAACCGGCCATCCTGGCCGAGGTCTTTATAGATGTTGGTCTCGAATAAGACAAGGGTCGAACTTTACCAACCTCCTAGTCATCCAGGCTAAGGTTGGTACCACTCGAAGACAATCGAGCTTTTACATGCATAAGTATGGCTTGGAACACATAGGCAAACCTGTTATAACTGAATTATTCCCTCCACATGAGGGAATATTATGATCATTATTGTTTAGTTAAGATCAACCAGATTTCATCCTTATACTGGTTGGATCTTCATGCACATGCTCATTGCATGCCTGGGTTTACATTACACCCTCTAAGCACTATATACAGAGGTCATCCTCAACATTATAAAGGATCGATATTTTGCAACCCTAGCTGAAACTCTATCATTTTACACAGTAGTGAGAGAAAGCTTGAGAGATTGTATTCATAGCCATTAGTGCCTTCATTCGGTGATATTACTCACACACACTCACAATGGACCTAGGCCAGATTGGCTGAACCACTTACATTCAAGTGTTCATCCTCTTCTCCTCACCTCCTTCTACATATATACATATATTCTCATGTGTTGCCATTATTATCACTGGTTTGAGCTTTTCAACACCTTAGCTGCTGGTGGTATTTCCTGCATCATCATTTTGGCGTCGTCTGTGGGAACGAGAAGCTATCTCTTCCTTTTTTGTTTCTTAACCTCACTGGAGACTCTGGAGGTGAACCAGGCCTCACCCCATGCGTGGAGCTGTTTCACCATTGAAAGAGGTCCTTTAAGGTATTAAGCTCATCTTCTTCGCAAGCTCTTTAGGTTTAACATATGGCATCGGAGTTACCACCACCTCCTCCACCATCTGGTGCTGGAGGACCTAGTTCTATCCAGGCACCACCCCAGTTCAAAATGGCTGAGGTGGCAGAAGCCTTGAGGTCCTTAACTGCAACACAACATGCAATGAAGGAGCAATTTGCACAACTCAGTCAAAATATGATGAGGCCACCGGGGGTCTCACCGGAGATGATTACTCCAGCGGCTGCTTAACCCCATCCTGAAGCCAGAGGACCACCCCAGGCACCGCGAAAAGACCAACCTACTCCTCAATAGAGGATGGACGTTGCTGGCCCTAGGCGTTTACGTTTGGGTATGCAAGGAAACCCTTGCCCTGAGTATAGGTATGAAGATATGGAGGGGGAGGATGCTCCAGAAGATTGCAGGGAGCTGTATGAGTTTTCAAATAACACGGTACGTCCTATCCAACAGAGCCGAGGTTATGGAGGCAGAAGAGATGGGGGTACCTAGCAAAGAGGATCAACTTTTGATTGCTTGAGCAAAGGGTCGGCCTTTGAAAGTCTCGACCCAGTTAATGACCTAAGGTAGAGGTTATCCAGATATAGAAGCGTTGCAGGCTCACAAAGGTATGATGGGGAACATCGGCCTCACCAGGGCTGACCCCAACATGGACGAGATAGAGAGGAAGAGGAGGTAAATAGTCGATATTGTGCAGCGGCTAGGGAACCCTCAGTTCACCCTTGGAGGTGGCTGGGGACAACCTCAGCCAAGCCGAGTGTAATACCCCGTATTTTTATGCTATATTTAATTTGGGGATTTATTAAATAAAAATCCGAAAATTAATTATGTTATAATTATTAACGTGACTAGAGTTAGTAATTATGGAAAAATTGTTGAATATTACTAATGAGCATAGTAATATGTTATATTGGTTATATTGAATGTTATAAGTGAATCAAATGACTATTTCGGAAAATTAAGTCGGGACGTGCTCGTGTCACGTCGGGACTAATTATGTTAATTAAAAAGTGAATATTTTATAAGTTGTCTGTATGGTCGTTTTGAGTGCGCCAACGCGTCCGGAGGGGTCGAGATAGTCAGAAAAGTGTACCCGGGGGTTTAGTTTGGGTCTCGGGATGTTTTTAGGCTTAATTAGTGACCCGTGAGGGCGTTTTGGTCATTTTACAAATTAGGGTAATTAAACCCACGAATTTCAGCCATCCTTAGCAGCCATTTAAGTCAGACTTTTAGGGTTAGATCATTCAGAACCCTAAGACGGCTAGTGGAGAAGAGAGGAGAGACCTTGCTAGGTGATTCAAGGCCAAAAACACCACCTTTTGCACCACCGTCACCACCAACGCGTAGATCGCGAGGAGGAGAACGCAACCACACCAATATCAGCAGGAAACCAGACCTCTGAAATTCCAGGCAAGTGTTTAACTTGCGTATTTTCATTGGTGCAATAATCATGTTAGTGTAGGAATGATTAAGAGTATAATCCATGGAAGAAAACCCAATTTTGATAGGGATTTGCATGTAGAAATCATATGAACCTTATTCTGGAAATTAATATGTGAAGTAGATGTTTAACCCACAAAATTATGATGATTTGTTAGAAGGAATTTCTGGAGAAAACTGATTAGAACAAAGGTTAAGAAAATTGTAGGGTTCTTGATGATTAGATGAAATATTAGGTTGTTTAATCATGTTTATTGATGTAGATACGCATGCTGATCGTTAAAGATACCTGGAATTATGTTCGGATGTAAGCAGTAGACTTTTTGGGTCAATTAGAGTTGGAAAATATGAGTTTTGATGAAGAAACTTAAACAACCCCGTCACTGCAATTTCTGCAGAATTTTCACAGACCTGCTTGATCGATCGATCGACCCTATAGCGTCGATCGA
Source organism: Sambucus nigra (assembly GCA_949130495.1). NCBI lineage: Eukaryota > Viridiplantae > Streptophyta > Magnoliopsida > Dipsacales > Adoxaceae > Sambucus > Sambucus nigra. The sequence continues at coordinate 327,179,063 of OX422219.1, read as the reverse complement.
TCGAAGGATCGATCGGTCGACCCCCAGACGTCGATCGATCCACCCTTCCTGGCAGCCTATTATTCCCCTTGTTTAATTAGTTGAATTAATTTATCATGGAATAAACCTTGGGCATTCTAAATAAAATGATTTGGGAGATATTGAGGACCAGTAGGGTATATGGACATATGTTAGAACCTTTAATCTCCAACGAAGAGGGTAATTATGGGATATTTACTTTCGGTTGTTAGATTTATGAAACTTAAGGGTGAGGTGCGTAAGAGAGTTACGTTGGAATCAAATAAAGTTATTCACTGAATTTTAGATTTGTAAGGTTATAACCCATGAGTATTAGGTAATGAGTGAGAAAACCCTTCGAATTAAGGTTAGAGGTGAAACCTTATACGTTATACTAATAAGGTGAAACTTAGGACAAAGGTTGTAATTATGGGTAATGAGAGTGACCTATATTAATATGATGAAATTGGTATATTTATATGAATGTGTGTACATATATTATATACATGTGAAAACGTACCCGCGCTACTTGCTATCCCTGAGGTTACCACGCTGGGACGATCGTATCCTGTGTTGCTTTATGGGGATATTGAATCGTACCCTAGAAGATAGAGATCCTAGGTACGGGCTATTAAATTGATAGTCGGACGGTCCTAAGAGACGTGTGGGTATGTACTGACCTCTTGGACTTGGAATCTATGCTTCGCCTCAACGTTGTTTTGTATATGTTAATACAGTTCGAGAGTGATTCCGAACTTGTATTTCCCTTTATGTGAGCGATACGGGGATTGGATAGCAGAGTATGCCCACACCATAGTTTAGTTGGGGTGCCATTATATATATATTTTATTCGAGTAGTTAATATATATATGAGGTTATAAACTTTGAACTGCCTACTGTGATTTGATAAGTAGAACATGGTTGTTGACTCAAATTATTAAATACTTGTTTTGTGAAAATATGAAAAGGCACGGGGAAATCTTATAATTTAATGAAGCTAAAACGAGAGGAATACTTCAGATTGGAAGTTATATTTTTATAAAACATTGTCATCGTCCGATTTTGTATACATATGAATAAGTTAAGATAAACGAACCATTGGGAAGGTTAGTACGATAGGAGTGCACATTAGAAGAGAGGTGAGTATTTCTCAAGAGAGAGACGAACTAATATGATGTTGCATTGGCCTGTATCAATTTAAATACTTGCTTAACGTATTTTAAAATCAAACACACTTTCGGGCCCTGACCCGTTTCCTTTCTCTCTCTCTTCTGTGTATATATATGTATATTTTTCAGGTGCCCAGCCACAGGGGCGTCTTTCTTAGGATTCTTTGAGAAGAACGAGCTGCAGCTTAGGTGGGAGTTGCAGGTCCCTTGAGTAGACGACTTCTGTCATTGACTCCACTCTTATTACTCTCATTTATGGGGCACGTGTCGCCCTTTTCATCATTTCATTTATTGTTGGGGATTTTTATATTTCAGTTATTCCAGTATTGTTTATGGGATTTGTTTCAGGATGGTTTATGATTTTAGTGTTATATTATTGACATTCGTTTGGTGAATGTATGGTTTTAATTAAATTTCGTGCTGTGATTCTCTATTGTAGAAATGTTGTTTTGTATTAATAAAATCTTTTCTTTAATTAAAATTTGGAAGTTTGTATGAAAAATGTTTTTGTCACTTAGCTTAATTATTTAGGGTGTTAAATTGGAAAAATTATTTTTATCGACAGTGATGCTGAGAATGAACCAACTGTTTACCTTGATTTAATTTAATAAAGGAGTGATCGCCCGGTATTTAATTAGGCGGGGTGTCACAGGTGGTATCAGAGCATCAGGTTCTAGTGTCCATAGGATCTGTACGGCTTATTTTCGCTTTCAGCTTAACGTTATTGCTATAGAGCCCTATTGTTAGGACTGTTGTATTCTTGCTTTCACGTTTAAGTCTTCAGCTATTCGAGATTTGTTGATAACTGTAGACTAAGAAACTTATTCACGTTTCAGATGCCTCCGAGACGTGCTCCGAAGAATAGGCGTGCCCAAGCCGAGCAGCCAGCAGCTTCGGCACCAGGCACAATGAATGCGAATGAAGTGGCCGCCATCGTTGCTCAGGCGGTAAATGTCGCGATAGCGGTAATTCAGCAGGCTCCACCACAGGTCCAGGCAGTGGCGCCAGTACCAGCACAGCTTCCATCTGCATGGGAGAGAGTTCGGGATGCTTTTCAGAAAGCACATCCCCCTGAGTTTTCTGGTAGCTCCGATATTATTACTGTCAGCCAATGGAAGAAGGACATCCAGCGGCACCTCCGTATGTATGAGTGCACCGAAATGCAGAAGCAGCTATTGGCCTCTTTTAAACTGGTGGGAGCCGCATTACAGTGGTGGGAGTCCACTACTACTTTGGAGGAGAGGGACACGATCCCTATTCAGATGTTCTGGGAGCGGTTTGACCGCAAGCATTTTCCACCCGCCGTGCAGACTGAGATGAGGCGGAAATTGCTAAATCTGAAGCAGGAGAACCTTACTGTAGCCGAGTATGAGGAGGAGTTCACGAGACTCCTCACTATTGTGCCAGATGAGGCACCCACTGAGAGCAAGAAAATTTTGCTGTTCGTCGACGGGTTAGCTTGGAGGATCCGTCAGCACCTTATTGGAAATCTATCCCTGAGTACTTTCACTGACGTACTCAATGCAGCGTTACTACATTGCCAGGATCACCGCTTCCATCTTCAGGGAAGTAAGAGAGCAGGAGAGTCCAGCCAGCAGGGCAGGACCGGGGGTAATAGTGCCAGTGGGGCACCAACTCAGGGACAGACTCGTTAGCACGAGCAGAGTTCCCATCAGGGGGACCCTGCTAAGCGATTCCGTTCAGGTGATTCTAGGCAGGGATTCGGGGGATTCAGGCAGGGCCATCAGGGTCAGCCTAATCAGCAGGGCCAGCAGGGCCAACACCGACCGCAGGGACAGTAGCAGGGCCAGCAAGGCCAACAGCGTGTACATCAGGGCCAACAGGGCCAATGGCGTGGAGGTAACGGTCAGCAGGGCCGTGGTCAGCAGGGACAGAGGGGAGGTAATTTCAGAGGCCGGTGTTTTGTGTGTGGCAAGCACGGCCATAAGCGTCAGGATTGCCCAGAGGGCGATAGGGCCCCACAGCAGCAGGGAACCCGTAATGAGCCACAGAGACCACTCTTTCCACCTGCCCTTCCAGCCCCAGCCCAGGTGCCAGCCCTACCAGCCATTCCAGCAGCTCCAGTGCAGCAGGGGCAATTACAGTATGGACGTGTCTATAACGTCCACCAGGCAGCAGCTCCACAGGCACCACCCGCGATTGAGGGTATGTTTCCTATCCATGGTACTATGGGTAAAGTTTTGTTTGATACGGGGGCAACGCACTGTTTTATAGCTACGCATTTTGCGAAGTCCTTAGGATTGTTAGCCACAGCAGAGAGCACCGTGACGTGTGTCGACTCACCACTGGGGAGTGGGTCACTTATATTCTTTATATGCCGGGGAGTAGGGGTAGAGATCGGTAGCTTGGTATTGCCTGCAGACATGCTAGTCTTAGACATGCACGAGCATGACGTGATTATTGGTATGGATTGGCTCGCATCTTATAGAGCCATGATTGATTGCTTCGGTGGGAGCATTGTTTTTGCCATTCCGGGGCAAGAGATGTTTATAGTGGCGATGCCTCGCCCAGAGGGAGGTTCGACCGCTCATTTATATTACATTGAGGAGGATACCTCTAAGGAGGTTGTGATTCCTTTGGATTCGATCCCAGTTGTTAGGGAGTATTCCGATGTGTTTCAGGAGATACCAGGCCTACCGCCCAGTCGTGAGATAGACTTCGTTATAGATTTGTTGCCGGATACGAGACCTATAGCACGCGCACCGTACCGTATGGCTCCGGCAGAAATGCGAGAGCTACGAGATCAGATTGAGCAGCTATTAGGTCAGGGTTTCATTCGTAGGAGTACCTCACCGTGGGGCGCTCCAGTCTTATTTGTGAAGAAGAGAGATGGCTCACTGAGATTGTGTGTGGACTACCGGGAGTTGAACAAGGTCACGATACGGAATAAGTATCCGTTGCCTCGAATCGATGATCTGTTCGACCAGTTAAGGGGAGCAACTTTCTTTTCGAAGATAGATCTGAGGTCGGGGTACCATCAGTTAAGGATTAGAGAGCAGGATGTTTCAAAGACTGCCTTCTTGTCGAGATATGGGTCTTACGAGTTCAGGGTGATGCCGTTTGGACTCACAAATGCCCCAGCCGTTTTCATGGACTTGATGAACCGAGTGTTCAGAGAGTTCTTGGATCAGTTCGTCATCGTCTTCATAGATGATATCTTGATATATTCACGCTCCGAGGAGGAGCATGCCGAACACTTGAGGCAGGTTCTTCAGACTCTACGAGAACATCAGTTGTATGCTAAGTACGAGAAGTGTGGATTCTGGTTGCGAGAGGTACAATTCTTGGGCCATGTTGTTTCTGAGCAGGGGATAGCAGTTGACCCGAGCAAAGTGTCAGCGGTGAGGGAGTGGGGGCAGCCCACGACACCGACGGAAGTACGTAGTTTCTTGGGGTTAGCCGGATACTACAGGAGGTTCATTCGGGGATTCTCCAAAATAGCGGGTCCATTGACGAATCTGACTCGCAAGGGGGTACCATATGTTTGGGATGACGCTTGTCAGTTGGCTTTCGACGAGCTGAAGGACAAGCTTACTTCGGCACCAGTCCTTGCTTTACCAAAGCCGGGTGTAGAGTACCTGGTTTACACAGATGCGTCCTTACGAGGACTTGGGGGAGTACTTCAGCAGGAAGAGAAGGCTATAGCTTTTGCTTCCCGCAAGCTTAAGCCGCATGAGAAGAATTACCCCACCCACGACTTGGAGTTAGCTGCGGTCGTCTTTGCATTGAGAATTTGGAGGCACTATTTATTGGGCGAGAAATTTCGTTTGTTCACAGACCATAAGTCACTGCAGTACCTGTTCACTCAGCGAGAGCTGAATATGCGTCAGCGCAGATGGTTAGAGTTTGTGAAAGATTACCAGTTCGATATACAGTATCATCCGGGGAAAGCCAACGTAGTTGCTGATGCGTTGAGCCATAGACCGGTTGACGATGTAGCGGACATCTGGAAAGCAAAGTGGAAGGAGTTGGGTCACCAAGACGCAGTAGCACGTTCTTTCATATCCGTGATGACAGTCACACCCGAGATTGTTACGAGGGTGATACAGGCACAGACCACAGACTCGTTTTGTCAGGAGCAGATTGTACGACTTCTAGCCGAGGGTGCTGAGTCCTATTCTGTTAGTTCGGATGGAGGGTTACGGTTTAATGGGAGATTAGTGGTTCCAGAAGGAGCAAAGCTACGTCATGAGGTGATGACTCATTCTCATGGGTCCCGATTTGCTGTACATCCGGGAGGCGATAAGATGTACCAGGACATGAGACGTCAGTACTGGTGGAGTGGGATGAAGAAGGACATCGCTGAGTTTGTGTCCAAATGTTCTACTTGCCAGCTGGTGAAGGTGGACCACCAGAAACCGTCGGGATTACTTCAGCCGTTGGAAGTACCTGCGTGGAAGTGGGAAAGTATTTCCATGGATTTCATTACAGGTTTGCCTACATCACAGAGGGGTCATGATTCTATCTGGGTGATTGTAGACCGTTTGACCAAGGTGGCTCATTTTCTGCCGGTGCGAACAGATTATACCACGGGTCAGTATGCTCAGTTGTTCATCGCTGAGATCGTCAGATTACACGGGGTGCCCCTGAATATTGTATCAAATAGAGACAAGATTTTTGTGTCACGTTTCTGGGAAAGTTTTCAGGAGGCTATGGGTACAGAGTTGAGACTGAGTTCAGCTTACCACCCACAGACAGATGGTCAGACGGAGCGTACTAATCAGATGTTGGAAGATATGCTACGCATGTGTATCCTCGATTTCGGAGGAGGTTGGGATCCACATCTTCCACTGGTAGAGTTCGCTTACAATAACTCCTATCAGTTTACGATTGGCATGGCTCCATTTGAGGCTTTGTACGGCAGGCCTTGTCGTTCTCCAACCTGTTGGCTCGAGGTGGGGGACAACAAGTTATTGGGACCAGAAGTAATCCAGGAGACCTCCGCGAGGATTGAGATAATCAGGAGTCGTATTCGGGTAGCCCAAGACAGGCAGAAGAGCTACGCCGATGCGAAACGGTTCTTCCGGGAGTTTAATGTGGGAGATCAAGTGTTGTTGCGTGTATCTCCTATGAAAGGAGTGATGAGGTTCGGGAAGAAGGGAAAGTTGGCTCCGAGGTACGTAGGACCATTTCCCATCATCGAGAGAATTGGGCCAGTAGCGTACAGGTTGGGCTTGCCAGAACATTTACATCGCATCCACGATGTATTCCACATCTCGTCGTTGAGACGATACCTTCGGGATGATATGGCCCATACTCACATTGCGATAGAGGAGATCGACTTGCAGTCGGATAGCTCTTACGAGGAGAGACCGGTGGCAATTCTAGATTACAGTGAGAGGAGATTGAGGTCGAAGATAGTTCCACTCGTGCGGGTCCAGTGGGAACATCATAATGTGGAGGAATCCACTTGGGAGCGTGAGGCAGATATGCGCGAGAGATATCCAGAGTTGTTTTTACCAGGTGTGCCTTATTTTCCGAATTTCGAGACGAAATTCCGTTATTAGGGGGGAAGTATGTAATACCCCGTATTTTTATGCTATATTTAATTTGGGGATTTATTAAATAAAAATCCGGAAATTAATTATGTTATAATTATTAACGTGACTAGAGTTAGTAATTATGGAAAAATTGTTGAATATTACTAATGAGCATAGTAATATGTTATATTGGTTATATTGAATGTTATAAGTGAATCAAATGACTATTTCGGAAAATTAAGTCGGGACGTGCTCGTGTCACGTCGGGACTAATTATGTTAATTAAAAAGTGAATATTTTATAAGTTGTCCGTATGGTCGTTTTGAGTGCGCCAACGCGTCCGGAGGGGTCGAGATAGTCAGAAAAGTGTACCCGGGGGTTTAGTTTGGGTCTCGGGATGTTTTTAGGCTTAATTAGTGACCCGGGAGGGCGTTTTGGTCATTTTACAAATTAGGGTAATTAAACCCACGAATTTCAGCCATCCTTAGCAGCCATTTAAGTCAGCCTTTTAGGGTTAGATCATTCAGAACCCTAAGACGGCTAGTGGAGAAGAGAGGAGAGACCTTGGTAGGTGATTCAAGGCCAAAAACACCACCTTTTGCACCACCGTCACCACCAACGCGTAGATCGCGAGGAGGAGAACGCAACCACACCAATATCAGCAGGAAACCAGACCTCTGAAATTCCAGGCAAGTGTTTAACTTGCGTATTTTCGTTGGTGCAATAATCATGTTAGTGTAGGAATGGTTAAGAGTATAATCCATGGAAGAAAACCCAATTTTGATAGGGATTTGCATGTAGAAATCATATGAACCTTATTCTGGAAATTAATATGTGAAGTAGATGTTTAACCCACGAAATTATGATGATTTGTTAGAAGGAATTTCTGGAGAAAACTGATTAGAACAAAGGTTAAGAAAATTGTAGGGTTCTTGATGATTAGATGAAATATTAGGTTGTTTAATCATGTTTATTGATGTAGATACGCATGCTGATCGTTAAAGATACCTGGAATTATGTTCGGATGTAAGCAGTAGACTTTTTGGGTCAATTAGAGTTGGAAAATATGAGTTTTGATGAAGAAACTTAAACAACCCCGTCACTGCAATTTCTGCAGAATTTTCACAGACCTGCTTGATCAATCGATCGACCCTATAGCGTCGATCGATCGAAGGATCGATCGGTCGACCCCCAGACGTCGATCGATCGACCCTTCCTGGCAGCCTATTATTCCCCTTGTTTAATTAGTTGAATTAATTTATCATGGAATAAACCTTGGGCATTCTAAATAAAATGATTTGGGAGATATTGAGGACCAGTAGGGTATATGGACATATGTTAGAACCTTTAATCTCCAACGAAGAGGGTAATTATGGGATATTTACTTTCGGTTGTTAGATTTATGAAACTTAAGGGTGAGGTGCGTAAGAGAGTTACGTTGGAATCAAATAAAGTTATTCACTAAATTTTAGATTTGTAAGGTTATAACCCATGAGTATTAGGTAATGAGTGAGAAAACCCTTCGAATTAAGGTTAGAGGTGAAACCTTATACGTTATACTAATAAGGTGAAACTTAGGACAAAGGTTGTAATTATGGGTAATGAGAGTGACCTATATTAATATGATGAAATTGGTATATTTATATGAATGTGTGTACATATATTATATACATGTGAAAACGTACCCGCGCTACTTGCTATCCCTGAGGTTACCACGCTGGGACGATCGTATCCTGTGTTGCTTTATGGGGATATTGAATCGTACCCTAGAAGATAGAGATCCTAGGTACGGGCTATTAAATTGATAGTCGGACGGTCCTAAGAGACGTGTGGGTATGTACTGACCTCTTGGACTTGGAATCTATGCTTCGCCTCAACGTTGTTTTGTATATGTTAATACAGTTCGAGAGTGATTCCGAACTTGTATTTCCCTTTATGTGAGCGATACGGGGATTAGATAGCAGAGTATGCCCGCACCATAGTTTAGTTGGGGTGCCATTATATATATATTTTATTCGAGTAGTTAATATATATATGAGGTTATAAACTTTGAACTGCCTACTGTGATTTGATAAGTAGAACATGGTTGTTGACTCAAATTATTAAATACTTGTTTTGTGAAAATATGAAAAGGCACGGGGAAATCTTATAATTTAATGAAGCTAAAACGAGAGGAATACTTCAGATTGGAAGTTATATTTTTATAAAACATTGTCATCGTCCGATTTTGTATACATATGAATAAGTTAAGATAAACGAACCATTGGGAAGGTTAGTACGATAGGAGTGCACATTAGAAGAGAGGTGAGTATTTCTCAAGAGAGAGACGAACTAATATGATGTTGCATTGGCTTGTATCAATTTAAATACTTGCTTAACGTATTTTAATATCAAACACACTTTCGGGCCCTGACCCGTTTCCTTTCTCTCTCTCTTCTGTGTATATATATGTATATTTTTCAGGTGCCCAGCCACAGGGGCGTCTTGCTTAGGATTCTTTGAGAAGAACGAGCTGCAGCTTAGGTGGGAGTTGCAGGTCCCTTGAGTAGACGGCTTCTGTCATTGACTCCACTCTTATTACTCTCATTTATGGGGCACGTGTCGCCCTTTTCATCATTTCATTTATTGTTGGGGATTTTTATATTTCAGTTATTCCAGTATTGTTTATGGGATTTGTTTCAGGATGGTTTATGATTTTAGTGTTATATTATTGACATTCGTTTGGTGAATGTATGGTTTTAATTAAATTTCGTGGTGTGATTCTCTATTGTAGAAATGTTGTTTTGTATTAATAAAATCTTTTCTTTAATTAAAATTTGGAAGTTTGTATGAAAAATGTTTTTGTCACTTAGCTTAATTATTTAGGGTGTTAAATTGGAAAAATTATTTTTATCGACAGTGATGCTGAGAATGAACCAACTGTTTACCTTGATTTAATTTAATAAAGGAGTGATCGCCCGGTATTTAATTAGGCGGGGTGTCACACCGAGGTTGCAAAGCCATGGAACGACTCCATTCAACGTCTTGAAGAGAAGATAGGGGACCTCATCAAAAGTCGAAACCCACTACAAAGAGGGTTCTCAGAGGTCTCCCCATTTGTGGCAATGATAGTGAATTTCCCAACCCCTGCCAAGTTCAAACCACCTACAGTGTCTCCCACGTACAATGGTAGTAACAACCATGTACATCATATTGAGATATACCAATCTACGGTAGATATTTATTCGATCCCAGATGAGATGAGGTGTCGGGCCTTCTTTAGGACTTTAATGGGAGTTGCACATATTTGGTTTACCTCTCTTCGAAGAACTCTATTGATAACTTTAAGGGCTTGGCTGAACGGTTTATTCACAATTTCTATTTTGGGGTAAGACCTCAGAAGAAGACCACTCATCTGCTATACGTCAAGCAAGGTAAGAACGAGAGCCTAAGAGACTAAATTTCTAGATTTATCAAAGAAAAAATAGAGGTTAAAGATTACGAAGAGAATATAGTTATGACAACCCTTATTGGAGGACTTCAGAAGGGAAAGTTACTGTGGAAGCTTGATGAAGACCCTCCCAAGTCCATGGCAGAGCTGTTAGCAACTGCAGGAAGGGTTATGAACGCTGAAAAGGATATGGATGCAAAGTATGAGGATGAGAACGGAAGTAGCAGCGGGAAATTCGAAAGGAAGAAAGACAGAAAAAGAGGTATGCAGACGACAAGTTTGCACACTACAATCCTTTAACTGTGAGCTGTGAACACATCCTCAATGAAATAAAAAAATGATCGGTTCCTGAGATGTCCGGAGAAACTGAAGGCTCCTCCACATAAGAGGAATAAGAATCTGTGGTGCGAGTTCCACCAAGACCATGGTCATTTGACTGACAGGTGCTTTGCCTTGAAGGATGAGATTGAGAAGATGTTGAAGTACGAAAAGCTCAAGAAGTATGTCGATGGTTAAACTTCTAAAGGGGGAAGAGATGACCCTAAAAAGAAGAGAAACGACAGGTGTCGAGCAGATACCGCAACAATAAGAGTTGAAAACTTAGATGATGATGATGATCTTGACCTCCCATAAAAAGATGATAATGCCCCTGTGAAGAGGGTTGGTATGATCTCCTTTGGTGTGAACACAATCTGTGGAGGACTAGTAGGGGAGGCTCAGAGGTAGCTGACCACAAAGCTCATGTGGCAGAGGCTAAGTCAGTTACCAAAGTAGAGATTGTGAATCTGGCATCTTCAGAGGCTAAGCAGAAGAGAAAGAAGGTAGATATGGATACTCTTATAGTTGGATTCTCCCGACTTGACTTCAAAGCTATCTTAGCTCCGCATGATGACCCTCTGGTAATTACAATAAGAGTGCATGGATGTGAGGTGCAGAGAATCCTTATGGATGGAGGAAGTTCAGCAGATGTGATGTGCTGGCCCTGTTTTAAGAGCCTATGCCTTAGCAGAGCTAGGCTTGTACCCTATCATCATCCGTTGATGGGCTTCAGCGGTGAAAAGGTCCATCCGTTGGGCATATATGAGATGGATGTACGAATGGGAGACGAGTGGCCTAAAAGGTTGACCCGGAAGATTAATTTTTTCGTGATGGATGAAAACATCTTCTCGGCCTACAACCTCATCATAGGACGAGTAGCCCTTAAGAAAGTTCAGGCCGTGCCGTCGACGGTCCACTAAATGCTAAAATTCTCGACCCCCTACGGGATAGGGGAAGTTCAGGGTGACCAAACATCGACACGAGAATGCTACTTCAACTCTGCGAAAGAGAGAGAGGCTCATAAGAGGGCGACAACCACATACAACATCGACACACTTGATCCTAGGGATGAAACGAAGCTCAAGAAGGGAGAAGCCGTGAAAGAGGTAGAATCCATCATCCTCAATGAGGACGAGCCAGAAAAAACCTTTCAAACCAGAAAAACCCTAAGACTTGAGATCAAGGAAGAGCAGGTGAAACTACTAAGGAAGAGGCAGAGTGTCTTTGCCTGGAGCCATACGGATATACCGGGTATTGACCCTGAAGTTATGTGCCACAAACTCAATATTGTAGAAGACGTTAAGCCCATCAAGCAAAGAAGAAGGGTTTACTCAAGGGATAAGTATGATGTCATCAGGGAAGAGGTCAGAAAGCTTGAGGAGGCCAAGTTCATCAGAGAAGTCATATACCCTGAATGGTTATCTAACGCCGTCATCGTGCTAAAAGCTAACGAGAAATGGAGGATGTGCATAAATTTCACTGATTTAAACAAGTCTTGTCCAAAAGACAACTTCCCTATGCCGCGAATTGATCAGATGGTGGATGCGATAGTAGGGCATGAGCTCATGAGATTCATGGATGCTTATTCCGGGTATGACCAAATTTTTATGGACCCAAAAGTCTTAGAGAAGACAATGTTCATAATCGACAACGGGACCTTTTGCTATAAGGTCATGTCCTTCGGCTTGAAGAATGCTGGGGCCACTTATCAATGTCTTGTAAATAAGACGTTCGAGAGTCAGATTGGCAAGATCATGGAGGTATATGTAGATGACATGTTAACGAAGAGCTTGAAGGCTGACACTCACGTGGCCAACCTGGAGAGAACTTTTGACACCATGGATTTATATAGGATGAAGCTTAACCCGGATAAGTGTGTTCAGAGTAGGAGCAGGAACATAGTTTGGATTCATCGTTAATCAAAGGATAATAGAGGCCAATCTCGAAAAAATCAAGGATCTGCTTGAAATAAAGACACCTAAAACTATAAAAGACGTTCTGAGGCTAACCGGAAGAGTTTTAGCGCTTAACAAGTTTGTCTCCAGAGCTACAGACAAGTGTCTTCCTTTTTTCAAAGTGCTCAGAAAGGCCTTCGAATGGGACGAAGAATGCGACACGGTTTTTAAAGATCTAAAGTCCTACCTCGGGTCTCCTCTGCTCCTATCTCGGCCTATTCTGGGGGAGAAGTTATATGTGTACCTAGCCATTTCAGAATCAACCATTAGTACGGCCATAGTAAGAGAAGACGATGGAGTGCAGAGGCCGGTATATTTCAATAGTAAGGCCCTTCATGGGTCTGAACAGAATTATCCTCGAATGGAAAATTTGGCCTATGCCCTAATACACGCTTCTAGGAAGACGAAGCCATACTATCAATCCCACTCCATAGTTATCCTCACTGATTCCCCACTAAGACATATCCTCCACAAGCTTGAGAAGTCGGGCAGGTTGATGACTTGGCCCATCGAGTTGGGGGAATATGACATTATTTATCAACTAAGGGTTGCCATCAAAGGGCAGGCTCTTGTAGACTTTATAGCAGAGTTCACCTGGGAAGAGGTTAAGATTGAGAATTATGATGAGATTGCAAGAGAACCAGACAGTAACGTCTTCCGTGATCCGGACGAGGTTCGGTCAAGCAAGTTCGAAAAAAGTGTAGCTGAGAATGAGGAAGACATGTACCTCTTCAAGCAAGGGATCCTGTCAGAGGGTAACTTCTCTTTTGGAACTTCTTCGTTGTTGGGTCTTCTTATGAAAGTGGAAGCGGAGCAGGGATGGTACTGTCGGCTCCGGATGGTACTGACGTTAAATATGCACTGAGGTTAAAATACAAGGCTTCAAACTACGAGTCAAAGTATGAGGCATTGATAGCGGGGATCTTCTTGTCAGAAGTCTTTAGAATTAACAGACTCCTAGTCCACAATCACTCAAGGTTAGTTGTCAACTAAGTTCTTGGGGTGTATGAGGTCAAGGATGAAAGGATGGTCAAATACCTGAAGAGAGTAAAAACGACACTAAAAGGCTTCAAAGAGGTGAAAATAAAGAGGATACCTCGGTAAGACAACAGTCGAGCCGATGCACTCGCTAGGTTGGCCTCAGCAATGAGGATATAAATGAGAAGAACGGTACCGATTGAAATCCTTCCCCAACCAACCATCGAAAAAAAGAGGTTGCCAGAATTTGCCTCAATCTGAATATGGGAGCCTCATGGATGGACCCACCCATCAGATACATCAGACATGGAGAGTTGCCAGAATTAAAATTGGAAAGGAGAAAGATCAGGTTCAGGGTCTCTAAGTTCTCAATAATAGGAGACATCTTATATAAGAAGGGGTTCCTACTCCCTCTCCTTAGATGTGTACACCCTTCAGAGGTTCCTCAGGTCTTTAAAGATGTACATAAGGGCTCTTGTTCAAGTCACATAGGAGGGAGGCCGCTAGCTAAGAGGAGAATTACTCAAGGGTGGTGGCCGACCTTGGCCAAAGACCAACTGCTTATGTGAAGAGATGCGAAAAGTGTCAGATATTCTCCACCATCCCTCACCAACCTCATCACCTTATGACATTAATTAGCTCGCCTTGGCCATTTACAGTTTGGGGGATTGACTTAGTAGGACCTTTGCCAAGAGCTGCAAATAACTATTAATTTTTGGTATTGGCAATTGATTACTTCTCTAAGTGGGTAGAGGTTGAGCCGATGATCACGATTACAGAATAGAAGACCTTCCAGTTCATCTGGAAGAACATCATATGCAGATATGTCCTTCCAAATACCCTCTCATCTCAGACAACGGAACCCAGTTCAAGAATTCTCCCTTGGAAAAATATTGTGAAAGAGTGGGGATTAAGCAGTTCTTCTCCTCTCCTGGACGACCCCAAGCAAATGGGCAGACTGAGGTCACGAACCGAACAATCCTTGATGGGATAAATAAGAGGCTGGAAGAGGCAAAAAGGAGATGGAAAGAAGAGGTATACGCCGTGTTATGGGCCTACAAGACGACTGTAAGAACGCTAACTGGAGAGACTCCTTTCATGCTAGCACATGGTTCAGAAGATGTCATCCCTACAGAAGTAGGAATCCCCACCCATAGAGTTCAGACCTATGACCCTCAGAGGAATGGGGAGGAAAGAAGACTTGACTTGGATCTAATTGAAGAGAGAAGGGAAGATGCTGAGATCAGATAGGCAACCTACCAACAGAGAACAATAAAGTTCTACAATCAAAGGGTGAAATCAAGACCTATAGTTGTGGGAGACCTAGTGCTGAAGAAGACGTTAAAAAAGGCAAACAAGCTTCACCCAAACTGGCATGGCCCTTACAGAGTGATCGATGAGGTTGTGCCTAGTACCTACCAGCTAGAAAATCTTAAAGGGGGACCTTTTTTCAACCCTTGGAATGCTGACCACTTGAAGAAATATTACATATGATGTTGTAGTTATTTCCTTGTAATACATGTATCATTTTATGAAGAGGACATTAATGAAAAGAGCAGTTCTTGTGTGAATACTGTTTCATTATTCTTAAACATCATTAATTTGGTGATAGTATGAAGTGAAACATCACATTATGGTGACCTCAGACCCTAAACATCATTATTTGGTGAAATTATAGGGAAAAACATTTTAATTTGGTGACCTCAGACCTTAAACATCATTATTTGGTGCAAATTAATGAGGGTGAACATCATAATTTTGTGATCTTAGACCTTAAACATCACTAGTTTGGTAAAATTATGAGGGAAAACATAATAATTTGGTGACCTCAGACCTTAAACATCATTATTTGGTGCAAATTAATGAGGGTGAACATCATAATTTGGTGACCTCAGAACTTAAACATCATTAATTTGGTAAAATTATGAGGTGAGACATCATATTATGGTGACCTCGGACCTTAAACATCATTATTTTATGAAATTATGGGGGAAAACATCATAATTTGGTGACCTTAGACCTTAAACATCATTATTTGGTGCAAATTAATGAGGGTGAATATCATAATTTGGTGACCTCAGACCTTGAACATCACTAATTTGGTGAAATTACGAGGTTAACATCATAGTTTGATGACCTCAGACCTTAAACATCATTAATTGGGTGGCAATTATGAGGGTAAACATCCTAATTTGGTGACCTCAGACATCATTAATTTGGTGGCAATTATGAGGTGAACATCATAGTTTGATGATCTCAGACCTTAAACATCATTAATTTGGTGGCCATTATGACGATGAACATCATAATTTGGTGACCTAGGACCTTAAACATCATAAATTTGGTGAAATTATGAGGTGAAACATCATATTATGGTGGCTTCAGACCTTAAACATCATTATTTGGTGAAATTATGGGGAAAAACATCATAATTTGGTGACCTCAGACCTTAAACATCATTATTTGCTGCAAATTAATGAGGGTGAACATCATAATTTGGTGACTTCAGACCTTAAACATCATTAATTTAGTGAAATTATGAGGTGAACATCATAGTTTGATGACCTCAGACCTTAAACATCATTAATTTGGTGGCAATTATGAGGGTAAAAATCCTAATTTGGTGACCTTAGACCTTAGACATCACTAATTTGGTGAAATTATGAGGTGAACATCATAGTTTGATGACCTCAGACCTGAAAAATCATTACTTTGGTGAAATCATGAGGGTAAACATTATTTGGTGAAAATTGTGAGGTAAACATCGTATTATGGTGACCTCAAACTTTGAAGCAACATGCAAGAGAGAAGACATTCATTAAAAAATCTATATAATTGGAAGAAGATGGTATTACATTAAGCAGACAATTGCAAATACAAATCAAAGGGTACCAAAATGCTATCAGAGTTCACAAAAGATAGATACAGACGAGAAGAAATAAAAATTACAACCTAAGCTTCACAAAAGCCTAGGTATCTGCAGGCAGAGTGATGTCTTATTGGCCGACGTTAGTCACCTCGGCTCCTTCATCCTCTGAATTAACATCTTCAATCTTAGTGGCGCCCAAGGGAACAGTCTCAACCTCTTGCAAGGCTTGAGCAAAACGAGGGTCACCAAAGCCTAAACCAACAAAGTCTGAGGCACTCAAACTCCCTGACTCTTGTTCCTTGGAGGCTGCCCATTTACCAGTGGCTTTGATACCTCTCTCAAGATACTCAAAACCAAAGTTGATGAACTCATTAGAGACCTTGTAATTTGCGATAATCTTCTCCGAGGCATCCTCTAAGGAAGCCTTAACAACAACAGACACCTTAGCCTGCAGAGCATCGTCCTTGGCTTTTAGAGCCGTCTCATGGTCTTTCTTCAGCTTGGCCATGTCTCTGTCTCTTTGTTGAACCTCCTTCTTCAGCTTATTGACCTCTTTCAGCTCCTCCTTCAGACGATCAACCTCTGCGCTCAAAGAGGCTTAGACTTTAAGGGCTTCTTGACCCTCTTCTTGATCAAGGGCATTTTCTTTAGAGTCCAGTCCAAAAAATGATGCACGGATAACATATCCTACAGTAAAAGGTTAGATGTATAAGTACATTAATGAAAGATAGCCGATGTTACACTTGGAAGAGCAAAATAACAAAAATAGATACCTGAATTGATCGATGAATTGTAAACTCAACCAGTAAAGGGATGTCTAAAGAACGCAGGAAGCGCTTATCTTCATCGGTCATCACAGAGCCGATGGCATCAATAGCCTTAAGACCATGTCCGATCAAGCTATCACTTATTTTTAGCTGAGAAAGATGAGTTGCAAGTGCATCGTCTGAGGAGATCGAAATGGCACGATCTCCCTTCTAATATTTACTCAGCCTCTGTTGCTCTGAGTCTGTTGTGGTTTTCCTTTTCTTCTTAACATCGGCCTTGGATGTGCCGACGTTCTGTTTGGGAGGAGGAGGGGCTACAGTATGGCCGACCTTCTTCATCAGCTTTATGAGGCTCGGGGCAGACATCACTAGTAGCCCCCCTCCCTCGTGATTGTATTGTGAACTATATTTGTTATGGCCTTGTATTTATTTTTCTATGACCGTAAAACTAAGGATATAATTGCAATCCCTTTCTCTCTCATAAATTGGAAAATACAAGAGTACCACTAATTCCTTAATTACGGTAGAGAATATTACCATACATATTGATGAAATCAAAACCATTCTTCGGCGTCATAAAAATCCGGTGTCACCAGTGTTTTGTCCGGCGTCATAAAAATCCGATGAAATAACATTGTCTCCTTGGGCATAAATTATGCTAAGAGTTACCATTATTTTGCTCAGCGTTACCATTGTTTTTTCTGAAGTAAAGGTACAAATCGAGGCACTATTGAGTCTGACCCACCATTGGAATTTTAAAATCGAGTCGCCTACAATCGAGCCACCATGGGTATCAGTTGAACCACTATATGCGTGAAAAAAGCTACAGACCCGAGGAAGATTCGATGAACATTCGTTAAATCGCTCTAAACCAACTATTAGTACTAAAACATGAGTCTTCATGCTAGGTACAACCAATTAACCATGAATACCGAAGTCGTTTAACCATCCTCTGACCAAACATGGGTTTACACCGGGGTTTTGCCCCTAACACACCATCTTCCTGATGGCTCTGTGAATTGAGTCAAAACCTTTGGGAATATACAGATCACATGGAATCCCAAACTTCCAAGATAGGAACATTGCATTTTTAAGGGGAAGGGGTAAAAATAAACACAGAGATTTTATGATTATTCCTACAGAGGCACCTTCTTTTAAGGCACTAGTGGGGTATAACAATAGCAATGAACCACTTTTGAAATTTTTTCAAAGTTATACATAATGTTAATTAAAGATCAATAAATCGGTACATTTTGATAATGAAATAAAAGCATTTATTTAATTAAACACGTAGTGGCATATTGAGTGGATGTTTTATGGTTCCCACACCTTATTGCAATAAAACGGAGATTACTCATTTTATGTGTTGTATTGGGAAGTAATACACCAAGTAAGCAAAACACCTTTCTCATTATTTTTGGACATTATAGTAATTGACTTACGCATATTTTACTTTCAAACTTTGAAAATTACTTTTCAAGGCTTAAAAATATATATAGCTTTGTACAAATTCAAGTAGTTCGGGTAAGGCAATAAATAAATTTATGAAAATGTCGTATACCCCTTGAAATTACATAAATATTTTATGTTGGCTCAAGTGATACCATTTAAAGAGTGAACTCAAAATAACAAATGCATGTGCTTGAACAACCTTATCAAAATGATATTTTTTTATAACAACCATGGAAAAATAATATTTTAGAGTAACCTTAGCAAACTACCTTAAGGAGTGACCTTAAAACCGAGTGAAAGCGATCAAATAACACTACACAAAATCTATCGCATTGTCACGGTCATTGACCGTGACAAGTCTAACTTGTCAAGGTTAATGACCATGATAAGTCTGGGGGGACAACGTTTATTGTGATAAGTCTAGGGGTGATAACTTTCATTGACACTCATGTCACGGTCAATGACCGTGAAAAACTTAGTCACGATTAATAACCATGATAAATCAGTGACCTTTTTTAAAAATTATCACGGTCATTGATCGTGACAATTCTGGGCAGAATTGAAAAAAAATCTGCTGGGCAGTATGGCCACTGCCACTGCCCAACAGTATATTTGTACCTGGTATAGTAACGTTGTACCGGTTCAAACATCATATATCCAAATAAAATAGAGATAATGCAAATATACATTCAAAAAAATATGCATTACGATATAATTCAAATATAACAACTTAAAACAATTCAATTCAAATAACGTCACTACATATCTGGGGTAGGTCTGAGGAGGTGAGTAGGCCACACGATATACGAATTGATACACCCTTGAATATTCATCGTGAAGCATTGTTCGCGCAACCACAATGGGGAGTTCTCCTTTTCGGGAATCACATGCGTGATGAGCACCTTGGCCTCGATGTCTTGAAGTGCATATCCATGAACTGGCATACCCTGGATGGCATTCGGGTCCCTCAACCCCAACCCTATCCGTTGGCCATCAAATATGTTCTGTATAAACACGCTCGGCCAACCAAGTGTCGTCATCGGTCGGTCGAAGGGAGATAAATAGGGGACTGGATCATCAGAGTTCGCACGTGTTGGCGATGAAGCAGCGAGGTCCACATCCTTGTCCTCCTCCACCACCTTCTCCTTCCCCTTCCCATTCCCCTTACGATTTCCTCCCAACTAACTCTTCATAAATGAGAACATATCTTGGACCGGCGCCTCCAAATGGGACAGCTTTGCGTCATGCGAGTCCACCGTTCGAGCCAACTCGGTGTTGCTCGTCTCCAATCCGATGATCCTAGATTTGGCCACCCACGAGCTCACCCCCCTTGTCCTCCCCTTGCAATCAGTGCCAAACACTTGGCTGAGTGCGTCCGTGGACAAAGATGCCTTGTCGGCATCGGACTGCGACTCATGCACTTCCTTAAGCTTTTGCCTGAAACGATAAAAAGCACATGATTAGTTAAATAGGTAAATAAAAAAATTATAATATAATTAAAAAAAAGTAAACTGTCGGATTACTTACAATCGTGGATGCGATAATCGGGGACACCTCCTATACTTCCCCTTCTTCGTCCGAATAGCCACATAAGCATCGAGCATATGTGGCCTACCCCCAGGGCCACTCCTCGTCCCGTGAAATAAAATAATGCAAAATTAGTATTGGCCCCACAAAGTAAGATAATGCAGAATAATATATTTCTGTAATTATAGAAAAATAAAATCTTACCATCATCCTATGCTCCACCTCAGCGTAAGACGTCCGCCCGGAGTATTGCACGTTCGTCTTTTTCGCCCGATTTTCCCTCCCCAATTGGTGAGATGCCAATTATCGCTCCCCGATCTCATTATCAATGAACTTTTGCCATTGTGCCAATGGGATCGACTCCTTCGGCGGGACGGAGTCACGTATTCAGATAACGAAGTCTTGGGACTTCCCAAAGTACCGGGTCGGCATATTTTTCTTCCACGTCTTGTGTTGCTCCCTCAACTGCTCCAAGACGGAATCGCGTAGTTTTAAGGCCATGATGAATTATTCCTGTCCAACAAATACAATGTTAGTTGCGAATAAATATAAATATAAAATAAAATTGAAATTGAAATTGAAATTGAAATTGAAATTGAAATTGAAATATTCATATTCATATTCATATTCATATTCATATTCATATTCATATTCATATTCATATTCATATTCATATTCATATTCATATTCATATTCATATTCATATAAATATAAATATAAATACATTACCTGTAGTGCCGCCCAAATAGCTAACTTGAGCTCATTTGGCACCTCCCTCCAACTAGTGTACCTCGGGACGATGATCGTCTTTACCAGCTCGGGGGATCTCGCTAATGGCCCCGTCTTGTTCTCGATGGCGATCCCCAATTTGCCATATTTTGGGAGCCTAGGGGCCGAGGAGCCCTCGTCGCCTCCGCTACCACCGAGCCCAAACGATATGATCATAATCAGCATCATCATCCTCGCCTTAATACCTGAAGGAGACATTTTCTATAAAAAAATGTTGTTATTAGTACAAATCCAAATGAATTACAAGAAGACATGCAAATATGTACAATTACTACAAATCCAAATGAATTATTACTGTTTAACACCTTAATTCTGAATTCCAAAACAACATCATCTAACTCATAATATGTACAATTACTAAAATTCCAAAACATCCCCACCCCCACCCCTACTGCCCACACACACGCACACTATACAAGAGTGAAAATGATAAAGTGAAAATCAATTAAAAGCATTAAAAATGGATTGATAAAGTATAAATTGGAATATTTATTACAAATTGAAAAATTATTTCAAATTCGGGTTATCATAAAAAATGGATTGATATTCAGTAGGAGCAAGCAAGTCATTCACACTACTATTTAGACGCTTTGGTGCATGTAGGATACTTGACCACGGCTCGTTGTTGATATACTTCGAGTAAAACACTTGGTTGACCTTTTAAAATGTACAAACAAATGGCTCATCGCTCACGTGGTCGTTGCTCTTCAACTTTGACAAGTCAACCATGATCAAATTGGTGCCATGATCAACTTTACAAGCATTTTTATCGTCAACTCTTACCCAGTCACAGTGAAATACAACCTCTTTGAAGCTTATATAATCCAATTTAAATATATTTTGAATTACACCATAGTAAGTCATTTCAGCTTCAACGAGGTTTTTATCTTTTGCGCTCGCTCGAAAGAAAGTAAGTGCCTTGTATGAAATGCTCGAGTTTTGTACATTTGTACTTTCCCCGTACACTCTTGCGCCGAATATGTAACCGTTCAATCGATACTTTTTGTACTCTTATGCCATGAACAAGGGTCTAGTGTCTAGACGAGCAAGCCTTGATGTCGCATCACCAGTCTTTAAGAGCTGAGAATATAGATAAATTAATTAGGTTAGTTGTAAAGTTTGAGTGTAATGTAACGTTATATAACGACCATTTTCATTATAATTACCTCTTGTGACAAACCACAACCTAAATTCGTTGTCTGATTCTACCATTGTTTTTCATCTTTTATTGTTCTCACAGGCTTTATATTTTCTGCATATTACAAAATTAATCATGTATAAAATAATTTAAAATATTCTAAAATAATGTAAAACTTAATTTTTCCATTCTTCGACATCTTCATGTGTGTCAAATAGATAACAAGCTACTCGTTCATATTTCAAACTCGTTAATTTCACTCGTTTTCCCATCACATGACAACCATCATCGATGAACTCATCAGTGTCATCAACGTTGGTCGAGTCAGGCATATATTCCCGAGTATAGATTGATGACTCCACGGTGATGTATTACTCTGCAATTGATAAAGCAATGTATCACGTATTCCTGACATAATATTTAAAAACTTTCATCAATCTTTCAAACGGATACATCCACCGATATCTAACTGGACCGCAAAGAAGTTCCTTGTCGCATAGGTGTACCAACAAGTGAACACTTATGTCAAAGAATGCTGGGGGAAAGTACTTCTCCAACACACAAATCGCTTCGATCACCGCCAATTTTGCAGCTACTATGTGTTCTCGATTGACTACCTTCTCACACAAAAGTGAGAAGGTAATACCAATTTGCATAATAGCCCTCCGTAAATCACTGTGCTTGGAGAAACAGTGCTTAAACAATAGAGGAACTAATTACATGATCACATGCCAATCGTGGGACTTACACTTATGTAAATCATGATTAGCATAATTCACAATCCTTTGCAAGTTAGAAGAAAAATTAAATCGACCCTTCAAATTATATATTGTGTCTAAAAGCACCTTCCTTTCCCCACTCGTCAAAGTAAATGCACCAGGGGGAATTATTATACTTCCCCGACTATCTTCTTTCAACTATAGTTGTGGCTTAAGTTTCAACGATTTAAGGTCTTTTTGTGCATTTTCTCCATCCTTCGAATGACTCCCCCCAAGGCAAGTGCCCACAATATGTTCAGCGAGGTTCTTCTCTGCATGCATCACATCCAATACATGGCGCACCGGGTTATTCTTTTAATAAGGCATGTCAAATAAAATTGACCTCCTAGACCATGCCTTTCTTGTCTCGGTTTCATTCCCAGTTGGGGTCTTCTTATGCTTGACATTCTTAAATTTGGGATTCTTACCTGACATATTATGGCCACATTCAGAAGATTTACTTTCAATTTTTGAACCTGAAAGTTGTCTTGGAGGTAGTCTATGTCCAACCCCACCTGATTAAAAATTAGAACCTTTCTCAAATCTGAAACTATGAACCGGGGGTAAAAACTTCCTATGGCAATGGTATACATTTTTTGAGCTAGCGGATAGACACGGAGATTCAGTCTCCTCTCCACAAATAGGACACCCCAAATAAACATGTACTACACAACCGGATAATGTCCCATAAGCCGGAAAATCATGAATTTCCCACATCAACATAGCTTTCAGCGTAAACTCTTCTTTTCTAAAAGAGTCAAATGGTTGCACACCCTCTTTCCACAACTCATTTAATTCTTCTACCAAAGGAGCCAGGTAGACGTCGATGTCATCACTTGGTGCCTTTGGCCCGGATATTAATAAAGACAATATAAAAAATTCAGGTCTCATACATTGTAAAAGAGGGAGGTTGAGTGGGGATAGGATCACTGGCCATACTCTCTGATTGGTGCTTATATTTCCAAATGGATTAAAACCATCTGTTGATATATCTAAATGAATGTTGTGTTATTATCGAGCAAAATCGGGATACTCATAATTCATCCTCCTCCAAGCCGTAGAATTAATAAGATGACGCATGAGATTACCCCTACTTCTGCCCTAGTATGCCAAGTTATTGCCTCCGCTATCCACGGTACTGTGAATAATCACTTTAATCTAGGCGCAACGGGAAAATATTTCAACACTTTTTGAGTCACTTTTGAGCTTGTGCCTTCCTTGCTAGTAGATTGGACATATCTAGATCCATCGTATACCGGACAACGATCAAGATTTTCATACTCCGTTCGGTATAGTATGCAGTCATACACACAAGCATGAATCTATTTATACTTCATTCCCAAACCTTTCAAACTGTTCTCCATAACAGAATAGCTATTTGGAAGCGTATTCTCCTTGGATAGTAAGCCCTTCACCCAATTTAGAATTCCTGTCACGCTATTGCCAGACAAATCAAATTGTGTCTTCAAACTATGTAAAACAACCAAGGCTTGTAAAGTTGTTTGATCTTTCTCACATCCAGAGTATAACGGTTGGGTCGCCTTAAATTTATAACTTTGGTAGTCATTGTCAAGGTTTATCGTGATAGCTTCACGAGAATGTGAACCTTGTACATCATCACTAACCTCATTCTCCTCGGCTTCATAAACTCCGTATGCATCATCAACTAAAGCCTCTAAGATATTATGATCTATGTCATCCCTTTCTACATCTATCCTACTTGTTGAAGGTTGTTGTGAAGGTTGTTCGGGGACAAAAGGAACTTTGAATTCACCGTGAAAACTCCAAAATCGAAAAATATCTTGCATACCCCATCTTAACAAATGTAGTTCAACTATTTTCCACTCAAACACCTTACCATTCTTACACTTAGCACATGGACACGAAAACTCTTCATCATTATTGATTAGGCATAAATTCTTCACATTTATCCCCTTAATTTTGGTATTTTTATGATCCCGTACGGTGTAAATAGCTTGGATTTATCTCATATCTATGCTACTAACCATTTTTGGCAAGTATTTCGTATTTTGTGTATCTCTTATGTGTTTTACAGGTATTTCATGCAAAAAAGATGAAAAAGAGAACTCAAAATAGTGAAAGAAACCAAGAATCGAGGAGTTGAAGGGAATTTTTGTAATTTTTCAGCCTTAGTTCGGAGGTGGGGTCAACTGACATGTTGAATAGCTTTCAATTACAAGAACACTGGAAAAAATGACACCTCAATCCGAGATACGGTGAAGAATTTATGCCAATTTAAAGTTGAGAAGAAATCCAAGAAAAAAGCTGTCAGACCCAAACTGAACCGAAGCTGAGGAAAAAGAACCGGTCCGCCCATTTGTCAGGCACCAGATCCGTTACGAAATTAGTCACGTTTAAGATCCGTTACAAAATTATTCACGCTTTCTAAGTGTGACAAATTGGCAGATACATAATTTTTATTTTGTGCTTATCTTTTAGCCAAAAGAGTTTTATGTTTTGGGGACTCTTCTAAACGACCTCTAGCCTATATATTTAGTCATTAGGACTCTTTTATTCAGATTTCATTGATGTAAAAGCTCCATAACAAGTATGGACATCTAGTAGAAGAATTTACATACTTTGCACCATTAATTCAAGAGCTTTTCGGGTTTTTCTTCAATCTTTGATATCTTCTTGCATGTTCTTGTTCTTCAATCGTGGTAACTTTCATTTCCAGCACTTTTATTATTATTCACCATGTTAGGCTAGGTTTTTAAAGGTTGGGATGCATGAGTCCAACCTGATGTTGTAGTTGCTTGTGTATAAAATTAGTCCTCTAAATTTAATGGTTTGATTATGACCGCATTGCGTAGAAACGCGACAATTGTAGTTCTTTAGATCTCGTTTGCTTTCGAGTAACCGAGATGCTTTAGAATACAGTTCGAGTGTAACTATTGAAATACCGATTTACTCGTCCTCAGATTAAGTATGATGCGGGCTTGAACCTCATATACATAATGCTTAGGAGTACTAAATTTTGGGTCTAATTAATCACTTAAATTTACGATTAGTTTTATACCATCAATACTCTAGGGTTGGGGGATTGTGTCCCTACCTTAATTTTTCAATTAGTTTTAGTTAACTTCTTTATTTCCCCCTTTTTCCTTTCTTACTCAATCATAATCTTTTACACTTTATTTTTTTGAAGTAATAAATCAATTAAAATCTATCAAACATTCCTTATGGATTCGATACCCAGACTCGCCACTATACTCCGCAAGAGTGTAGTTAAAGTTTAGAGTTTTTTTTGTATTGTGGTTGGAAGTCAATAATAACGACTAGCGTATTTACATGGACGCTCGATTTTCAACACGATCAAAATGGCACCGTTGCCGGGGAATTAGGTAGACTAGGATTAGATCGAGTCAATCTAAAATTTTGACCAAAAGTTTCCAAAAATCCGAAAACATAAAAAAATTCAAAAAGCACAAAAAGATCCATCATCATCTCTCATAAGCTGTTAATGCAAAATTCTGAACTCACTCCCACACCCCATAATACTCCAACACGTATTCACGAAAATCCAATAGTTGAGTACAACCTCGATAGCCCCCACACGCCTAATGCCCCACGGTTCTGGATTCCACCTCCCACACCGTCACACTCAATCTCAAATAACACTCTGTTTTCTTTCTTAGGATACACTTCAGAGCACGCTTCGAGCACACCTAGAGAGGATACCGAGTCGTTAAGAGAAAAAGAGATGTCGCAACATGATAGTGCAGCCGCCGGTGAGGAAGAGTCCCTATACCGCCCGCTGAGAGAAATCTTATATCCTGAGTACACTGTCACTCCGGGATGCATTATACTCCCATATAATGCCGGGCAATTTCATTTTAAAAATGGGATGATCCATATTTTACCCCATTACCATGGTATGGATTTTGAAAAGCCATATCTTCACATCAGGGAATTTGAGGATGTGTGTGGAACTCTCAATGATCAAACTTGCACATAAGAGGTGATTCGCCTCAAACTCTTCCCCTTCTCGCTAAAAGATAAAGCCAAGACCTGGCTATGGTCTTTGCCTCCAAGCTCGATCCCATCATGGAACGAGTTGCAATCCAGGTTTCTCAAGAAATTCTTCCCACCACATAGAACGATCTCCATAAAGGCTCAAATTCAAACATTCAGGCAATCTGAAAATGAGCCATTTCATCGATGTTACGAGCGTTTCAATGAGTTAGTTACTTCATGCCCCCATCATGGATTTGATGCAGCGCAAATCATTTCTTTTCTCTATAATGGGTTGAATCTGAATTCCAAACAACTCGTTGAAACCATGGGTAGTGGTCCTTTTGTCGACTTAGACGCCCACGATACTGAGCTTCACCTGAGGTATGTCGTCGAGACTACCCAATCATGGGATACATCTGACCCTAATGCTCAAAATCGAAATCGTCAAGTGACCACCACTCCATCGACGTCCGGACTATTTCATGTAGAAAAGAGTTCTAAAGCGGACAGTCGAATCGATATACTTGAGAAAGAAGTGCGAGACCTACGTGGGATATGTGGAAGAGGACCAACTGGATCCATACCAAAACCCGTCGAGAAGGTGTGTGCAATTTGCGAGGAGGGTCATTTAACTGAGGAATTCCCGACTATACCCGCCTACAAAGTGATGCTTCAAGAACAAGTAAGCGGTATAGGAGGATTCAAGGTTAATTTCGGTGCCCCGCACGGGAATTCTTACAACCCTTCATGGAAAAACCACCTTGGTTTTAGCTATGGGCAACAACATTCTGCAATGAATCCTAATTCACATGTTGCCCCTCCTCCACCACCACATTTTCAACAAGCTCCACACATGCAAGGACATGTGCAAGCACCACCACCTCAAGTAGCATACATCCCTCAACTGCGAAGAAGTCTCGAGGATACTATCAACCACTTTATCAATACCCAGACTGCAACTAATGCTAGGCATGAGCGCATGATGAATGACATGAATGCGAACATTTCACAGTTGTAATCATTGTGGAGTATCCAAGAGAAGGGCAAGTTTCCTGCCCAGGGCCAAAGACCTCTCCAAGGTCAAACTAGTGTTAGCTCGACACCCCATGACCATCCTGAGCAATGTAGCGCAATTACCACTCTACGTAGTGGGAGAGTAGTTGACTTGTCACCTCCCCCACAAGACGTACCTAAAGATAAGGAGATTTCGCTCGGCATGAAAGAAGCCGAAGATGTTCCCTTGAATGAGAGTAAAAAAATGACACTAGTGAGCCCGAGGTAGTAGTGAAACCACCCACCGCGGTACCGTTTCCTAAAAGGCTAATTCCTTCCCATAAAGGAAACCCACGTGATGACGTGTTAGACGTGCTAAAGCAAGTAAAGCTGAACTTACATTTCCTCGATGCCATTAAGCAAATTCCAGCTTATGCAAAAGTCATCAAAGACTTGTTGACAGTACAGAGAAAGATGAAGGTAAAGAAAAATGTCTTTCTAGCACAGAATGTGAGATCCATCCTACTTAACGATCTCCCGCCTAAATTCAAAGATTCCGGTGCACCCACCATTTCCTGCATCATTGGAGAAAATAAAATAAAAAAATCCTTACTTGATTTGGGAGCAAGTGTCAATATCCTACCGTATTCCATTTATAGGCAACTTGATTTGGGCGATCTCAAGCCCACAAGGATCACTCTCCAATTAGCAGATCGAACTATGAAGATCCCATGAGGTGTAGTTGAGGACGTGATCGTCCAAGTTGACACTTTCTACTTCCCGATAGACTTTGTCATTTGGGACACGAAGCCTTCCTTCGCCTCGAGTAATCATGTTCCCATCATTCTCGGGTGCCCATTTTTAGCTACGGCTAACGCTATTATCAACACTAGGAATGGGCAGATGCAACTCACCTTTGGGAACATGACCTTAGAGACTAATATCTCCCATATAGCCCAATATACGGGGTAAGAAGATGATCTTCACGCGGTGAGCCTAATTGATGAGATCGTAGAAGAGCACATTGAGGAACATTTATATTGAGACGCCTTAGAATCTTGCTTAGTGTCTAGTCATGAGAGCGAGGGAAATTATACCACAATTGAAAGAGATAGAAAGGGGTTAGAATAGACAAAAATGGTGGAGTTAGAGATCGAACAAGTAAGAGAGGACGTAGGCACTACTCGAGAGAGAGAGCTAGGGGACATGAGCATGGAAGAATTTGAAAAAGAATTCGGTCAGGTGGATGAGAGCCTTAACGAAAAAGTCCAAACTCTATTGGATTCATGTAGTCACCTAGAAGAAAGCGAATGGAAAAATAAAATCGATGAATTCCTTCTTTGTGACCATCCACCCATACCACTAGAGGTCCCGAAGGCGAGCGAGGAGAAAAGTTGTGGTTCATCCGACTTAGAGCCCAACCCATGCATCTTAAAAATTGAAAGAAACCTAGGTGTTCCCTCTGAGTCAGCGCACGCAGACCACGCTTTAAGTCAGCATCACGAGGATCTCTTTCCAATTAGTCACGACGAGTCTCCCGCTCTATCCTTTATCTATGGGCGAGGTCCCAACTTGTTCTGATTGTTGGATTATAATCCTAGGACGGGAGAGACGAGGAGAAAACCGAACCCTGTGAGTGGGGTCGGGTGAGTTTGTGGAGAGATGAGAGATCGTCACACCCCCGACGCGTATGGGGTG
The DNA here is from genome assembly GCA_949130495.1 of Sambucus nigra. Classification (NCBI taxonomy): domain Eukaryota; kingdom Viridiplantae; phylum Streptophyta; class Magnoliopsida; order Dipsacales; family Adoxaceae; genus Sambucus; species Sambucus nigra. The sequence goes on along the minus strand of OX422219.1, from coordinate 327,149,746 downwards.
ATTTTTAGTGTATTATTAAGTCATGTGCTAGGGTCATTTAGTGTCTTTTGCATTTTAAATATTTGTTTGTTATATTTTTTCGCACTTTTCATTCGCTTTGAGTTAGATATTATTCCTTTTTGCTTGAGGACAATGCAAAAGTCTAAGTTAGGGGGGGGGGGGTCACAAGTGCGTATTTCTAAAACTTCACAAATTTTCCAAAATGCCCAGAAATTTCCAAAAAAATCATAAAATTTTGAAAAACCCAAAAATATTTTTGTTCAAAATAAATAAAAATTGGAATTCAAATTTTTTTAAAATATCATTAAAAGTCGAATTGAAGTCTCAAGTTGTAAAATTCGATATACACAAAGCCAAAATTGAACAAAGATGGAAATTGAGCGAAAATTGACGACTTAACGAATAAGTGTGGAGATTAACAAACCCGGTGAGATTCGAGCCTATCACTTTTTGCGAGTTTTTAAATCAATCCGAGTTAATTGTTAACTCAAAGTTATTTTCAGCGCCTAAAAAGTCGTCGAGGATCTCAATCCTTTCATTTTGATCGGTTATGAAAGACGTGTGTGATATTGCTTTGAAAAATGTGCCAAACTTGATCTCTAAAGTTAAATTCATCTTGAAATGCATATGGTAATGCAATTGGTATTTTGGACAATGAAGTAGGCCCTCGTTTGTCACCCAAAAATATTGGTCAAAAAAGTAGCGAAAAATTACCCCTTTTGTAACCCAATTTGAGCCAAACAAATTGTCCCTTTCGTTTGATAACCCGAAAAACCCAAATAGCCCGAAATTGCGAAAAATGGAAAAATTCAGAATTTAAGTCCAAAAAGTGCATATAAAGGGGCAAGAGAAAAAAAATAAATATGCTCAACAAAAATAGTGAGAAAAGAAAAGAAGTGAAAAACAGAAAAAATAGAGAAAAAGAAGAAAAAAATGAGCAATAACCCGGAAAAAGCACAAATGGACATCATAAATGACTTTTACAATTCCAACCTTCCCTACCTCTTTCATTTTACCCAATATACTTAAACCCTGAAAAAGTCCTAACCGAGTCTAAATTGCGAAATTGGTTACCGCGTGGAGAGCTAATACACCAAAAGATAATAAAAGAGATTGAATGCGCTAATAAGAAGCAATGTTCCTATTTTGAAAAACCGTAATCCGTTGATGAGATCCTATCACTATAAAATTTTCGTCTTTCTACTTGTATGCGTGACTTTGCGTCCATTATATTTACTCTTTATATCACGCATACCGAGATAATAGCCATAATCCGAGAGATTTGTTTGTGAGAGTATTCCGTGAGAATTTAAAATCAAAACGAAGTTTTGGGTAAGTAACGTAATGATCAATCGGTGGAAATTGACGGTTATATTTATGGCTTCGCACACACGCACTATGATTTGAGACTATTGAACATGACTTGATGATGACTATTTTCTGGGAAAGGTTGATTATTACAATTTTTAGGTATTTTGATTTTTCCTTGAGTCGAATTTTGTGGGTATATTCTCTGCAAACCTTCACGAGACACAACTCGTCCTACTAGGGTAACCTAGGGGTTTAAAGGCTTGTTGCATATGCTAAATGTAATCGCTTGCCCGCGAAAAAGGTATTCTATCCCAATAAATTAATTTTAAAGAGGTAAGCCTTTCTAGGATTCTTTTACATTACTCGGGACGCGCAAAGTTCTAAGTTAGGGGGGATTTGATTAGGCATAAATTCTTCACATTTATCCCCTTAATTTCGGTATTTTTATGATCCCGTGCGGTGTAAATAACTTGGATTTGGCTTATACTTATGCTACTAACCCTTTTTGGCAAGTATTTTGTATTTTGTATATCTCTTATGTGTTTTACAGGTATTTCATGCAAGTTAGTGCCAAAGAGAACTCACAACAGTGAAAGAAAACCAAAAAATGGGGAGTAAAGGGAATTTTCATAATTTTTTATCCTTATTCTAGAGGTGGGGCCACTGGAAAGTTGAAGAGATTTCAACTACAAAAACACTGGAAAAAACGTCACCTCAATCGGAGTCCCGGTGTGAAAGTTATGAGCAGTCAAAGATAGAAGAAAAAGTTAAATAAAGAGAGGACCGGTCCGCCCAGAAATTAAAAGAACCGGTACACACATGACCGGTTCGCCCAGAAATTAAAAGAACCAGTCCGGACTGGCGCATTCCAGAGAACCCCGGACCAAAGATGGATCGAAACTGAAGACCGGTCCGCCCAAGAAATAAAAGAACCGGTCCGGATCCAAGGCAAACCGGTCCGGAGGAGGAGGGGACCGGTCCGGCTGTCGCAATTTTAATTTTCTAATCTTCCTCTAATGGAGAGTCCTAGTGCAACTAAAACTCCTGAAACTTTGTAGGGTATATAAACCCATTTTACTATCATTATTTGTACGGAGAATTTTAGCTAATTTTCCATTCTTTTCCAGAAACCCTAGTTTAGATACAATTTACAGTTTTAATTCTAATAGTTGAAGATTATTCAGAAGTTCTTTGATTACAAGTTTTGTTAATTGTTGTTGTTACTTCTTTGGTGAGAATAGTGAGTTGTTTCTTCTTTTCAATTTTGTTCTACATCAATTCACAAGTTTTCCTTAGATTAATCATGGTTTTCTGCACATCAAACACTGTTTTCATTACTTTCAGTATGCTAGGCTAGATTTTCTAAGGCCGGGATACATGAACCCAGCCTGATGTGTTAGTTGCATGAGTATAACATTAATCCTCCAAATTTAGTGATTGATTACGACCGTATTGTGTAGGAACACAACAATTATAGATCTTTATATCTCGTTTGCCTCTGGGTAACCGGGATGATTTAGAATGCAATTCGAGTGTCACTATCGCGATACCGATTTACTCATCCTCAAATTAAGTATGACGCGGGCTTGAACCTCGTATACGTAATGCTTGGGAGTACTAAATTCTGGGTCAAATTAATCAGTTAAATTTACGATTAGTATTATAACTGCAATACACTAGGGTTGGGGGATTGTATTCCCGTCCTGTTTTTGTCATACATAGTTTAAAGTTTTAAATCAGTTTTCATTAGCAGTTTAGGTAATTTTGTATAATTTCATCTTTTCATAATTTCACAATTGCATTTAGTTTAATCATTCCCAAAACCAAATCATTTTCTCTTTTTCTTTTTAGAGTCAAAGTTAAGATTCCTTCGTCTTTTCCCGTCGTTGCAACCCTGTTGTCCTATTTCCCTGAGGATCGATACCCGACTTACCGGGTTTAATACTAACGCGACAGGCTTGCACTTGAGCCTAGAGTGAACGCACATTAGAGACACTTTCCGAGTCACATAAATTATGACATCTCTTTGCGTATTTCAAAAATTTATTAGTACCTCTGCGAAACACATCCCCCATTCTATTTGTCTCACCCATCCACTCTTTGTATTTAGGATATCCCATCGCAACTAACACAACTAATCACCTATTAACGGTAAGAAGCATATATTCTTGGATTAGTATAAAGAAAAATTAGATTTATAGTAGGTTTTATTTAATTATGTCTTATTTATATTCGATTTTTAAATTTCAAATTCAAATTCAATTTATAATAGAAATTCATATTTCCTCCATCTCCTCTAAAGGGTGAGTGGTCCGATCCCATTCAAGATCGCATATTTCTGTAATATACTTAACAACTCATGCATATTATTACGATTTGAGAAAAATTCGGTAGCATATCCCTATAGTTCTCCAAGTACACGATGTAGATTGGAAAGTGTGAGTATCATTTCAATTGATCAATTGAAATAATAGTCACACTTATCAATCTAGTCTGTACCCAGAGAACATTAGGATACGACTGCAGAACTTCCTCGAAAAGTAACAACTTTAAGCCACTAAGAATATTATTATACAGAAATTATGTAGTCCCAAACTGTCCAAACGGGACAATTCGAAAGATCTCATTACAGGGGTAATGACTCTTGAACGGGTCTAAGGGCTATTGAATGCGTACGCATAAGAACTAAAAGTCTAGTATCTATGCGCACTATATGTAATTTCAAGTATGTTTTATTTAATTATCGTACTATATATATATTGTTCGTGATACAAAGTAATTTTTTTAAAAAAGTTAAAAAATCCTACCCCCATATGGACAATAATCCAGTGGTCATGCCACTTCTAAAATTAACCAACCGAACATCAATCCACTATAATCCAACAGCAATAGCAACAACAAATGTGTATCCCGTACTCCTTCTAATTCATTTACCCAATTAATTCTTTTCATCAATTAAACTAACAATTAAAGTATACAATTATTAATTTAGTAATTTACAATGAGGGGCAATCCCACTTGCATATGAAAGGGGCACTAATTATTAATTTACTAAAAAAATTAACAACCAATCAATATTTAATCAATCAATTATTTTACAAGGGGCACTAGTTGCATATGAGGGGCAATATCTAATAAACCAATACAAATTTAATTAAAAAAAATTAACAAGCCCCACCCCCTTCCCCCCACCACACACATAAGCACACACACACACGCCTATATATATACACACACACACGCATGCACACATCCCCCCTGCCTCCCCACCCCCAGCCCTCCCCCCTCCCCCCACTGCCACTGCCCACCACACACACGTACACACATATACACACACACGCACATATATACACACACACGCACATGCACATATACACCCCCAACGCATATATACACCACACATATACACACACGCATATTTACACACACACACACACATATACACAAATGGAAGAAAAATAGAGAGAGAAAACTTACCAAAATCGTAGAGAGAGAGTGCAGTCGCTTAGAGAGAGAGAGAAATGGAGGGAATAGAAAACGGTGGGAAAAAAGAAGAGGGAGGTTTTTTTTTACTGCGAAAGTTGTCACGGACATGTAACGGTCTTTAACCGTGACAAGTTTATAAGGTTTGTCACGGCCTTATCACGGTCAATGGCCGTGACAAAAAATGCGTGTTTTTTTGTCACAGTTATTGACCGTGACAAGGCTGGCCGATTGAAGGGTGTCAATTTGGCCTTTTTGGTGTAGTGTAAATCAACCACGAACTTACTCGTGGTACACACTTCAACATGGTTGCTCGAAGAAGCCTTTGTCATGGTTGCCCAGAGAAACCTTTTCCGTAACTTCAGTCATGGTTCCGCAGAGAAAACTTCTGTGCAACCTCAGCCATGGTTGCTCAGAGCAACCTTCCACGCAATCTCAGTCATTGTTCCATGGAGCAACCACTAAAACACTTTCGTAGAGATCCCATTAAACTTGTTATAACTATGATTCACCATTGTGATCCACCTTGCGATAAACCTTGTGTTCGAATTATTTTGAAATATGATTTATTCATATCGTGATACTAATTACATGAAAATTAAAATTTGATATTTATGATTCTCCTCAAGGTGACTCAGCATGCTTATTCACTATGTTATTTTATATAGGTTTTCAAAGACCCCAAAAAAATTATGAGCTTGCTGGGCTTTAATAAAATAACGGGGGTATGAGATCAATAGCTTATCACATAATAACGGGGCTTTATCATTTTATTTTAATAAAAATGAGATTGAAAAAAGCATGAACTGAATATTGTATCGTATCAAACGTGCATCATGAAATTGTGTTAAATAATATATTTTACGATTTCTTATTTAAGGAGCCACAATTTTGAGATTATTTTATACTACTGACAAAAAATAAAATAAGGTGGGCAAGATATACCCCACATGATTATATAAGGCATTATAATATATATATATATTTCTCATAAGTTACTAATGGTTTTGTGCTGGAATCAGAGATGATTTTTTATCCTCACAGATATTGGACGCACATGATCAAATCGAGCTTGAGCAATTATGACACGCCTTACAAACGTGAAAGCCAAATATTAAAAGATTTTTAGATTTGAGATAACACCCTATAAAATGTAATTCAATGCTTTTATGTGGCACTGTAACTAATATATGAATTTTCCTTTACCTTTCTCTATCTTGAGATAAAAGATAAACTAAAGAAAAAGGGAGAAAATTATGTATAATGTACCATTTTAGTTAAGACATGAACCAAGGTGATAAGCATGATTAAATCTGGTCCCAGAATAGCCATCATTAATGAAGCATCAGAGTTATTCAATGTAGCCACCGGTCGGACCATATGTGGCACCAACCATTATTACCTGCAAAAAGACGTGGGACAAATAATTGCCCACAAAACTTAGATAATGGATAAAGAGTTCTTAGAGAAACCTTACTAGCATTGTGGTAAGTCGCCCAAAGTGGTGCATTATAGTTATGAGAAACCTTACCAGTATTATGGTAAGTCGCCCAAAGTGGTGCATTTAAGTTTTGAGGAACCTTACCAGCATTATGGTAAGTCGCCCAAAGTGGTGCATTAATTATAGTCATGAGAAAACCTTACCGGCATCGTGGTAAGTTGCCCAACGTGGTGCATTTTAGTCCTAAGAAACCTTACCAACATTTTGGTAAGTCGCCCAAAATGCCAAATAAAATTCCAGTCCAATAAAGTTTGTGATAGTTACAAAGCCCAAGTGTACTATGATAAGCACCAAATGGTTGTTCGGACAAGTACACTTGGTCGATATCAGTCCTATAAAGTTTGTGATTGGTGCAAAGACCAAGTGCACTATGATAAGCACCAAATGGTTTCTCGGACAAGTACACTTGGCCAATACAAAATTTCAGTCTAACAAAGTTTGTGATTGGTGCAAAGTCCAAATATACTATGATAAGTACTAAATAGTTGCTCAAAAAAGTACACTTGGCCAATATAAAATTTCAGTCCAACAAAGTTTGTGATTGGTGCAAAGTCCAAATGTACTACAATAAACACCAAATGGTTGCTCAGACAAGTACACTTGGCATATAAAAAATTCCCGTCCAACAAAGTTTGTGATTGGTGTAAAGTCCAAGTGTACTATGATAAGCACCAAATGGTTGCTCGAACTAGGGGTGTGGATCGGTTCGAAACCGACCTATTTGGATCAAACCGAATCCAATCCAATTAAAATCGGTTTTTATATTTTGCAATCCAATCCAAACCAATATTGAGTTAAAATCCAATCCAATCCAATCCAATTGTAATTGGATTGGATCGGTTTTTTTTAATCGATTTCGATTATCTAATTTGGGTCCCATTTTTTCGTAGTTGGATTGGATTTGGATCCAATCCAATCCAATCCATTTCATAGTTGATAAATTGTAATTCCAGTTAATAAATAATAAACCAGAATTTAATAAATAATAAACTTGATTTTTTTAAACCAGATAATAAATAATAAACCAGAATTTAATTCAAATACATTAAACCAAAGAAAAGAACCAAATACAAATTAACCTTCTCACTTAATCTTCCCATTACAGCATTTAAATTAGTACAAATTACAATAGACACTTCATACAAGCCTTCACATAATCCAACCAAAACTTGCTTATTAGCCCAAATATTATAGTAGGCCAAAAGTTTAAATTACTACAAAAAAACACATGACATTCAACTTCCCAAAATCTGCAGAAAAAAGCCATCACATAATCTTCCCAAAACTTCCAAGATCCAAGCTTGTACCCAAATATTAGTAGGCTGCCTCTACTCCTATAGAGCATTCAAACAAAAAATTGGCATTAGTAATTGAATAGTAATGGAAAAATAGAAACTTTAAAAAATCAAAATATTACCTGATTCCAATTAGTACTAAAAGCTGACTCCCGTAACTGTCGAGGTGGACGAACCCAAAATCTCTACAACAAATTAAACAATGACTTGTCATTAAACGAAATAATGAAGATAAATTGACCTTAAACAAACAGAATAAGTATTAATTAAATTATTACCTGATTCAACATCCTCAATTTCATCCATTGATGCACGAAGATCAATTTGAGGCTTTGTACGTATCCAATTTTGTGCGCAAATGAGGGCCTCCACGATCTTTGGAGACAAAGAACTCCCAAATGGATCAAGAATTCTACCACCGGTACTAAATGCAGATTCAGAAGCTACCGTAGAGACAAAAATAGCTAAAACATCTCGTGTAATTAAAGATAAAATCTTATACTTGGGTGAGTTAGTCTTCCACCAAACTAATATATCAAATTCCAAATCAGTGGGGTCCTCGCATGACTCCATTAAGTATCGGTCCATCTCTGTTTTGCATTCTTTCTCATTTGTCTCTTTTAACAACCTCATAAAACCCGCATTAAATAATGCATCAACATCAACTTCGGCACTATCAACCTCAATCTCATTGGCTATTTGTTGTGAATTGCGATTTTGTACGGGTTTACTAGAGTAAAGCAATATGTACTGATCGTACAAGTCATCCAAACTCTTTCTCACATTACTTGTTAACTCACTAACCTTATCTTCCCCAAACAAGGCACTCAAACAATAAACCAAAAATCTTTCCTTATGCCGTGGATCTAGTAAGGCAGCAATAAACAACATCGGGTTAATCACTGACAAAGAACCCCAATATTTGTCATATTTTCTGCCCATATTCTCACCCATTTTCTTCAAAAAAGTATCTCTACTATTAGCCCATGACCTTATTTGAGTGCGAATCAAACTCAATTGTCTTAAGAAAGAATTAGAAGTAGAATACGATGATCCAGAAAACTTAAGTGTTGCATCATAAAATGTTTTCAAAAATTTAATGAATGAGCGGGCATGTTCCCAATCTTCAAAATCTGGAGCACCTCTCTCACTAGATAAGCAAAACTCACGACGGTATTGTGAATCATCTACCTCTAACCGTTTAAAAGCTTTTTGAAAATTTTCAGCCGCCTCTAACATCAAATAAGTCGAATTCCATCTTGTGGGAACGTCTAAGCAAACAAGTTTTTTCGATGATATCCTTTCCCTTTCACAACAAGCCTTAAACTTATCTAACCTCGATGGGGAAGCCCTAACATATCTCACCACATTACGAATTCTATTAATAGAGACATGATATTCCTTCAAACCATCGGTGACAACTAGATTCAAAATATGTGCACAACACCTCATGTGCATAAACTCACCCCCCAAAATTGCCCCACCCCAATTGTTAACTTTGTCAGACAAGTACGCAACAGCTACATCATTGGAACTAGCATTATCAACCGTTACCGTAAAAACCTTCTCAATGTCCCACCCCAATAGACACTTCTCCAAATGTTGGCCAATTGTTTCACCTTTGTGATTTGGCACTAAGCAGAAATTTAGAATTTTTTTGTTATAGTTCCAATTGCTATCTATATAGTGAGCTGTCAAACACATGTAATTAAGATTTTGCAAAGATGTCCACGTGTCCGTGGTAAGACAAACTCGCTGCCCCGATTTCTTAAAATAATTCCTCAACATATCCCTCTCATTTACGTAAATTTTCAAGCAATCTCTAGCTATGGTGGTGCGACACGGGATTGGAAATCTAGGCTCAAATACATTAAGTACATTTCTAAACCCTTCATTCTCAATAAATTTAAAAGACAATTCATCTATAATAAATATTCTAGCAATTGCATCCCTACATCGATCAACACTATAAGATGTAGCCACAAGAGTTGATCCACCCCCCTCTCCACTTTTTTTTGGTTGGAAGGCCAAGGTCTTTTGTTTTTTTGGTTCCCTATTAGGATAAGTGGGGCATGCATGAGTTAAATGGCTTAACAAATTAGATGTTCCATTCTTTTTACTATCACAAGCATATTGTTTGGCACAATAATTACAAGTTGCATGGAATCCATCGAGTGATTTTGTAAAATGATCCCACGCGATTGAGGGGGGCCGAGTAGGTTTTCTTTTACCTTTAACAGTTGCTTCTTGTTGACTCGGTGTTGAACTAGGTTGTTGAGATGCATCTTGTTGATCCACTTGATCACTATTTGAAGCATTGAGATCAGGCGGACGATCATTTGAAGGTATTCCATTAATTTCCTTGCTAGGATCATCATCCATCTAAAAGTAAAAAGAACTAATTAACAACACATATAATTAATCATAATATAATTTAAAAATATAAATAAAAATGAATCAAACCATTTACATTCAAATTTACCTGACATGATGCGCCTGAATATTGAGCCGTGATTACTCTTTAATTTAAAAATATGGAAGCAGTAAACAATGAAAATCCCTACAAATGTTAAAAATCAAACCATTAATTGTTCACTCAAACTATTAACTCACTAAGTTAATGATTAACAATTCAATAACTGTTAAAAATTCATTAACTGTTAACTCAAACCATTAACTGTCAAAAGATACTCAAAAATACACAAACAAATTACTGTAGAAAATACTCAAACCATTAAACTGTTAGTGACATTTTTGTGTTAATGAAATGAAAAGCCCTAAAATCAAACCATTAAACTGCTAATGAAATGAAAAGCCCTAAAATCAAACCATAAAAATCGAGCCCCATTTTTGTGTGTGTGATTGTGTGTGTCTGTGTGTGTCTATATATATATATATATATATATATATATATAATACATACATACAGATCTTCTCCCCTTATACATACAAATATATTACATATATATTACATATATACAGATCGGCGGTACAGATACAGATCGGCGGTAAGAGGCGGTAATATATATATATATATATATATATATATATATATATATATATATATATATATATATATATATATATAGAGAGAGAGAGAGAGAGAGAGAGAGAGAGAGAAATTACCGTCGTCGCCGTAAGGGGGAGAAGATCGGATCAGCGTGGGAGAAGATCGGATCAGCGTGTCGTCGCCATGTTAGGTATTGAGAAATCAGCTGATGAGTGCCTTCGTCGTCGCCGTAGGTAAGGGATAAATGTATCAGCCGTATTGAGAGGAAATGAGAGGAAAAGAAAGTGAAGGGAAAGAAAGGGGGTAAATGGATCAGCCGCCGTAGGTAGGTATATTGGGAATGGGTAGGGTTTTTTTAAAGGCAATATATATATAATGGGTATTAAATCGGGTGGGTATTGGGAATGGGTATTTTTTATAACCACAATCATTTTAATTGGATCGGTTCGGTTTTCTAATCGGTTTTGCAATCAAGAACCGAAACCGATCCAATTAAATCGGTTTTTGAAAATTAAAATGCAATCCAATCCAATTGAGGTCGGTTTTGTAGCTGGATTAGATTGGATTGGATTGGATCGGTCGGTTTAATCGGTTTGGTTTGGATTTTGCACACCCCTAGCTCGAACAAGTATACTTAGCCAGTTGGTTGTTCAAATTTTACAACAAACCACAATAAAATAATGGAGACATGTTCGTTCGAGAGGAATGGGGGAAATCCCCAAAATACTCCTCCAAATAAAAAATAGGAGCAACAAAGATAGCCCTCAAAACCATATGCGATCAAGAAAATGATATACGCACATATACACACGCTATAGATCGAATATGATCACATGATAATTTAGATAGTTGAAACATACTAAATGATATTTTGTACACATATTTGATATGTCTCAGCCAAGGCATCAACACACTCCAACTATACGTACGAGGGGGTACTTGTAGAATGGCTTAAATAATTAAACCCTGTAGATTTGATAAAATGGGATTAATGATTTATTAAGATTTACTAAAATTCGGGCACTACATGGATTGAGATATTATTACATACGACTAATATATCGCGTATACTTCGAGTTTGATGACTTAAACTAAACAATACTCTAGTAATGATTTAAATAAATTATTTTTAGATACCACTGCAAATATTATGAGAAGTGGCACCATATATATTTGAACACGTGGTTCCATAGAAAAGATGACATGTGCCAAGCCTACTTGGAATATTTTGGCTATAAAAGGAGGGTTCCTCCTCATTTGAGAAGTGGATGATTTTAGGGGTAAGCTTTAGGAGATAAATTTCCCACAAATTTCTAAGAGTTTCATCACAGGTTTCATAGTGATAAATAAATTCTTGAGTTACATTACGGGTTTTACATGATATTTAAAATTTTAGAGGCGGTTAGCCCGATTCAGTACCCCTCGTGCACCAACACCCCCCAAATCGAGTTCTTTTCGGCAAATCATACGGACCCACGAACTACGTTGACTTTGATTCCGTAAAGAGACGAATACGTAGACGCAACAATATTGCTCAAGTCCAAACACGTTAGATGCGGTACTTCTCCAAATCTATATTACTCTCTTACACTTGCAAAGATATTATTTTCTGACTGTTTTTTGTGACACCTTGTAAAATCAATAAATAAATTGATCAGGTCTAACTTAGACATCACGGAATAAAAAACAATTAGTAAAATTCTAAGCATGAATGAGGTATATGAAAATAATAACTAACTACAATGTTAAATGATAAAGAAAAAAGTAAATTAAAAACATCTTCGATACCATCCAATTAACAATAGAATGAAACTCTAACTCCAAAGTATAAAGAATCTCTATAATATATAACTCTAAATAAATACTCCTTAAACATATTGTATCTCGTACGAATGTCTGACTCGAAAAAATTAAAATAATACAACTGACTAAAATGTTGTTTGTTTTTTGGTCGTTTTTTAAATTCGTTTAAGAGAATTGCTGAATATATATACATACATAATACATAGGGGTGTAAACGGATATTCAAAAAATTATATACTTTCGGTATTTGAATTCGTTTTTTGAAAATATTTATTAGAATAGAAATCCAGAAGAATAGATTTGGATACTGTGAGTGCAAGAATTATCACAATAAAAGATCTAGAAAGCAATATCAAGAGGAAGCAAATACATACACACACACAACAATAGATGTAAGTGTTTCGGAAAATTTCCTACATCCACGGAGAGGTTACTGTTCTTATTATTGTCTCTCAATAATCAAAGTTACATCCCTTTGCCCCGGGCTAGGGTTTACATTTTATAGTTGTAAAAAATAAGTGATTAAATTGTACAAGTAACTCAACCAGCTTGCAAATAACTCGTAGGTGTCCCTGAATATCTGAGTTGGGTCAGGAAGTCCACCATGCATGCTGGGTTGGTCGGCTATGCTATTGGGATTGAATAAATAAGCCCCCGCAATTGCCTCTAAAATCTTTGGGCTAGAATATTGGGCCAATAGATTTTAAGTGAACTCTAGGCCCAAGGCCCATAACTATTTCAAAACCGACATGACATTCTTATAATACTCGTGAAGTTGTTGAGGACACGCTTATCTGAGGATAATCACCATTAGTGCGAGGTTCAAACTAGGTTCATCACATTCAACCGTTATTTCACCAAACTCTTCTCATCTACAAACTTTCATTGTGTTCTCTTTACAGTTCTTCATATTTTCAGAGCTTTCCTTGATCATTATCTCTGTAAGTATCTCTAATTTGCTCTTTGTTTTCACCATTTTGATTAGTCCTCTCTCACTTAAAGTCTATTTTCTCCATGGCTCTTCTCGATAGCAAAACCATTGTAGAGTTTAGGAAATCTTATAATATTCCAGAGTGGGTATAAATCGACTGTGCCCCTCTGCCTAGAGATGTCCAGGATATAGAGGATGGGCACCAGATCCACGCTCTTCTAATCACACACGAGGAAATAACTTTTCCCCCAAACCCTTTTTTTAGATTTTTCATGTATTTTAATGTTGTTCCTGCCCAATATACCCCAAATATATGAAAAATAGTGAATGGAGTTCATAGGATCAACGAATTGTATGGGACCAACTTAGGGATCCCTGAAACTTATTACTATTATGTCTGGTCACGCACCAATAATAGTGTTCTATATTTGAAAGCTAAGAGGGTTTTGGTCGTGAACTTGCCTGCTCCTACAAGAGTTACTGGGAGTAAGGTTTTATTACCAGAAATTGGTAGCATCCTCCCCTACCTGAGGGTGTGAAGTACCAAGGTCCATGGATCCTTGATTGGGAGACGATCAAATAGGTCGTTGTCTCTTTTGCTTATGTTTGCTTGCTTGCTACTTCTATTTATTGTCTTCTAATTCATATTTTCTTCCTCTATTTTGCAGGTCGTGATATAAACCAAGAACCTACTCTTCATGATCTGAGAGTTGTTGATCTTCTTAAAGCCTAGAGGGTCCGAGAATGATTGTCCGACGACGAGTACTGATTAGGCATAAATTCTTCACATTTATCCCCTTAATTTCGGTATTTTTATGATCCCGTGCGGTGTAAATAGCTTGGATTTATCTCATATCTATGATACTAACCCTTTTTGTCAAGTATTTCGTATTTTGTGTATCTCTTATGTGTTTTACAGAATATTTCATGCAAGAAAGATGGAAAAGAGAACTCAAAATAGTGAAAGAAATAAAGAATCGGGGAGTTGAAGGGCATTTTCGTAATTTTTCAGCCTTAGTCCAGAGGTGGGGACAATTGGAAAGTTGAAGAGCTTTCAATTTCAAGAACACTGGAAAAAACGGCACCTCAATCCGAGTTACGGTGAAGAAGTTATGCCCATTTGAAGTTGAGAAGAAACCCAAGAAAAAAACTGTCCAACCCGAACCGAAGCTGAGAAAAAAGAATCGGCCCGCCCATTTGTCACGCACCAGATCCGTTACGAAATTCGTTACGCTCGAGATCCATTATGAAATTAGTCACGCTTTCTAAATGTGTCAAATTGGCAGATACGGAAATTTTATTTTGTGCTTCTCTTTTAGCCAAAAGAGTTTTATATTTTGGGGACTCTTCTAAACGACCTCTAGCCTATATATTTAGTCATTAGGACTCTTTTTATTCAGATTTCATTGATGTAAAATCTCCATAACAAGTAGGAACATCTAGGAGAAAGATTCACATATTTTGCACCATTAATTCAAGAGCTTTTCGAGTTTTTCTTCAATCTTTGATTTCTTCTTACATGTTCTTATTCTTCAATCGTGGTTACTTTAATTTCCAGCACTTTTATTATTATTCACCATGTTAGTCTAGTATTTTAAAGGTTGGGATGCATGAACCCAGCCTGATGTGTTAGTGCGTGCGTATAAAATTAATTCGCTGAATTTAGTGATTGATTATGACCGTATTGCGTAGTTACACAACAATTGTATATCTTTATATCTCGTTTGCCTCTGGGTACTCGTCATGATTTAGAGTGCAATTTGAGTGCTACTATCGCGATACTGATTTACTCATCCTCAGATTAAGTATGACGCGGGCTTGAACCTCGTATACGTAATGCTTGGGAGTACTAAATTCTAGGTCAAATTAATCAGTTAAATTTACGATTAGTTTTATACCATAAATACTCTAGGGTTGGGGGATTGTGTCTCTACCTTAATTTTTCCAATTAGTTTTAGTCAACTTCTTTATTTTTCCTTTTTTCCTTTCTCACTCAATCATCATCTTTTACACTTTATTTTTTGAAATAATAAATCAATTAAAATATATCAAACATTCCCTGTGGATTCGATACCCAGACTCGCCACTATACTCCGCAAGAGTGTAGTTAAAGTTTAGGTTTTTTTGTATTGTGGTTGGAAGCCGACAACAACGAATAGCATATTTACACGGACGCTCGGTTTTCAACACGATCAAGCACCCTCGTACTGTAGCTTACTTATTAGAGTACAAAAATACCACTGGCAGTTTCATTGCTCAGTCGGTTGACAAAATCCCTGTCTTAGAGCTTCCAAAGGAGTCATGTGGTCCATATGAGCCGATTGAGGTGGAGGAAAATGAAGAAGAAGAAGAAATGGCTCCCCCCCCTAATAAAGAGGGTGCTAAACATTGATGACGATGACCAAGCTGTGTGATTCTAATAGGATAAAGTTCTGAAAATATTTGAGGGGGATTTCCCTAAAGTCAGTGGTTCCAGCTCGGGGGCCAAGGGGAAATAGAAGGAGGCAGGGAAGAAGAAGAAGAAAGAGTAGGAAAGAAAGAGAATATAAAGAAAGAGAGAGAGAGAGGAGGAGGAAAGGAAAAAAAGTAGGTTTCTAAGACCCCAACTGAATCCTTCATCTCTCTTGCTGTCGAGGGGTCCAGTGTGGCCAACACCCCAGTACTTGCCCCTAATTTGTTAAAGGGGGTGCATGCTCATGGCTGATCGAGAGATCTCATCGCGGCTGGAGTCAAACTAGTTGGCACTCAAGTCCACACAGGGACTTGCTCTTGTAAATATTCCCTTCTTCTCATCGTTTTTCTGTATTCGTCTTCTTTGTACTAATACTTTTTTTCTGTCCTTGCAGTTTCTGTTAAATTTTACTGCACTTCTGGATGGTCATGTCGAGTAGTCCAAGAAGAACTAAGAGTTGAAAGAAGCCTTAAAAAAGTTCGAACAGGACTTAGCTGATGCCCATGCTTCACTTGATTGGGATATAGAGAATTCGACAAAGGCCTATGCCTACCTTCAGGCAACCAATAGTCATGTGGCTGCGGAGAATAAGAAGGTTGTTAAGGAAAAGCTGGGCCTGGTCGGGAAGGTTTAGAAGTTAGAAGATGAGATCCCAATCATAAAGGATAATGTAACACCCCGCCTAATTAAATATCGGGTGGCCAGTCCCATACCAAATTAAAACAGAATATACAGTTGACTCATTCTTAGCATCACTATCGAAAACATTTACAAATCAGCCAATACCCAATTAAGCTGGTGTTAAAAACTTTCCAAATTTTAATTCAACAAAAAACCATTCTTAGTTTATGAATAACACAACACATATTATTCTACAACACTAATAACCGAACAGTTAACACAAAAGAATTTAAATGCAATTGGAATAAACATTCCCAAATAATTTCTCAATACAATACCCAACAATAATAAATGTATTAAAATGACACGAGTACAAAACTATTTGACTCCGATAGAAAAGAGATAACTGAATTCCTTTGGGCGACATGAATCAAATGAAGATAGGCGTCTAAGAAATACTCCATAGCTCGTCATAATCCGCTAAGGTTGGCGTCTCTGCTGCTGGACACCTGATATAGAAGGTACAATAGAAAAGAGAATATGCAAGGAAACGGGTCAGATCCCGATGTGAAAATGATTTTTAAAAACAACAAGTATTTAACAAGTGCAATAAAGCATTTATTATGTACATGTTAGTATCCAGACTCTCACTTGATATTCTCACCTCTCATCTAGAGTACACACTTATCGTTTCCTATTAACTTCCTAGTTAATGGTTCCTCCTAACTAGTTTCCATAATATGATTCCATCCCATATCATAACCCCGTATGTCCCATACCATACGTAGTATAATCATTCAGATACGTTTCTCATTAATATGAATTAATCTTTTCAAATCTATAAGAATAAATATTCATTAACTTAATTCAATTCTTTTTATCTATTCACCGTCATCTATAATTATCACACAGTAGATTAATCAAACCACTATATATACATTCATTTAATTCATTATATATATACATATATAATACGGCACCCCGAGACACAGCTGTGGTGCATTCATTACTCTGTTATCATGTCCCAATATCGCTGGTCGCTGAATAGGGGACTAAAGGTTCGGTAAGGATTCTTCGAACCACAAACAACAACACAAAAATTAGAGGCGAACATAGTTCTCATACCCACGGGCCATGCACATACCGACGTTCCCGTAGTCAGAGGACTTATCAACTCCCCGATAAGTCTTTCATAGACCTATGTTCTCGAGCGACAAATAAAAAAACCTATGGATTCATCGGGATATGACTACCCTCACGCGCAAACCTCCCGTCGATAGCAAGTAAGCTAGGTATGTCATACACATAACTCATCAATCAATCAAATAGGCATTATCATCTATCTATAATATAATATCAACAAGTTAATCACACTACCCTAAGATAATTCCCATACGTAGCGTTATATCTCTTAAATCCTACGTATTAAAATATTATGGCTTTACTTCTTTAATTTACTTATTCGAGAGTCTCACTCGTTACTCAAAGTTCAAATAGGTTTTCCTCAATATATTTATTCAGTAAGAAATCACTAATATCCTACTGGTCCGTATCATCTTATCTCCCGAATTACTACGAATTACACTCTCCTTTAATTAGGGTTATAACCGATTGTTTTAAATCTCTTATAAACGCATCTTCTATCAACTTGGATTGAATACCATCATCACATGGCTCATATACAATAGTGTTTTATTCACACTATATGACTTATCAACAAAATCAACATCCTCGTATCCTATAACATCTCTCCACTCCCGACGTCGTTAAGGTCATACGCGGAACGTCTCGCAAAGCGAAATCCAAACAAGGAACCCCTCCAATACACTACTACTTAACTTTGTCGGTCGTGGAGGTCCGTCAACTTCAAATACGCAACCGGGATAACCTCATCCCCCTCTTTCAACCAAATGTGGTCTGAACTCCCATCTCTATCCAGGAACCATACCACTAAGCGCTTGTACTACACTCTGTCCTTACGCAATTAATAATGAGCTTAAACTCAGTCCCTGATGTTCATATTGTAACCCTAAGGCTACCCAGGTGTTATATTCAATCTCCCCTACTAGACCTATCCTTAATCCTCATGCATACCAATTAGAATCCAACACATGAATCTAGCAACCGAAATTTCTTTCAATTTAATTATCATAATTCTAATCAATTAAATCCCAATCACATTAATTCGATTCTCATCTAGGGCTTACTGATCTTCCCTAAGTCCCATAATATCCAATTAATAATCACCAAAGATCTTCCCTAAGTCCCATAAAATTTACAAAAGGTTTGGAATATGAACAAGCTTTAAAAGAAACAACTTCAAGGATTTTGGGGAGGTCGATCGATCGAAGGCAGGGGGTCGATCGATCGATCGCCCAGATACCAACCCAGTTTTCTGCATTTCTTCTACTATGGGTTTCATCACTTTTGATCATTCAAACCTTCATATTAACAACCCAAATTACTTATAAACATTACTACATGATATAGCAACATATGTGAATGATTTCTAATTCTCTAAACATCATAGAATCATCAAGAGTTTGAATTAAAAGCATATGTTTATCCTCTTTTTCCAAAAAATTATATACATGATATCTTCAAGAACACAACAATGATTCTCAGAATTTCTTCAACAGATTGATGAATATTTCATGGATTGCTAACTACCTACAACATGAGTTTGATTCCTATATATTTTTAGATTCCAGAAATCCATTAACAACTTTATCTTTTCATCTTCCAAACATGTAAAAATCTCATCTTTTATTATTATCCTAACATGGACAGTATACAAACTTAGATTTCAATTATCAAACACTTGCCTCTAATGAAGATCTGATCCTTTGGAGTTGAATAACTCAGGTGGTTCTCCCTTCTTCAGCCACTTTCGGTGGTGGTTGGTGGTGGTGACCTTTGGTCTTTAGTTCTCCTCCTTCCCAAGCAAACTTCTCTTCTTCCAAGCAACCTTTCACTCTATCTAAGAAGATGACCTTTCAATTTGTGTAGAAGAGATGAATGAACCCACGTTCAACTAATCTCCAAATACTTATAATAAGACAAAATCCCAAATCACTATTCATCCCCTTGTAAAAATGACTAAAATGCCCTTTTGAGTTGTCTTTTCATTTCCAAATGACCCGAGACTCAAAATTAACATCCAAATAGACTTTTCTGACTATTTCAACCCTTCCGGATGCAACGACGCAGTCGAAATGACTATAAGGTCGATATAAAAAATAAGTTTCTTATTTAATCTCACAATTTAGTCCCGACACGTCCCATACCACGTCCGGCTAAAAATTGAAATTACTGAATTAATAATTCACAGCAATATCAATAACATCACATTCATATATTACCTAAATATCTTTAAGTAATATTCAGAATCATTCATTTTAATATCCGCAATTCGGATAAAACCCAATTGAATTAATTAATATTAAAATCCAATTAATCCATTAATTTAAAATATAACCCATTTTAAAAGTCATTAAAATTATGGGGTATTACAGATAATAACTACACGAAATGCTGGAATACGGCCTATGACGATGCTAAAATCCATATTGTTTACGTCCAGAAGGTATCCTTTAATAAATAATAGGACCAAGCCTTGGGGCAACAGGAGTCCCTCCAAAGTCCCACTTGTACTAACTCCATCGTCCAGGGCCTTCTCCACTTGCTCATGAGAAGCCTCGAGTTGGTCAGCATGCCAACCATACTGAGAAAGATTCTATCGAGGTTGAGACGACTCCTAACCAAGAGGGAAGGTCTATTGAGAAAGAGAAAGTTCCAGAAAGCTCTGAGCAGGTGAAGGAGTAAAGTCCCGTAGTTCTAGGGCTTTTTTCCTTTTTGTTCATGTGCTATAATTTTCTTTCTCTGGTTGTACTGACCTTTCCCCCTAATTATCATTAAAAAAGACTTTTTCCTTTATTGATTTTCTTATTTTTCTAGTTATGCTGATGCTTGTTGCATTTGTTGTTTGTTCTGCTGTTTGTAGCCTATTATCAATGAAGACTACATTTCTCCCTCCTCAAATTTGGGGAAGGTCTTGGGCCCAGGTGTGAGAGGACAGATTCGTCGGGCCTTCTTGAAGAATTATAAGCAGTTAAGATTAAGGATTGCACAATATAAGGACCAGTCTGAGCTGCTGACCAAGTTAAAGGATGACCTCCAAGTTATGGAGGAAATCTACTTCTCGGTGCAAGAGGAGATAAATGATTTGAGGGCCCAAATTATCATAAGTAAGGATATGGGCCAAGTAGACGAGTTGATTTAGGTAAAAAATAATGCCTGAAGAAGGAGGTTGCCGAGCAAAAAAGAGAGGTCCAAAGAGGGTATGTCAACAACTGGTCTCCATAGAGATGTCACAAGATTGAGGCATCTCTTCAGAATGGGCCCTCAAAAAGCATGGGCAGCGAGCTACGATAAAGGCTAGATTAACGCACCAGCAGTTTGAAAGAAGCCAAGGAAGTATCATTCATGCGTGGGTGGTTGATGGCCCTTAGGGAGTTAAAGACCCCAAAGGAATCAGAACTATGGTATAAGTACCAAGTAGATTTCCCAACTTACCGTCATCCCCCTTCTCGAAGGATGATAAGTGGATCCTAATTGACGCCATTCATGTCCAGCTTTTGAACCATTTTCTTGAAGACGATGAGGAGTTGTTTGCTCTCAGTCTGGATGATAGTCACAGAGCACGCATAGCTGACTATCTAGCTCACCATTCGTAGTTGATCTGAGTCCTTATATAATATTTGGTGTGTCTTGTATTTTTGTATTTTCCAGCCTTTTGTCAAAATGTATAAAGTTTGTTTATCAACCCTAACATATTTTGAGCATGCGCTTACTAAATATTAGTTAATGATTACTTTTGTATCTTGACTATTGACTAGGAAAAGTTGATATTTATCAATCACTTAAGACTATTGCTAACCAAATAATATTGTTAATCAATTTTGGTTTCTCATCGATTAAATGAGTTGGTATCTGACATTAATCATTTTGGGCTTTTTGCCGACTAAATGAATCAGTGACAAGTATCAATCATTATAGGAGTATGCCGACTAAATGAATTATTAACTTGTGTCAAAAATTCTTCTAGTTCAATATGCCTTAGCAATATCATTCCATCCGCCTTACCTTTTAGGTTGTGTCGTCACACTCCCTTAAACCTAAGTGAGATGATGGCAAGAATGCACCTGGTTAATGGCCCATCCACCATATCTTATTTCAAATGACCAACACAGTTGGCGACCAACCTAGGTTGGCTTTTTGCCTAAGGATACCCCGTAGGGCTTTTGCTGTTGCTGGGGTAATTCATGAGGTCTGTTGTGTTTAGTTATGACAAAAACCTGAGGATTGCAACAATTGAAATAAACTTAATGGCTTACTGTAATTACTATAAACCCTGCTCGGCATAAGGATATTCCTTAATTCAGAATATGTCGAATGACCTACTGTGATTCAAAGGAGTTTCGTTTTGACCGAAGAAGCTCCTTGATTAAAATAAGCTGAGAAACTTACCTTAACCAAAGAAAGTGGAGTTATCGTTTAAAGATAGTGCATGATATTGAGATTCATAACATAAAATTAAGACAACCAATATGCAAAGGCAAAATGCGAGATCCAATGGGCCTTTATTTATTGAATAATAACTTGAAAGCAACATAATTTTGAAATGAAAATTTGTGTAATCTAAATGTGCTAAAAAAAATTAAGAAGACTAAAAGTATAACTTCTTGAGATTGGCTTCATTCCATGCTCTTGGTATCTCCCTGCCCTCCACTGTTTCTAAATGATATGCTCCTTGAAGGTCATCCCTGATCACCTTAAAATGTCCTTCCCAATTTGGTCCCTGCTTACCATCTAACGATTTAACGACACTACTAAGGACTTTCCTTAGGACATAATCCTTTATCAGAAATTTCCTCGAATTGACTTTATTTTTGTACTGCTTTACCAGCTGCTGCTGGTACGAGGTCAGCTTGATCATGGCATATTTTCTTCGCTCGTCTGCTAAGTTAAGTTCAATGCGCAATGCATCATCGTTTAGCCCTTGGTAGACCAAGTTGGTTCTCATGGTAAGGAGACCTACTTCAAGGGGGATAATAACTTCCATTCCATAAGTGAGCGCGAAGGGTGTTTCCTCAGTCGGTCTCCTAGGAGTAGTACGGTAGGCCCACAGGATATGGGGAAACTCGTCCACCTAGGCACCCTTTGCTCTTTCCAGCCTCTTCTTTAGGTCGTCGAGCATCATTTTGTTGGAAGCTTCAGGTTGACCGTTGCTCTGAGGGTATACCACAGAACTGAAATAATGCTTGATGCCATGCTCATCATAGAAGCTTTGAAAGAATATGCTTTCAAACTACGTTTCATTATCGGTGATGATAGTTATTGGTCCCCCAAAGTGTGTCATGACTCTCTTCCAGATGAACCTTTTCATGTCGGCATCACGAATATTTTCTAATGGTTATGTCTTTACCCACTTGGTGAAGTAGTCTATGCCGACCAGTAAATACTTGCGATTTCCAGGTGCGGTAGGTAGTGGTTCCACAATATCCAGTCCCCATTACGCAAATGGCCAATGACTGGTCAAGGATTTCAGGTTGTTAGCTGGTTAATGAACCGTAGGAGAGAATTTCTGGTATTTTTCACATTTTTTAACATAGATACTTGGACCCCTTTATATGTGAGGCCATCAGTAGCCTTCCTTGATTACTCAAAATCCACTAATCTCCTTCCTGCGTGACTCCCATAAATACCATCATGAAGCTTTCTGAGAACTTGCTCGGTGTCATGTGAGTTTATGCACTGAAGGTAAGGGCCTATGAAGGATCTCTTGTAGAGCTTCCCCTCGGGGTGAGGTAGATATAGGCTACTTTCACTCTCACTTGATGAGCCAATTTCCTATCATCTGACAGCGTGTCCCTCTAAAAATAGGTAATGATGGGGTCCATCCAAATAGGGGCCCTTTCTACGAGGACTTGCTCGATAACCACTACCTGGTCAATGCTAGGATGCATTACGAGGACTTAGAGATGAAGCGATTGAGCGTTGTAAGCATCCAAGTGAGCTTTTGAATATCCCACAACGTCCTTGAGGGCTGGACTTTGTTGATCACACCAATATGATCTGGGTTGGTATCAATTCCTCTTTTACTGACTAGATAACTTAAAAATTTACTTGACTATACACTGAATGAACACTTACTCGCATTAAGTTTAATTCGACAGTTCCTGCGGATTTCAAAGGTTCTGGCGAAGTTCGTGAGGTGGTCGTCCCTGTTCTCGCTCTAGACCAATATATCATCGATGTATACCTTCATGGTATCTCCCATTTACTGCTTGAACATCTTCGTGACCAACCTCTATATATTGCCCCTGCGTTCTTTAGGCCGAACAACATGACCTTATAACAGTATAGATCGATTAGGGTTATGAAGGATGTTTTGTCCTGGTCGAGGTCGAACACGAAATTTGATGGTACCCTGAACAGGCATCCAGAAAACTCATCCTCTTGTGGTCGGCCGTGGCATCAACCAACGGATCAATCTTAAGTAGTGGGAAACCATCTTTGGGGTAGGCCCTGATGAGGTCAGTGAAATTAATGCAGCCTCTCCAACTGCAATTATTTTTTTCGTAATAACACTAGGTTGGATAACCATTTGGAGAACTAAACCTCCCTAATAAATCCTGCATCCAGAAGCTTCCCAACTTCGTTTTCCACCACTTTAGCCTTTTCGGGGCTGTTCGGCGTGCCTTATGAGTAATCAGCTTGAAGGTTAGGTCAATATGTAGATGATGCAAGCCATATTGGGATCAATTCGAGGAAGATCGTATGGCTCCCAGGCAAAAACATCTAGATTTCTTCTTAAGAAGGCAATTAATTCTTTCTTTTCGTGATCGACGAGTGCGGCTCCAATCAGAAACTTTTTATCCGATAAGTTGTCATCAACACTAACTTCCTCATGGCTTTCAACAACCCTATCAGCGTCAGCGGTATTATAATTTTCCCCATGAAGCCGACCAATGGAACTGTGGCCTCCTTGAGGTCGATAAGGTTGAGCTTCAACTTATGGAACAACTCTAGGTACATCACTTCTGATGAGTTTTCCTGGTCTACCAGTAACTTACCGACGTCCCAGTTTGCGATTCTGAGAGTAATCACGAGCGCGTCATGATGTGGAGTCCTCACTCCAATCAGATCTTCTTCTATGAAGACGATGTGTTTAGTGTAATCGACATCCTCTGGTCGTCGGCGCTTGCCAACTTAGCTTTTTATTAAGTTAATCTAGGATGCTTTCATGACAGTAGTGACCTTCTTCAGCTCCATCTGAACATCATTCTCTTGGACCTACTTTAGGTTGGACACTCCATAAATCACCGCGAACTCCTGTCCCATGTCGTCATCAAGGACATTATCCAGCTTTTGGTCGCCATTGGATGCGACCATGTCGGCTTTCTTCTTTATATATTTATTGAGATGTCCATCCCGGGCCAACTCTTTTAGATGTGACTTTAGTGCTTTACAATTCTCTATCCTGTGGCTGCCCTCCTTATAACATGCACATCTCAGCGCATTATTCCTCTTCATCGGGTTACCACCCATCTTCTTGGACCACCTGACGAATAACTGATCCATGATCTTGCTTAAGATCTTATAAATTGCTTATTTGAAGACTATGTTAACAACTTGGAACGCCTTTGAATGATTGGCCTTACTCCCATTCTTAGAGCCATTTTTTCACCTATTCTTGTTCCCTTTCTTTGAAGTGTCACTCTTGTCTCCAACTTTATTTATGTTTGCTCGACCATTGTCCCCTGAGGTAGAGTGAACCACGTCCTCAACCTTAGCATATTTTTCAATGCGCGCCATGAGCTCGTCGATGGTGCTAGCCTCTTTCTTCGTTAGGGACTGGTGCAACAAAGATGTGGTAAGCAGACCAATCTTGAAGGATGCAATAACAATCTGCTCTGAGCAGTCCTCCACTTTATTTAAGACCTCCCAGTACCTCTTGACATAATCATAAAGGCTCTCTTGCGGCTTTTTCTTCATTGTGAGCATTGAATTTATCCTCTTAGGGTGGGAACCGCAGGTTATGAAGCGAGCAGTGAAAGCCTTTGATAGGGCCATAAAGCTCCTAACTGACCTATCGGGAAGCTTCTCGAACCACTTTTGTACTACATCTTATAGGCTAAAAGGGAAGATTCGACACATAAAGGTGTCGTTGTGGCTCCACAGAGTTATCGCCTGCCTGTACTGCCGAATACGGTCTATGGGATGTGTCTTTCCATTATAAATCTTGAATCTGGGAAGGACGAACTTATTTGGGAGTTCCTCTTCTTCAATCGCCCTTGAGAAAGGGGATTTCAACTGGGTATTGAGAGCTCTCCTAGCTAGCTCCCTAGTAGACCTGGCTGGATGCTGGTCCAATTCTCTACGAACCAAAATTTTGATGTCCTTATTCCGACGATCATTACTCTTGTGGCGCCTTTTTTATGGGCCATGCTCTAACCGATCACGCTCTGACCTGTCGCATTCAGATTTATATTGATCCCGCCTGGAACTCCTTCCTCGGCTGTGAGTGTTGCTTACTTGAGGACTAAGAGTCCTATTACAACGTGTTCTGGTATCTTTATAGAGACCCCTCTCTATTATTTTAAGTAGCTTTTGCTGGCGAGCATTCTCTTCCATCTGGAGGCGTATTGCTTCCTCCTGCTCTTAAAATGTGGCTTCGTAAGCGTCAACCAGTTTGGAAATCTGAGTAGACCTAGGTGATCTCTAACTTTCTTCAGAAGGTTTCCTCTTTTGGCGAAACCTGGAATTTGGTGGCTGGAGAATCTCAGACCTGACCCTAGGTGGAACTGGATTTTTCTGTACATCGCCAACTCGGGGGAGATTGCTACTGAGGTAAGACATTACGGGCTTTCTTTCAACAACTGATTTCGTAGGAAAAATAATCGATTCCCACACATGGTGCCAATTGTGAGTGCAAGAATTATCACAATAAAAGATCTAGAAATAAATATTAAGAGAAAAATAAATAATCACACACACAACAATAAATGTACGTGGTTCGGCAACTTGCTTACGTCCACAACGAGGTTATTGTTCTTATGAGTGTCTCTTCGAAGTTACATTCCTTTGCCCCAGGCCAGTGTTTACATTTTATAGTTGTAAAAAATAAGTGATTGAATTGTACAAGTAACTCAACCAGCTTGCAGATAACTCGTAAGTGTCCATGAATATCTCCTCCGAGATTGTTGATAATCGTTTTGAGTCCATCTTCATGCATTCATGCACATGTTAAGTACCCAGGTCTAAATAAATATCTGAGTTGGGTCGGGCAGTCCACCATGCATGTTGTGCTGGTCGACTACGCTATTGGGCTTGAATAAATAAACCCCACAGATACCACTTTTAAATATCCGGGAAAATGGACACGAATGCTATGGTATCCATCACGGATAATCCATATCCGAAGCGGACTATCCGTTTTGAATATCTGTAATTCTATATATTATCTACTATTTTCATTATATATGTTTGTAACATAATTATCCTAATGTTTCTTTGAAAAAAAATTAAACCATTAACTATTTAATATATAATCATAATAAAGAAAATCCCAACCCTTTATCTCTTGTCTTTATTACCATCTTATACTTTATGTATTTATTTCACATTGGTCATCTTGTTATCTAAAGTCACCATAACTCTAGCTATTGGCCCAGTCAGTTGACATATTCATAACGAGTCGTAGATAATGGTATTGCTAGTGTAAAGAAGTTGAAACCTAATCTTTCTTCCTTTACGTATTCACTAAAATTATTTTTGAAACTTTCATTGACCTAATATGGCTTGTTATTAGGTCAAGTTCACTCAGTACACATTAAATGTTAGCACTTTTTTAAATCCTTCTAAAATTTGATTCTTCATTTCTCTATAGTCGTATTTACTAAAATATTTTATAATATGTGGTGTAAAATATATTTTTGTTACGATTTATATAAAATAATATAAACGGATACAAGTATTATCCAAATTTGGGATATCCAAAATGATACGGATAAGGATAGTTGCGTATATTATCCGAGAGGACATAGATAATGGTACAGATAGCGCACTTGTAAACAAATACGAATAATGAATAGTATGATATCTGCTCCGTATCCGTCTGTTTTATACTCCCAATAATACATAAATGTCTACATACGTACGTACATACGTACATACATACATACATGCATACATACATACATATTTATATATTATGATATTAAATGTATAATACACAATATAACTATAAACATACATGAATTGATAATATTATTCAACACATATGTACTGTATGTATACTTTGTATTATTACATGCATGTATAAAACTAAATATAAGTATCATGTATGCATTGATAATATATATATATATATATATAAAGAGAGAGAGAGAGAGAGAGAGAGAGAGAGACTGACTCTTGTGCACACTCAAGTTTGTGTACTAAGTTTGCACACCAGTTTTATGACATAGTAAACAAATTATTTTTGAGTTGAATCTTTTTGTGTGGTATTTAAACATTTCAAGGAACCAACAAAAAAAACTCAAAAAAACTTTTTTTGCTATTTAAAAAAAATCGGTCAATCTTTCAAAGCTTTTAAAGCACTTTAAAAGCTGCGAAAGTTTGAAAGATATTTAAATATTTAAATATGGGTCCTTTGAAATATTTAAATATTACATAAAAAATTTAACTCAAAAATATATTTTTTAATATTTAAAAAAATAGGTTTGCGTCAGCAAGTATACAAACTTGGTGTGCACAAGAGCATCCCCCCCCCTCTCTCTCTCTCTCTCTCTCTCTCTATCTATCTATCTATCTATCTATCTATATATATATATATATATATAGATAGATAGATAGATAGATAGAGAGAGAGAGAGAGAAAGATTTTGAACTGATTTTTTTTATGTGAACCCCTTGAAATGTTTAATTTAAATGCCATATAAAAAAATTCAACTCAAAATTATTTGTTTTACTATTTTAAAAAATCATATATATATATATATATATATATATATATATATATATATATGTGTGTGTGTGTGTGTGTGTGTGTGTGTGTGTGTGTGTGTGTGTTCGTATTTAATAATAATTATAGACATATTTATGTATTATATTTGAATATTATATATTAAGGTATAAATGCATGAAAATAGAAAGAATGAACGATTCTGAGTTGAAAAATAGAAAAACAGATACACTAATTATTATTTGTGTAATCATTTTCCAATCTAATAAAGAGCAAAGTGATCCCTATTACCATAATGCTAAACCTCACAACATGTCACTTCTCTAGTTGTGTTTATGTCTGGTGGAAAAAATCATATTCGATCTTAACGCATTATCTTAATGAGTCAAGTTATGTTCACTCGTCATTAGCCATTAATATAATAAGTAATATTAAATTATTTAAGGATCAACGCATTAACTAGTTAACAAAGCCACTTAAACTCATTGATTTAACAATATTACTAAAGTGCTCATTTAGTAAAAATTTGCTATGATTATTTAACACTAAATTATATAAAATCTTTAACATGCCTCTTATTTACTTTATGTGTCTTAACTTGTCTTATCGATTTTTAATGTGTAAAGCGTGTTAGTACGAAACTCATTCATTAACTACTTTTTTAATTCGCACGATGCGCGGGTGGGTATTTTTACTATTTTTCTTTAAATAATATAATACAAATAAATTTATAACTAAACTGTTTGTTTTAAAATAATTATAAATAATTTTAAAAAGCAATAGATCTCTTTCACGCCTTTTTCCTTTTTAATATAATTTCAACATTTAGATTTAAGAGAAAATTGATTAAAGTTAGGATTCACTTCTATACTAAATTTACACACGATTAAAGGTAGTGAGAGATGTAGACATTGAGACGATGAAGATGGGACAATTAAATATTCATTGTAATAAAAGTCAACACAACTACATTTACATGTTACATTTAAAGAGAATGAGTTCATTAATAAGGAGATTAACATTTATTTAAAGACATGTGTCATCCTATCTTTGCAAGAAAACATTTATAGTTCTTATATATGATTATTGTGTCTATCGAATTGACATTGAAATGATTTGAAACCCTTAAAAGTTCACCCATTAACCAATAATATCATGTAATGTTATTGCATAAACTCTCATTTTGCTGGGTCTACATAATGTTATACCAACGCTCATTTCCTTATTTAAACTCTTCATTGAAGTCAAATTCTCCTTTCATCTCAAATTAAAAATCTCAATTCATAATCCACCTTGTTAGTCCAGCGGTAAGGAGGCGAACAAAAAAAGGCCATAGATCTCGAGTTCGAAACCCCCCAAAGGATACCAGACTTTAAGTAGGATGTGTGTTAGAGTGACTCTGACATAGCGTCCCACTGTTTAGCTCGCATGAAAAAGTCCAAAAGACTCGTTCGTATAGAGGTTCAGGATTATCAAAAAAAAAATCTCAATTCACAAGTCAATTTTCTTAAAAAGCATTATTTAACTGGTATGAAATTTTATTATTTTAAAATTTAAAATATCTCTATTAATTTGAGATGGAAAAATTAAGTCCTATGACTCATAATTTTTTTGATGAGATACGACAACATTTCCTTTAAAAAACTCGGATTGTTTAATTGTGAAAAATGGTGTAGTTTTCTAAAGAAAAAATGTCGTGAAAAACCTAAAAATGGAAAGCGCATTTATTTTGTTTTTACAATTTAGAAAATTGTTATCTATATTGCAGAAAATTAGAAAATACATTTAGATTGTTTTCTAAAAAATTTAGAGTAATCTTTTATTCATCTACAAATTTTGTAAGTACATCCATTAAAAATAATTAAGCTA
Organism: Sambucus nigra; assembly: GCA_949130495.1. Classification (NCBI taxonomy): domain Eukaryota; kingdom Viridiplantae; phylum Streptophyta; class Magnoliopsida; order Dipsacales; family Adoxaceae; genus Sambucus; species Sambucus nigra. The sequence continues at coordinate 327,119,439 of OX422219.1, read as the reverse complement.
ATTCACTAAAATGAGATTCCCTACAAAGTGAATGCCTACAAATACATATTCAATTTTGGTGGAGTAACTTAATAATACATTTGAGTGGATGTACCTACAAAATATGTGGATGGATCCACGATCAACAACTCATTTTTTTTTTTAAATTAAAACTTATTTCAAACTTATCACCATTGCTTGCTCCACACCCACATTGCCACCGCACCAATAATGGCGGTGTGCTTATGGTGCAGGTAATAGTGTTTATGGAAAAATAGATAAAAACAAGTTTTATTTTTCATAGTTGAATGCATTTTCTAAAATTTTCCAAAGAAAATGGAAACTAGAAATCCCATTCGCCTTTATGCCCATTACCTAGCATGTGACCATTGAAATAGAGGTTGAAACTAAAACTTATTTTGTGATTTTGACAAAACCTCAATTTGATAATACATATTTGACTTGACCCAATTGACAAGCCAACAGAGGTTTTGTCAATATAACCCAACTTGCTTTATTTCCAAAATAGAGATCTTAGTTCTTACTATATTTAAGAACAAGCATCTTTTTGTGTTTTTTTGTGTGTGTGTGAGGGAGAAAGAGAGAGGCTAACTAGAGTTCAAATTTGAGGACCCGCTTTCAAAGTGGGTCGATCCTCTCACCTCATTGGTTGAAAGTTTGAAACATTAAAAACCATGACCCACTTTGAAACCTTAAATAGCCTGCCTGCTATTATTATTTTGAAGGGATCAAGACTGCACTTCCTTTAATATTCACATAAATGTGCAATTTTAAAGCTTCGCCAGCATTCGCACTTATTACGACAGGAGTATCAAAGTTCCAAATGCATGCTGTCAGCCAAGATTGAATAACTTGGTGACTATAAGCATCAAAAGTTTCAGGCAGGCATAATGCAAGAAGTCTGTATCAAGCCTTTTTAATTCAGCAACTATATTAACTAATATTTCTCACTCCCACGAGCCAGTCTTCACAATATCTCACTGCCTCAAGCTTTCCACAATGTAAGAAGCATACAGATCCCTGAGATGAAAAACAAATTATACAAGAGAGTATACGAGGCTGAGAAAATATTGCGAACACTTTTTTTTTTGGGGGGGTGGGGGTGGGGTGGGGTGGGGGGGTGGGGGGTTGTTTATTAAGTTCCAATCTCATATATAGGTTTTTAGATATCTTACATGGAGTACTTGATCGCGTCAATAGCAGCATCAGCAGGCAGAAAATCATTCACGGCGACTGACTTGTTCTCATTCTTTTTGTCTATTATTCGAAATGAATTCAAGGATATACAACTAATCAAGTATGTCATGTAAATAAATATTTATACACAGTCCATATCTTTTTCTTTTTTTCCTAGAAATTACATAACTTGCATCCCCAAAACATTTTACTGATATAAGAATGCTGTGAAACTGTCCATGAAACTCTGTTTGGTTTGGAGTGAAATTCTTTTTGCCTGGGTAAACGTCAAAGGGGAGTTGAAAATTTATTCGTTTAAAATTGTAAAAAAATAGACGCTATAACTATGTGATTTTGGGCAAAATAGGGGGGGGGGGGGGGAAAGTTACCCTGAATAGGTGTATTTTTCACCCTTGTACTTTTCACCTACTTGATAATTATTTACACCTAATCGATAATTGTTTCCAAAACCAAACCAAAGGAGGCCAAAAAGATCACAAGTAAGAGATGTAATGAGCTTTGATGCATGCTAATGGATACAGTCCTCGAAGAAGCGGCGGATCTCAGCAAGACGATGTGGCGGAAGTTCCTTGATGTCCGAGTAATGGCGGAACTCAGGGTCGTCAGCGCACACAGCAATAATTTTGTCATCCTTTTCACCCTGTAAGAGGATTTACTTTGCAATTACTGATAACTAGCCAAGATGGTATTAATTAAAACATTCAACAGCAAGGGACTAACAGAAAAGAAAATCTGTCAGGAAAATTGATATCTTGTTTGTGATTTCATGAAGTTAATGGTTATGTTGACTTCTGCCAAAATTATCTTAATCCCATTCCCTTGTATATTCTTATTTTCTTATTTACTTCAATCATTGTCCATATAAAAAGGGTTCTAACAATTAGATCCTTGAAGAAACATTTAAAAAAAAAAGATAAGAGACTGTTACCTATTAAGTTTCAGGCAGTTACCACTCAATTAAGAATATCTACAGGGGTTCGTTCTCTAGGTCTATACCTCTTAGAAAAGGGTTATTTTGGGTTTAGGCCCCCGTTTACTTTCCATAACCAAATCTACCCCCCCACCCCGCCCCCAACCCACCACACACAACAACACACACAACTTGACTTTGTTGGCATATGGCTTCATTTCTCGCAGGCAGGTCCATTAAGTCAACGAATTTGAGTGTTAACCGGCATTTCAATTTTGTTAAAAAACAAAAATACCCATCATTTAATGCCTAAAATCGTAATTTGGGTTTGGTACCCATATATCATTGCATTACAGAAGCGTATTGTGTGACCCTCTGCGATATACGGATACGAATATAAGGTAATACAAGTACATAAAAAGTGAATGAGAGATTACAGAGCAAAGAGATTTCCAACCATACACACCAACATCCATGGAGAGCCAATATCTTTCATATATAGATAAAACAAGGTAAAAGTGTAAGAACAGTTTATTTACATGAATCCTAAGATAGTGAACATCATGATAATCACCTACTAGGTATATGAAAAGAGAGATAATGTAATACCTCATTTCATCGCCATGGATATGATGTCGCTGTTTGCCGCCGCTGATTGCCGTCGGTCGACCTCCTTAACAGTCTTTTAACGGAGAATTTTGGCTTCTTTCTCCTTGCCTATAAATCTTCATATGTGTATTTCGTAGATACTTTTTATATGGAAGAAAGGCATCTATTTATAGGTGGAGAAATGGCTAAATTCCAAAGGTCAATTAATCTCAACCTTCCATCAAAGGTAGAGATTTAATTGGAATATTTATAGGTGGAGAAAGGGCCTAAATTCCAAAGGTCATGTAATCTCGTCCATCCATCAAAGGTAGAGATTTAATTGGAATTTTAACTCCTTTTAATATCCAATTCGTTTTTGAAATATGAACCATTTTGTTAGGAAATAACATAGTCTAATTAAAAACTGAAATACTAATGACCATATTTCGGGGAAGGAATTAAAACCATTAAGTAACCCAAAGGTTAATTAATAATTTCCTTATAGTCTCTCACTTGGTCGTTAGGAGAATCCATTAATGTTTTTAATTAAGAATCATAAGGCACGCATTATATGCTAAATCCTTCAATAATTGGTTTTCATAAGTGCCTTGGCTAGTCCAGTAGTCAATGGGAGTCATGGCGGTCGCATATCATTATGTAACATGATTCCTTCCATGTACTACGTCATCGACAACCTTCTTAACTAGGCCATAATCAGGAGTTTACATAATGGTCCCATAATGTCTTGGAGAAGACAATTTTTCTGTTATAATTCATCCAATAATAATGTGTACACAATGGAAAACATAATAGAATAGAAGTAGAAGTTTTATTAAGAACTCAACAAATTTCAAATATAGGCATAATAAATTGCAGAAAAGAAATAATTAGGAACTGTTTTTAAGACTCATGCTTTCAGTACGTCTCTGAAATGTCTTTGGAGGTAGTCCTTTTGTAAGAATATCTGCAACCATGAGATATGTGCCTGTGTGTTAAATGACAACTTTTCCTCTTCTAACATCTTTCTTCGGCGAGAGAGATTTAAGATCCAAGTGTTTGAATCCCTTATATATCATGTCATGCTTGGAAAAAAAGATTGTTGCCTCATTGTCACATTAAATAGTTAAGGGCTTAGAAATTAAACTCAAAGCTCCAAACTCTTGAGACAAAATTCCGCAACCATGCTCCTTGATTTGCAGCCTCATAACATGCCACAAATTCAACCTCCATAGTAGATGTGTAGATCAATTTGGAATTTTGTCTTTTCCATGATATTTGCACCTCCGGCTAGGAGATACACATAGTCAAGAGTACAATATCTAGTGTGAGGGCATCCACCAAAATCTGAATCTGAAAACCCAACCATCTGTAGATGAGTTGATTTCCTATATGTGAGCATGTAATTCCTCGTTCCCTTTAAGTATCTCAATACTTTCTTTGCAGCTTTCCAATGAGCGATTCCGGCGTTACTCTGAAATCTACCCAACATGCCAACAACATGGCTAACGTCAGGTTTACTACAAACCTGCGCATACATCAAACTTCCCACAAGAGAAGCAAGGATAATTTTCCATTTCTTTACGTTCCAAGTCATTCTGCGAACATTGCCTAGGATCAAGCTTGTCTCCTTTCTGCAGTGGAACGACACTAGAAGAACATGTCATCATGTCACATCTCGCTAGAACTTTGTCAATAAATGATTTCTGAGACATTCCCAAAATTCCAAGTGACCTATCACGGAATATTTCAATTCCTATCACATAGGAAGCCTCACCCATATCTTTCATTTCAAAATTCTTAGAGAGATGATTCTTAATCTCATGTAATAAACCAAGATCGCTGCTGGTTAGTAATATGTCATCAACATACAATACCAAAAATATGAACTTACTCTCACTGATCTTGAGGTATATACATGGATCAACTAAGTTTTCTTTGAAACCAAAATTCGTAATGATTTCATCAAACTTTAGATACCATTGCCTCGAAGCTTGTTTCAGTCCATATATTGATTTCTTAAGTTTGCAGACCATGTCTCCCTGATCTTCGATTATAAAGCCTTTAGGTTGACGCATATAGACTTCCTCTTGTAAGTCTCCATTAAGAAAGGCTGATTTCACATCCATTTAATGTAACTCGAGATCATAATGAGTTACTAATGCCATGATAATTCTAAGAGAATCCTTTCTAGACATAGGAGAAAAAGTCTCAATATAGTCGATACCTTATGTTTGATTAAAAACTTTGGCCACAAGTCGAGCTTTATGTCGTTCAATATTTCCATTACAGTCGCGCTTAGTCTTAAAGACCCACTTACACCCGACTGCTTTGTGTCCTATTGGCAATTGAACAATGTCCCAAACTTAATTTTCCGCCATAGATTTGAGCTCATCCTTCATGGCATCAATCCATTTGCTAGAATTAACATCTTTAATGTCTTGTGAATATGAAATCAGATCTTTAGTTATCCAAATCTTTAGTTATCCAAACATCAGATTCTACTTGGTAAAGCACGTAATCATCGAAAATAGCAGATCTCCTCTGACAATGAGATCTCCTTAATGCTGGTTCCTCAGGTGCTTCATCCATAGGTTCATTAACGATAATCTCATCATGGAGTTGTTGATCATTTATTGGGTGTTCCTCATTGCCTAAAGGTTCAACAATGGGGGGATTCCCAACAACTTGCGAAATTGAGGGTAACGAGATATTTACTCTAATTTCTAATTTCTTAAATGATCACATCATTAATTTTATTACTCCCACTGATTTCGGCATTATCCGTTTCAACAATTCTCGTACTATGGTTAGGACAGTAAAACCTATATCCTTTGGACTTCTCGGGGTAACCTATAAAGTAACCACTGACCATTTTGAAGTCCAATTTCTTTCATGTGGGTTGTAAATTCTAGCCTCGATTGGGCTTCCCCAAATTTGGAGATGCTTTAGACTAGGTTTCCAACCTTTGCACAATTCAAAGGGTGTCTTTGAAATTGCCTTGCTACCCGGTTTAATATATAAACAGTTGTACATAGAGCATCCATCTACAATGATGTAAGTAAATTAGCATGACTCATCATTTCCATATATGTACGACTTCGCCTTTCAGTTACACCATTCTTCCATGGAGAACCAGGCGTTGTGTATTGAGCGACAATTCCAAGCTTTTTCAGAAGTTTTGCAAAAAGTCCAGGATGTTGTCCTGTTTTGTCATACCTTCCATAAAACCCACCACCTCAATATGACTTTATCATTTTCACTATTCTATCTTGTTGCCTTTCGACTTCAGTGATGAACACTTGTACAACGTCCACAGACTGAGATTTGTCATGCAACAAGTATAGATAACAATAACGTGAATAATCATCGATAAAAGTAATGAAATACTTCTCCCCTCCAAAAGTTGGAGCGTCGAAAGGTCCACAAATATCTGTATGTATGATTTCAAGAAGCTGTTTACTTTTTGTGGCTCCTTTCTTTGTGTGTTTTGTTGTTTTTCCTTTAATGCAATCCACACACACTTGATGATTGGTAAAATCAAGACTTGGAAGAATTCCATCTTTTACCAATCGCTTGATGATTCCATCACTATATATATGTCCCAGCCTTTTATGCCAAGAGAAATAAGAGTCGTTTTTAGACGACTTACATTTTGTTTCAACATTAGAATGCAGTGTGAGATGAGTTTCAACAAATTGACTATCAGGATGAAATTTATAAAGACCATCAATTAAAATTCTAGAACCAATATGATTTGAGTTCAAAAACAAATTAAAACAACCATCTCCATATTGAACCGAATAACTAGCTTGATCAAGTTTACTAACTGAAACTAAATTACGGGAAATAGAAGGAACATAAAGAGTTTGAAACAAATCTAATTGATATCCATTCTTCAAAATGAGACGATAAGTGCCAATGGCTTCAACTTGGACTTTGTCTCGGTTTCCCATGAACAAAAAGTTTTTACTTGGGTTTATGGTTTGGGTAATAAGGAAGCCTTGCACTGAAGTAGAAACGTGAACATTAGCACCAGAATCAAGCCACTAAGAGTTAGAAGAAACATAAGGATGATTTGATTAAAAAAAACTTACGAAACCAATAGGATTACCTTTCTTTTCGAACCATTCTTTATGTATAGAGAAGTCTTTCTGAAAGTGTCCAGGTTTCTTACAAAATTTGCACTTGTCATTCTTCTTTGCCTTCTTCACATTGGATTGATTAACATCATTATTTCTGGGTGGTGCTCTTTCATGGCTTGAATTCTGCCTTTTCCCACAGCTTTAGATAATCTAGCTCCTTGGACAAGATGTCCAACCTTAATACCTTGTTGGTTCAGCCTAATTCCTCTTGAACCAGTTTGTTAGCCAACTCATTCACCGCCCACTTACCCATGTCATTGAGATGGAAAGGTTCATACTAAGCAGGTAAAGAGTGAGTGAACAATAAATTGGAAGAGAAAAGAATCATCCACTGTCATTCCCAAATTCTTTAGCTTGGTGGCAAGGTTCGTCATCTCAATGACATGATCATGCATTGAGCGAGTGCTATCAAACTTCATGGTTGTAAGATCTGCCATTAGTTTCCCAGCAAGGAATTTATCTGCAGTCTTAAGCCTTTCTTCTATTGCTTTCATATAATCCTTAGCATTGTCAGGTTTAGAAATTGATGTTTGGATATTGCTCGCAATTGTCATTCGTAGAAACATGATACTCAATCTATCAGACTTCTCCCATGCTTTATGGAGGGTCTTTTCCTCATCAGTACTTGTTTCCGTAAGTGCAATTGGTTTTTCAATGTGAAAAGCCAAATCCAAGTCAAGTACCCCCAAGGTGAACTCAACTTGCTCTTTCCATTCTGAGAAGTTGGTTCATGTGAGAATAGGGACAGATAATGCATATGAAGTCAATTAAGCAAGAAAAGGGGCTGCAATTTAGAGATACAACAATTTTTAATAAGGCTTTAAAACTTTGATTAACATATAGTAAGATTTGAATATTTTACAACATGAAAATATAATGCTCCTGTGGGTAGTCATCACAAATTTAACTTAAAACCATTAATGGTCGTAGTATTCAACATGCATAATTGAGTGATGTATCTATTTAAATTCAATAAGGTATCTGTAGATATCCTTGGTTTACACATGTACAAGCACTCCCTAATTGTTGATTCAACACATGATTATAGTATACCTATGTGCAACTAATTAATGTGTTAAATAAAAAAATTTAAACATTATAATGGTAATAAAGGACTAATTTGGAATGGGTAATAGTAAGAATCACTGTGGTGATACCTAACCTTACTAATACAATTGCATTTATCGAACAACTTAATATGAATACTGGTGTACATGTTATCATAAAATTCCAAAGCCCGTAAAATTACATAATTATAAAATTCTTAAATAGCAAAAGGTGTATAATCTAGAATTTTACAAGTCAAGATTTCCAAAACTTAGAATTGTACAAATCATAAATTTTGGGAATTTGAAGAGACATAATTTCAAGAATTCCAAAAGGTCATAAAATTTCGAAAATTGCAAAAAATGCATAATTTAGAGAATTCTAAAAGACATGGTAGCATGAATTCTAAAAGATACGGTAGCATGAATTCTAAAAGACATGGAAGCATGAATTCTAGTATACATAATAGCATGAATTCTAATAGATATAATTCTAAAAGACATAATTTCAAGCAAGTGGCCAAACCCCGAAAAAAAAATTCAGGATACTGCCTTAATAATTATGAAAAACAGAAAACACAAATTGTTTTAATAGTCATGACAAACAGAAGATAAGTCAATACTGTTTCAACGAATTATGAAGAAACGGAAAAGATAAATTTTTTTAATAGTCATGAAAAACAGATGATTTACAACAGTTTATCAACAGTTATAGGACGATTCATATATAACTTATTTTATGGACAATCATGTGTTCCTAAACATCAGATACCACATGTAAGAACAGTTTATTTACATGAATCCTAAGATCGTGAACATCATGATATGATCGTGAAAAGAGAGATAATGTAATGCCTCCTTTCATCGCCATGGATATGATCTCGCTGTTTGCCGCCGCTGATTGCCGTTGGCCGACCTCCTTAACAGTCTTTCAACGGAGAATTTTGCCTTCTCTCTACTTGCCTATAAACCTTCATATGTGTATTTCGTGGATACCTTTTAGATGGAAGAAAGGCATCTATTTATAGGTAGAAAGAGGGCTTAAATTCAAAGGTCAATTAATCTCAACCGTCCATCAAAGGTGGAGATTTAATAGGAATTTTAACTCCCTTTTGTTTTTGGAATATGAACCATTTTGTTAGGTTCCTAATTAAAAACCGGAATACTAATTACCATATTTCGGGGAAGGAATTAAAACTATTAAGAAACCCAAAGGTTAATTAATAATTTCCTTATAAAAAGGTCGCGGGTTACAAGCTAATCACTCATTACCCTCAATACACACCACCCAATTTTTAACAAGATAGAACCTCAAGTTCGGCTCGCACAGCATAAACAAGCTCAATTAGACCTCTCAAAACTGAGTTGCTTGAGCTCGACTTGATTTCGGTTCGTTCATTTAGCAAATGAACTCGTGATCTTGAGCTACTTTAATAATCGAGCTTAACTAAGCTTGGCTCGAGCTCGTCTTGCAGCCTGATTCTTACATCTCTTAGTGACTATATTGTGAGTTTCTTTCTCTAGAAGTCAAATTTTTCCGCACTTATCTGCTACAAAGCTCAATTGAAATGATATATAGATATAGGTCTTACAAGAGTTGGTACCCGTATTTCATATTAAGCAAAATTCAATTGTTATCACTACTAAAATTTGGGTATTGTGAATATTTATTATGCGTTGTTTATTTCTTGAAATTAATTAGGTATTGTTAATAATGATTGAGAGTAGTTGTTTGGGCATTATAAAGCTATAATTTGTATAAAACTCGACGTAACGCCAAAAAAATCGCCTCAGGGACTCCCCCCCCCCCCCCCCCCCTCCGGAACACCCGACACCACTTGAAACTTTCGCTCCCCTTGATGAAAAATCCCGGATCCGCCACTGTTTATCGGAAGGAGGTTGCTTGGCCTCTAAGCTAAGAATCTAATTACATTTATGTCTCTTAAGTGCCAATTAACCTTCCTCTAAATACTAAACAAAAGGAAAAATACAATAAATACTAAAAATAACCCCTATTCTTCATTCACATCAATTATAATATGAGAATGAATAAGAGTTATATTTGATTATTTCATCTTGTGTGTGTATAATTTCCATATGCGAATCCTGAGGCGTGAGTTATGGCTTCAACTTGGAGCATCTAACAGGACGAGAGAGTGGTTTGGCGTATAGCTATTCTAAAGGCAGAGGGTGATGCAGGAGCATAGGGACATGGGCGTCCTTTTTGACATTATTTTATTTTGTTCATTTTTCTAGCCTTTTGCATATTTAGTATAAATAGGCCAAGGGCCTTCTTTTGTAACACTTTTGTCATTTTGAGATTGAGAGCTTAGAGAGAGAAATAAGAAATCCCCTTCCATTTTCCAAGTTATTATTGTTGTTGTGTAGATAACTTCTTCTTTTTACGCTTCCACACCCTAGATTACATCAAATTGGTATCAGAGCCTCGTTTGCTCTTGGATTGAAAGATGTTCATGGAAGATTGGAACTCGAAATGGATTCATTCGGACGAAATACGAAACACTCCCAAACTTTTCCATGAAACCCTAACCCTAGAAACCAAGAATTCAAGAAACCCTAACTTTTCATCACCTAAACTCAATATTACCAAACCCGAAACAACCCAAACCGTAACCAGATCTGAATCGCCTTGTCCAAATACCCCAATCACCTCATCCGCAACTAATTTTTGCCCCGAGCGTGAAAACAAAGGGTCGGGCAACACTACTGACTGCCGAACGACCCACCCTTGCCGAAACCCTACGTAGAAGCATTCCCGACGCACGCCAAAGCAGGCTGATCCCGCTGACCCCACAAAACCCTCCAAACGAACCCAATTACCCCTCTGTCCTAACCGATGGGCCTATCCACCCCTCAAAACCACCCGAACCAACTCCAATTTCGTAGCATAAGCCTATAAACCCTAAACCAAATGCCAAAGAGCCTAATGATCAATCTAACCCCATCTACAAAGGATGCCCTTCCTTAGGGATCCTTCCCATTCCATCCCATGTTCCATTATCCTCCGCTCAATCTGTTTGTCGGCGAAGAGACTCATTTTCCCATGAACAAGCAAAACGTGTGGGAGTTTCCATCACTTACATGCACACCGTGATGGTAACCACACCCGTAGATCCTCAAACATCTCCACCTAGTGACGATACTTGGATCCGATCGAGAATTTTTTTTACTCGACGCACCGCAAATGGGAGACTATGCACGGTAATTATCGATGGGGGAGCTAGTGATAATTTGGTCGCACAAGAGATGGTTGACAAGTTAAACCTTCCCACAGAATCCTTGTCTACCCGTGTCGTATTGGACGGTTGGGAAATGAATCCACCCTAGCTCCTAGCCGACAGTGCCGGGTGACTTTTTCCATCGGAGATTATTGTGATGAAGTTCTATATACTGTGATGGATATGCGAGTGTGTCACCTTTTTTTGGGAAGGCCGTGGCAATTTGATCATCGCAGCATGCACGATGGCCGAGCCAACACCTATTCACTTATGCATGAGGGGAAAAACTTTCTCCTCCGTCCTATGCGACCATTCTTGATGTCCCACCGCGTGTTCAGAGTTTGTCGGACTCTTTTATCGACGTGTGCACACTACCAGATGATCGTCCTCCTCTCAGGGATATACAACATGCCATTGATTTTATCCTTGGGCGCAGCTCTCCAACCTTCCCCACTACCGCATGTCACCTACGGAGCACGAAGAGTTGCAGAGATAAGTCACGGAGCTCTGTGACAAGGGTTATATTCGGGAGAGTATTTCTACTTGTGTGGAACCTACCTTGTTAGCACCAAAGAAGGATGGAAATTGGCGTATGTGTGTTGATAGCCGAGCTATTAACAAGATCACCGTGAAGTATAGATTTCCTATTCCTAGGTTGTAGGATATGCTATATCAACTCCATGATGCGAGGGTTTTCTCCAAACTAGACTTGAAGAGTGGCTACCACCAAATTCGCATGAAACCAGGGGGTGAGTGGAAGACTGCCTTCAAGATGAAGGATGGACTATACGAATGGACGGTGATGCCTTTGGGCCTCTCCAATGCCCCATCTACCTTTATGAGAGTGATAAAACAGATACTGCGCCCTTTCATGGACAAATTTGTGGTTGTTTATTTTGATGACATCCTGATTTATAGTCAATCGGAGGAGGAGCACCTAGACCACGTGGCTCGGGTATAAGAGGTCTTACGAGCCGAGCACTTCTTCCTTACGTTGAAGAAGTGTGCTTTTATGGTACCATCAGTGACCTTTTTGGGACATGTGGTCTCAAGTGATGTCGGACAACATCAGAGTGGATGATGCCAAAGTTCAGGCAGTAGTGGATTGGCCCCCACCCTCTTCAGTCTGTCAGGTGCGCATCATTCATGACTTAACGAGTTTTTATAGGTGCTTTATAGCCGGATTCAACACTGTTATGTCTCCTATTACAGATTTGATGAGTACTTCGAATGCCGAGTTCTGGTGGACACCAGAAGCAGATGCTGCCTTCAAACGCATCAAGGAGCTGATGACGACGATCTCTATCCTAGCCTTGCCCGATTTCGATCAGTTATTTGAGTTGTCATGTGATGCTTGTAAGACAGGGGTGGATGCTGTTTTGAGCCAGAATGGGAAGCCGATTGCCTTCTTCAGTCAAAAGTTGACGGGTGCCGATCTCCATTATTCGACTTATGACCTCGAGTTCTATGCGGTAGTTAAAGCCGTGAAGTTTTGGTCGCCCTATCTCCTCCATAAGGAGTTTGTCATCAAATCAGATCATGAAGCCCTCCCATGGTTCAAAGTCAAGGCCGATACCGTGACGATACGACCGAGTTGACCAGATGTCGGTGTCCACCGATCCGATTACGAGTTACGAGTTGAGTTTTCAATTATTTATGTGAATCGACCCTATATCGGTAATTTCTCGGTAGTATCGGTGATATAGTGGTATAATCGGCCCATATCGGCGATATCGCGATGGAATCGGCCAATATCGGCGATATATCGGCCGAGATGGTATAAGTTACTAAGAATCAATCTCTCTCTCTCTCTCCAGTGTTGTGTTGGTAAGCGTGTTTTTTTTGGGGGGTTACAAAATGCTAATTGTTTTTTTAATTTAGTGTGCTGTGTGTGGGGGTTATTTGGTCATCGTGTGTGGGGGTTTAATTTAGTGCGTTGTATATGTGCCAATTTTTTTTTCAAAGAATGCAAATAATCCAAATGTTATTTGTTATTATTTTTTACAATAATGTTCCCAATGTTATGTTTTAATATGTTATTATTTATAAAAAAACGTAAATGTTATTCTTTTACAAACAAATATACAATTGTAATTATTGTAAAAATAATATTTGTATCCTCCAAACATTTGTAAAAATAATATTTGCATCCTTTATGTAAAAATAACATTTACAACACAAGTAAAAAAATATATTTGCATCCTCTTTGTAAAAAAATAACATTTCCATCCATTTAAAAAAACATTTGCAACCCCCCCCAAAAAAAAAATAACATTTACATTCCCTTTTATAAAAAAATAGCATTTGCATCCTTTTTGTAAAAAACGATTGTAAAAAAAATGTTGTGTTTTGTCAAAATCACTATTTGTAAAAAAATAACGATACTAAAAAAAGAAACATTCCTATCTTCACCCGACGATTGTAGAGTTTAGGCCGATCTTCGCAGCTTGTCAATAGGGTAATGGAGCATCGGGCGAGTATCTATTACATGATGGGTTTCTAGACCAAGGTATGGCCTTATGTATTCCATCTTCATCCCTACGGGAGAAGATCATTTCGGAGATCCATGGAGGAGGTTTAGCTGGCCACTGGGACAGGCGCGTACTCACGCGATCCTAAGGGACCGATTTTATTGGCCGATGATGAGGTTGCTATACTTGCCAGATGACCAAGGATCAGCACACCAATGCGGCCCTATACACTCCGTTGCCGATTCCCAAGCACCCATGGCAGGATTTATTGATGGATTTTATAGTGGGACTACCCCGTACTTCTCATGGCCATGATTCCATTCTTGTTGTGGTGGATAGATTTTCCAAAATGTCCCACTTCATTCCTTGCTCTCGCAAGACAAATGCGTCTTATATTGCTTCATTATACTTTCGGGAGATTGTTCGTCTTCATGGCGTTTTATGTAACATCACTTTTGATAAAGACGTGCGATTTACAGGACATTTCGGGCGTACACTTTGGCGACTCTTACGAACGGAGTTACAGTTCTCGACCGCTTTTCACTCCAGACAGATGGCCAGACTGAGGTGGTCAACCGTAGTGTGGGTGACCTATTGAGGTGCCTGTCTTCCGAGCATCCCCGTAGGTGGGACATCGTGATCGCACAGACCGATTTCACTTTCAACAATGTTGTCAACCGATCTATTAGCCTTTCCCCTTTTCATATTCTCTTGGGGCAATTTCCTACTCTGCCATTGATCTCGTCGAGTTTCCGCCGACAGTGCCTATATGCCCTTCAACCGATGAGTTTGCAGCTCGCCTGACGTCCATCCAGGCCGATGTTTGCGCTCGATTACAGCCATGCATACGTCTTATAAAGAGGTTGGCGATGAGCACTGCCGATTTGTCTCCTTCCGTTCGGGTGATCTTGTTATGGTCTATCTCCAGAAAGCGCAGTGACACCCCGCCTAATTAAACCTTAGGTGATCAAGCCTTAATTTAATTTAAAATAGGTTTCTTAAATGGTTCATTCTTAGCATCACTGTCGAAAACCTTTTTAATCACTAGCCACCTAAGTGAAATAAGCTGGTGCCAAATTTTATCTTTATTAAAACAGATACAACTCATGTAGAACAATATAAATTAAGCAGTACTAAAACCAACCATCATAAATGACTGAATAAAATAAAGTCTTGTCGAAAACCACGGCTGAAATAAAACCAAATCAAAATCCAACACAACAAAATAACTGCAAATGTAACGAGTGGACAACATGTCCCAAAATGAGAGTACTAAAACTGACATCCTACACTAGATCCGGAAGGATAAAGGAAACGTCTAATCAATGCCCTATAACACCCACCTATGTTGTAGCTCCGAAATCCTTGGAATGGAGTCAAGCTTGGCGTCCCTGTGGCTAGACACCTAAAAGGTTTTAAAAATATTTTATAGCAAGTGTTAGTACACAAAACGTTTTGAAAATATTTAGCAAGTAATTTATCGCAATAAATATCAATTATTAATTACACATGTTAGGATCACGCACACTCTCTTCAGTCTTCTCACCTCTCATCTATCGTGCGCACCTAACATTCCTACCTAGTCTCGCTACCCACTTTAACTAGGTCTCCAACGTCTACACACCTCAGACACTTTAGCTCATCAGTACGGCCCATACCGTATGCTACATGCTACCCTTAATTTACATTAAGTCATTAGTTAAGTTTCACTATTACCTTCCCATACCGCCCATACAGTATGTGTCCGAACGTCTAGTAATTATCATTACTCTTACTTTATTATCAATACTTTAAGTCCTCACACTTAATCAAATCTTAGGTACACACTACCTACCTTTTCTACTAATCACACTCAAGTAGATTTTATATCTATTCTAGCTGCACACTTATATGTTCCAGCCACCCTTACTCATAAATAGTTTATACAATCTTAGTTATGCACTAATAATTCTCACTACTATCACGCCTGAGTATATTGAAAACAATATTTAGGTACGCCCCACCTAATCTTACTACTATCACACATAAGTAGATTATTCAGACGGTATATCTTCCTTACACACATACCCTATCATCGGTCCTATTTTACACATTAAGGACAAATGGTTCGGAATGTCTCCTCGAACCTGGCTCGGAATGTCCCCTCGAACCTGGCTCGGAATATCTCATCGAGCATAGTTCGAAATGTCTCATCGAACTTATAAATCCTATCACAAGGAAACAAACAATAGGCATTCACAATCCAAGTAATACTATAGAAAAATAGGTATTCACACAACCAAATTATTCCCGTGTGTACGTAGTAGTTTTCTCTCGTATACTTACCGTACTTATTAATCAACGATTTATCTCACCATCGTACATATTAGAGTATTCGCATAGCTCTAAGATTTCTCGATACCTCTTTATTTATGACAGTAGTTAAACTATCTCTATCCTACTGATATACACCTTATATTGACGTCGACTCTCCCCATAACTCAATTCTCACATTTTCGATGCGCGACTTGATCGATTTATCCCTGTCGGTCCATATTCCAAGCCTTACACTCTACGGCTATAACGGACCTTAGTTATACTCCCTACTGGTCTTTATCAAGTCCCTAATAGGTATAATAACATCTCTAAAATTTTCCTTCATCGTTGGAATTCAACGAAAACTTAATCAACACAAATAGCCCAAAATCAGCTTTGGTCGTTCGATCGACTAAAGGCTTTGATCGATCGACTCCATCGATCGATCGACATTCTTGAGTCGATCGATTGATCGAACAGGTGCAGGTCGTCTTCTTCCTTGTTTCACCATGTCTGTCCGATCCCACACTCCATTACACCTTATGAAAGTTCTTCCCAACATCACCAATCATCTTATAAATGTTTAGGGATCATTCTCAACGTAATTATATCATCAAATCCTCACAAAATCCATCCAAGAACTATCCCAATCTAACTTTTCTCAAAAACCTTGGTAATTTAGTTCTTCATGGTTATACATCATAAACCCAGATTTAGATTCGTAATTTCATATGTAAATTCATTTGTTATTAGTCGTCTACAAATGTAAATGCCAATTACATGCAATCCTACTCCAATATGTAATCAATCCATTCTTTTTCTCCAAGAACATTCAATAAAAACAATTTATTTAAAAAGCCCTAACGGGTATTATAACTTCATAAATTTGCAATAAACCACTTGCCTTATGTCCAGTAGGTCTGATTTCGTGATTGTTGTTGGTGATTGATGATCTTTCTCCTTCAATCTTTCTTCCCAAGGAGTTTGTGGTGAAAGTCTCCTTTGAATCCTTCCCACTTCTTCCTTTTTGCCTTGGAATTGTTTCTCTTCTCTCTAGTGGCTATGGTGTGTTTTTCTTCTCTCTAACCCTAGCCTCCAACTCTTATAATCTGACTTAGAGTTCTAAAATTCGTGGGTCTCCTCACCCTAAACTGTAAAAAGGCCAGAATGCCCTCGTATGGGCCCGGTTTAGCCCAAAAATATCCCGACACTCGACTAGTAATCACCGAATTGGATAATTTCTAAATCTCAAATCTTAATTAACTTCTATATTCTCCAAAAGTACGGGGTGTTACATACTTCTCCCCTTACAAAGGAATTTCGTCCTCGAAATTCCTTTGAAGTTCTCACTCCAAGTTCTCTACCCTGCCTTAACCCTTTACTCTCAAGGCCATTACGTATTTATTTCTGTCCTCCCTACAATTATTTAACTATCTAGGGCGCCCATACACCCTATACCCATGCTTAACTGCACGAAAATACCCGACTATACTAGCCGTGAACCGTAAGATAATTTTCAACCCGTAGTCATATCACATATATAATTAATAACGGGGTTGCCCAACCCATGTACTAACGACCAAACATCTCCCCACTTCCAACGTTGCGCTAAGTTTCATACGTGGGACGTCTCGCAAAGCGAAATCCAAACAAGGAACCCCCCCGATATACTACTACCTAACATTGTCGGTCGTTGGGATCTGTTAGACCCTCAATTCATAGTACGTACCCTCAAATACCTGTCTCTTAACACAAAAGCACACAAGACCACTCTTATGTAACAAGAGACAACATAAAATACTGCGCCCTTACTATCATTAGTTCTTGCATAAAATAACCCCGAGCTATCTCTCCCCGTTCGAAAATAACCCTGACTGCCCTGAATCACCTCAGTAGACATCCCTACTTCACGGGATAAAATATAACTATATAATCACATATTCATATTAGTCTATTATGCCACACATAATAACATGTATACACACATACCTAGGTCAAAACCTCTTTCAAATGTTACCTATCAAAATACATCTTATGCTGGAACAGCGGACCCGAAATCTTGCTATAACTACCACTATAGCCTAAACCATTGCTAACCGGTCCAAAACTCAGCGAGTAGTCTACTCAATTCTCATAATTCTCGAAGGTAGTAGACTACCACGTCATGCAACCACTCTTGGTGTACGCCTCCATTCTCTCTCATGCGACACAAAAGTTCCGCTACCCTCTGGTAACTAATCGTGTATGTACCCAGTAAGGTTACTACTGCTACCACACTCACTAATCCTGACTCTCTCACAAGTTGGAGTGCTAACAGTCTCATTTAGGAAGTATCCAAATCACTTAAAAACTTTCCATACTCATATGGATAACATAAAAGAAATTACTCCACATTCTAGTCTTTCATCCTGATGCAAGATTTAGTCTCCCAATTATAATATCGACTCCTCTTCAGACCGAATAACTCAATGTGCCACAATTCACTAGCAACTCCTCACACACAAGGGGACTACCGGGCATCTCTAATATGCCAACTGCTCGTGCAAAACTAGCCCTAATAAACAATTTGAAGGCCCAATATCAAACAAAATCCAACTCTTAAGCGAGTAAATAGAAAACGTACCCTCTATCGCGAGCGGTGCCTGAGGAGCTAGAGGCATCGGTACGTCCCGAACGTTATACACACCCCCATGGTGCATCTGGCCCTGCTGCTGTGGGGCTGGTGCTGGAGCTATCAAAGCCCGATGTTCCTGCTGGGCATTCTGCTGCTGAACCCCGTCCTGCTGTGGACATTGTCTCTGTCTGTGACCCTGCTGGCCACATATAAAACACTGTCCCGAAAATGGTCTCCTCTGGCCCTGCTGTCCTTGCCTAACTCCCTCGCCAGGTTGGTAACTTCCGAACCTGAACCTCTTGGAAAAGTTCCCCAGCCGAGGATTTTACCCCTGCTGTTGCGGTGCTTCACCGGCACTACCCCCATTGGCCTTGTCTGACTGACTTGGCTCCCCTCTCTTGCCCCCTTTTGTATGGAAGCGATGATCCTGACAGTGTAGTAAGGCTGCAAGAACGACATCAGTGTATGTCACCAGTGCAGGGTTACCTATCAAATGCTACCTGATCCTCCAGGCCAAACCCCCCATTAACTTTGCTTTCTTCCTCTCTTCATTGCTTACCTCATCTGGCACAAAATTTGCCAGGCGGGTGAATTCTTCCTCGTAGTCTGCTACCGAACGGTCACCTTGAGCTACTTCATTAAATTTCTTCGTCATCTCTGACTCCAGTGTTGGCGGAAAGTACTTGCGGTCAAACCGCACCCAGAACTCAGAAATTGTCATTAGATCTCTCTCCTCAGTAGTGGTCACCGACTCCCAACACTGTAGTGTTACCCCAGCTAATCTGAAGGTAACTAACATCTGCTTTTGAACCTCGCTGCAATTCAACATGCGTAGGTGGTGTTGAATGTTTCTCTTCCATTGGCATGCCGCCACTACATCCGTGCCGCCCTGGAACTCTGGCGGGTGACCTTTCTGAAAGATTTCTCTAATGCTGTGCCAAGTGGGATGCCCTGGATGTGCCTGAATAACTGGAGCTGCGGGCTGCTGTTCCTGGGGCTGAGGGAAATGGGCTGCCATGGCCCTCATAGCTGTCTCCACGACCTGTGACACTATCACCACCACCTGAGTAGCGAAAATCATCTCGGGTGGTGGGGGTCCCTGCTGGTCCTGAGGGCCCTCCCTAGCCTCATCTCTGGCGTCTGCCCTCTCGGCTCGCTCCCTCCTTGGCGGCATTCTGAAATAAAATTCAAGTTTGTATAAGTACACAATTTATACAAAATTATAATAGCAGAAGAGCGTTATCGCAAGCACGCAAAGATAATTCAACAGTCCTATCAATAGGGCTCTATATCAACATAACGATACGCTGGAATCGTAGTAAGCCGCACAGATCCTAAGGAGACTAGAACCTGATGCTCTGATACCATCTGTGACCCCCCGCCTAACTAAACCTTAGGTGCTCAAGCCTTAATTTAATTTAAAACAGGTTTCTTAAATGGTTCATTCTTAGCATTACTGTCGAAAACTTTTTTAATCACTAGCCACCTAAGTGAAATTAAGCTGGTGCCAAATTTTATCTTTATTAAAACAGATACAAATCATGCGGAACAATATAAATTAAGCAGTACTAAAACCGACCATCATAAATGACTGAATAAAATAAAGTCTTGCCGAAAACCACGGCTGAAATAAAACCAAATCAAAATCGAACAAAACAAAATAACTGCAAATGTAACGAGTGGACAACATGTCCCAACATGAGAGTACTAAAACTGAGTTCCTACACAAGATCCGAAAGGATAAAGGAAACGTCTAATCAATGCCCTGCAACACCCACCTATGCTGCAGCTCATAAATCCTTGGAATGGAGTCAAGCTTGGCGTCCCTGTGGCTGGACACCTAATAGGTTTTAAAAATATTTTATAGCAAGTGTTAGTACACAAAACGTTTTGAAAATATTTAGCAAGTAATTTATCGCAATAAATATCAGTTATTGATTACACATGTTAGGATCGCGCACACTCTCTTCAGTCTCCTCACCTCTCATCTATCGTGCGCACCTAACGTTCCTACTTAATCTCGCTACCCACTTTAACTAGGTCTCCAACGTCTACACACCTCAGACACTTTAGCTCATCAGTACCGCCCATACCGTACGCTACATGCTACCCTTAATTTACATTAAGTCATTAGTTAAGTTTCACTATTACCTTCCCATACCGCCCATACAGTGTGTCCGAACGTCTAGTAATTATCATTACTCTTACTTTATTATCAATACTTTAAGTCCTCACACTTAATCAAATCTTAGGTACACACTACCTACCTTTTCTACTAATCACACTCAAGTAGATTTTATATCTATTCCAGCTGCACACTTATATGTTCCAGACACCCTTACTCATCAGTAGTTTATACAATCTTAGTTATGCACTAATAATTCTCACTACTATCACGCCTGAGTATATTGAAAACAATATTTAGTTACGCCCCACCTAATCTTACTACTATCACACATAAGTAGGTTATTCAGACGGTATATCTTCCATACACACATACCCTATCATCGGTCCTATTTTACACATTAAGGACAAATGGTTCGGAATGTCTCCTCGAACCTGGCTCGGAATGTCTCCTCGAACTTGGCTTGGAATATCTCATCGAGCATAGTTCGGAATGTCTCATCGAACTTATAAATCCTATCACAAGGAAACAAACAATAGGCATTCACAATCCAAGTAATACTATAGAAAAATAGGTATTCACACAACCAAATTATTCCCGTGTGTACGTAGTAGTTTTCTCTCGTATACTTACCGTACTTATTAATCAACGATTTATCTCAATATCGTATATATTAGAGTATTCGCACAACTCTAAGATTTCTCGATACCTCTTTATTTATGACAGTAGTTAAACTATCTCTATCCTACTAATATACACCTTATATTGACGTCAACTCTCCCCGTAACTCAATTCTCACATTTTCGATGCGCGACTTGATCGGTTTATCCCCGTCGGTCCATATTCCAACCCTTACACTCCACGGCTATAACGGACCTTAGTTATACTCCCTACTGGTCTTTATCAAGTCCCTAATAGGTATAATAACATCTCTAAAATTTTCCTTCATCGCTGGAATTCAAAGAAAACTTAATCAACACAAATAGCCCAAAATCAACTTTGGTCGATCGATCGACTCCATCGATCGATCGACATTCTTGAGTCGATCGATTGATCGAACAGGTGCAGGTCGTCTTCTTCCTTGTTTCACCATTTTTGTCCGATCCCACACTCCATTACACCTTATGAAAGTTCTTCCCAACATCACCAATCATCTTATAAATGTTTAGGGATCATTCTCAACGTAAATATATCATCAAATCCTCACTAAATCCATCCAAGAACTATCCCAATCTAACTTTTCTCAAAACCCTTGATAATTTAGTTCTTCATGGTTATACATCATAAACCCAGATTTAGATTCGTAATTTCTAATGTAAATTCATTTGTTATTAGTCCTCTACAAATGTAAATGCCAACTACATGCAATCCTACTCCAATATGTAATCAATCCATTTTTTTTCTCCAAGAACATTCAATAAAAACAATTTATTTAAAAAGCCCTACACACGGGTATTATAACTTCATAAATTTGCAATAAACCACTTGCCTTATGTCCAGTAGGTCTGATTTCGTGATTGTTGTTGGTGATTGATGATCTTTCTCCTTCAATCTTTCTTCCCAACATGATTCAAAGTCTCGGTATCGGTCCCCGTATCGGCTAATCGATTTTCAACTCAGTCGCGGTATCGGTCACGGTATCGGGCGATACGCAAAGATACACTATTTAGAGAGCGCAAAAAATTCCGAAAAAAATCAAGAAAATTTTAAAAAAATACGATTAACAATGTGGACCAATCAGATAAGTTTAAAACTATACTTTAATATGCATAACATTGTACAATTGATTATATTGACGTGCTGCGAACTTGTCAGATTCAATGTTTCATAATAAATAAATGTTTTATTTCATGGAGGATACAAATATTATGTTTTTACCACTGTTCTAAAAAACCCGCCTAGGCTTCGCCTAGGCTTGAGGCTTGGGAGAAACGCTCCGCCTTAAGATTTTGACGCCTTATGCTTGATAAAACACTTAAGGCGTACTTTTTCTCTAAAAACAACAATGCTTTAGTGAAAATATATTGGCTTTTAAAGATTTTTTTACAAACCGGACCAGTATCTCTTCCAAAATATTCAAATAGTATTTTTATTTGCAAATATTCAGACATATTTTTATGATATGTACAATTTTAGTATTTTAATAGCCTTGTTATGGTTAAAAAATATTAAAATATATTAAAAAGGCCTAAACGCCTTTTCACGCCTTTTTACGCCTAGACCTGCCTAGGCTTCTAAGGCTTAAGGCTTGGCCTCCACGCCTCGATCACGCCCCGCGTTTTTTATAACCTTGGTTTTTACAAAGAAAAATAAATGTTACTTTTTTATTAAGAGGATAATTTTTTTTTTACAAAGAGGATATAACTATTATATTCTTAGTATTATTTTTAGTAAGAGGATACAAATGTGTTTTTTAAGTATGTTATATTTTTCTTAAAAGGATAGAAATGTTTCTTTTTTAGTATTGTTATTTTTTTACAAATAGTGATTTTGACAAAACACTATATTTTTTTACAATCGTTTTTTACAAAAAGGATGCAAATGTTATTTTCTTACAAAAAATGATGCAAATGTTATTTTTTTATAAAAGGAATGTAAATGTAATTTATTTTTTTTGTTGGGTTGCAAATGTTTTTTTTAATAAATTGATGGAAATGTTACTTTTTTACAAAGAGGATGCAAATATTTTTTTTACTTATGTTGCAAATTTTATTTTTACATAAAGGATGCAAATATTATTTTTACAAATGTTTTAGAGGATACAAATAGTATTTTTACAATAACTATAGTTGTATATTTGTGTGTAAAAGAATAACATTTACGTTTTTTTTATAAATAATAATATATTATAAAATAACATTGGGAACATTATTATAAAAAATAATAAATAACATTTGGATCATTTGCATTCATTTAAAAAAAAAACTGGTACATAAACAACGCACTAAATTAAACCCACACGATGACCAAATAACCCACAAACACAGCTTACTAAATTAAAAAACAATTAGCATTTCGTAACCACAAAAAAAACCACGCTTACCAACATAACACTGGAGAGAGAGAGAGAGAGAGATGCTTAGTAACTTATACCATCTTGGCCGATATATCACTGATATGGGTCGATACTATTGTGATATTGCCGATTCCATTGTGATATCGTCGATTCCATCGCAATATCGCCGATATGGGCCGATTCTACTGCGATATCGTCGATATGGGCCGATTATACCGCTATATCACCGATGCTACCGAGAAATTACCGATATAGGGTCGATGCACATCAATAATTGAAAACTCAACTCGTAACTCGGAATCGGATCGGTGGGCACCGATACCTAGTCAACTCGGCCGTATCGTCGCGGTATCGGCCTTAACTTTGAACCATGCTTCCCAATGAGTTTGTGGTGAAAGTCTCCTTTGAATCCTTCCCACTTCTTCCTTTTTGCCTTGGAATTGTTTCTCTCTTCTCTTTAGTGGCTATGGTGTGTTTTTCTTCTCTCTAACCCTAGCCTCCAACTCTTATAATCTGACTTAGAGTTCTAAAATTCGTGGGTCTCCTCACCCTAAACTGTAAAAAGGCGAGAATGCCCTCGTATGGGCTCGGTTTAGCCCAAAAATGTCCCGACACTCGACTAGTACCCCCGGGTATACTATTTTGACTAATTCGACCCTTTCGGAATCATCTGTGGCCTCTAAATTATCATTCTAGTCACTAAAAAATCATTTCATTCCCACCTTGAATTACGACACTCGTACGGTTAAACCTTAAACCAATTTAATTAAATTTAAATCACCGAATTGGATAATTTCTAAATCTCCAATCTTAATTAACTTCTATATTCTCCAAAAGTACGCGGTGTTACAAGCGGGCCTACAAGGCAAGGGTTCCAAGCTTTTTATGCATCGATTTGGACCTTTTCCCATTATCTGTGCTTGTGGCACGAATGCATATGAGGTTGATCTCCCCAATGAGTTTCGCATGCACCGCTCATTTAACGTGGCAGATCTTTCTCTATTCCGCGGCACTCATGCCCCACCGATTTCCATTCCCATGAGCACCGGCCACCCAGTCCAATCCCACGTCGATCGCATTGAGGGGATTCTAGACTCCGAGCTCGTGTCGTCCTTATCGGGTGATTATACATGTTATTTAGTTTGCTGGGTTGGCCGTCCCGAGGCGGAAGATTCATAGATCACCAAGGCTACCCTCCAACACATTGACCCCGATTTCTATCGGCAATATCCGGAGCATATGGAGTCTTCTCAAGGGAGAGTGATGCAGGAGTATAGGGATATGGGTATCCTTTTTAACATTCTTTTATTTATTTTTATTTTTTTAGCCTTTTGCATGTTTAGTATAAATAGGCTAAGGGCATACTTTTGTAACACTTTCCATTTTGAGATTGAGAGCTTAGAGAGAGAAATAAGAAATCCCCTTCCATTTTCCAAGTTGTTGTTGTTGTTGTGTAAATAACTTCTTCTTTTTACGTTTCCACACCCTAGAGAATTACATCAGAGGGGCTATGATCAAAACCTTGTAAACCGATCAACGTCTACCCCAAGGATTTAAAGAAGCCTGTATGTCAATGATCGGGTTGACAAATTCTATGCCGCTAGCTTACAATCAATTTCGTTCGTGACCAAAACAAAAACATTAAAGGCAAAGATGACAAGCTAAGTGACCGGGGGCCGGGGGGGGGGGGGGGGGTAAGAGTATGAGACCTCAGAGAGAGAGAGAGAGGATGGCAACGAAATCCTGATACATTCCTTGGCCTCCATCATCACAAATTCAAGCATTATACAACACTTGCCGCCACTAGTTTGATTCAAGTCTTTCCTAAAAAATACCTGCAGAGAGAAGGTTGGCCCCACACTCAAAGGCAAACATGCCAGCTACGAAAAAGAAGAAGAGAGGGTTCCGACCTTCAAAACTCCACTAACGGCATCAAAAATGAGAAGAGGAGAGGTGGTTTCCAAGCGGCTAACCATCGTCATCAGAGCTTGTGGAGGGTCGAGGAGCTAGGTGGCATAAGGACGAGCCCAGAAAAGATAGAGAGAGTGAGAGGGGGCTTTGAGTTCGCTGGACCAGTGATGTAGTCAATGACAGGGGTGGTGTCGGTAAGGGTCAATGCTGACGTCAGGCAGTTCAACGTTTGCGAGGAAGGGTAGCAACAGTTAGTTATAATGTGATAAACCCTAAGTCTTTTTTTGGAACTGGATCAACAACTTGGGCCTTGTTTGGTTGTGACATTAGTTTGGGTCATGTTTTCTTTTCGAGGGACACTGGGCTACTCCCTGCAGCTTCTGGGTTGATTAGTTCAAAAGAAAGACCTGGCTGGGAATTCACATTGTTGGATCTGGACGTGGAGGCCAGATTGGAGTTGGGTCCAACCTTGGGCCTCTGATAGTGGAATAAAAAAGAACATTCATTTAAAAGATGCTGGATTGAGTTTTTTGGGCCAAAAACCTCACAAAATCAATTTTATTGAGCATAAATGGATTTGGCCACCTCTAACTTTTAACGAGTAGAAAAAAAATTGCAATTGGGCCCCAAAAAAAATTTAAAAAATAATTTTGGGTCCTCGTTGGGGAACTAAATATTTTCCAAATAATTGTTCGTGTGGCACGAACGACATCAATTCACCCTTAAAGTTCGGGGTCGAGCTTTCTCTTACCCCCAAGAAGAATGATGCACATGAATGACACGAGGCGCAAGGAGGTGGGCCCATGTATTTAGTTATATGTTATTTTAGGGTTATATTCGAATAAATAAACAATCCTTCGGGATGTTCTAGATTACATTAGTCATCATAGTGATATCATGGTTTAGGTTATCGGACCCATGACATCATGCTTGCCCACCAAGTATTGGGGGATTATACCTCTTGTATTCCCTCATTTGGTACTACACAATTGCTCTGAATATATGGGAACGAGTGAGAGTTATTTTTTTATTATTACCTCATGTGTGTAATTTCCATTGAGTTTCCATGCGCCATACAAGCAATGTTGAACAAGAAGGATCTTCACTCAACTTTGGAAGAGTGGAACTGTCCTCACCAACGAACAATCCATTTTCAAAGAAAAAGCATTATCACCAGACATGATTGCAACAAGAGACCAAGAAGATCAACACCAAGTGCAAACATAAAAATCCGAATAAGACTTTCATCAGACAATACGTGATATAAATTGTTGCACTGTGGAAACATTTTACACAATCAATCAAGCCCCTCCAGGATATGCATGGATATGATATAAGGTAAACCAAGCATATAAAGATGAATGCAGGACGAGAGAATACAAACATTAGAGTTATGTGGTTCAACAATATATGCCTACATCCACAGTGAGCCAAGATCTTTCATTATACAGATGTGAAACCAGTCAATGCTCATAACATACAACCGCCCAGTCTCTCACAAGAAAGAACCTCAGCTCATGACAAAAACTCTCTCGCTCACCAAGGTGTTCTCTCAAGGCAATGAACAAGAACAACCCTCTTCCTTCTACATATTTTTATATATAAATATATATGTGTGTGCGCACACGTGTATGTATATTTTCCCAAAAGATAATTTAAATTTTTTGACTTTAGGGTCGTAACACAAACTTGCTGACGGGGGGCTAACTGTTTTACCATTGACTTAACGGATCCGTGAGATATGGGGGGTCAAAATCCAAGAAAGTCAACTTGTGGGGGTTAGTCTGAGTTACAGAAAATAAATGAGGGTTAAACCAAAAACAACCCAAAAAAAAGGCTTTCAGAAGTTTTAACCAAATATAGACTTGGGAGTCGGGAGCTGGAAAAGAGGTGCAGCACCTTAGACCAATTCATTTCCAATGGCAAATGATCTCTCTGACCTACTAAATAGAGTAAATTTTATCCAAGTTCAGTCATGCCTGCATAAATTTCCTAGATACCCTTGATAGAGCACTAACGGCTTACTCAGAGGATAATCGTCAAAGATACAAAAATAAGAAGCACTAAAAAAACAATATGAATATATATAAAAATAAAATATACCTGATCAATCATAGGCATCAATCCAATAGCACGAGCACGAAGGAAGGTACCTGGTAGTACAGGTTCCTATGTACAACGAAAATCCACATATTAGGAGGCTTAGTTTAAGTTGAAAGAATATTATATAAAAACATAAATATATATAGTTTTAGGTCGGTAATAGAGTACCTGCATCAGTACCAGGACATCCATTGGATCACTATCTTCACAAAGGGTGCGTGGGATGAAGCCATAATTGTGTGGATAAACAACTGATGAGTAAAGAATCCGATCAACCTATAGGGAAAAGAAAGTCCCTTCGTTACTTATCCAATCTGTATATATTCTCATTCTCTCATTCTCTGGGAATGTTTTTTTTTATCCGAGCACAAGATGTGAATAAAATTCTTCAAGAAAACCAATCAAAAATTTATGATGCAAATAATTTTACAGCAATTTGCATGTATGAACAACATGATTATGGTAGTCATTTGCACATAGCAACTGCATCGGGATATTAGTGACCACCACAAGTGGTAAAAATATCACATATTACAAGCAACCCCCTGAACAATCACGCTAGTACCTCTCTGAAAAAATCATTAAACTAATCCTAATTTTAGAAATTTCCCCCTACGTATCACTAACAATTTTTCTTTTTACACTTTTAGCAATAAATAAGGGGGTATTGGCAGCTTTTGCATAGCTTAGGGAACCATTTGCATTAGGCGTACTTACAAGCAATATTTAGTGGGCTTGTGGCATTTTACCCTATATTTCTTTCTTTAACGTACATCTATTGAGTAGAGTCATCAATCACGTGAACTGCTCATCCACAGAGTAAAAAGTACTCTTATGGGCTGCATCATGCAGGCTCATAATATGGGGAAAAAATTGGGTGGGGAGAAGTTCTTGTTAGATCTCATCAACTTGCACGTGATATTTGTTTATATCAAGAGGTAAAAAATCCAAAAGATATTGTTCTTGTGGCTTACCGGGCACTGACATTGTTATGTTGACAGGCATGAACAGCGGGATATATACCCCTATAGGAGGAACATTTATATATAAATTCATGCGTTAACAGAAATCAACAGTTCATTCCTCCTCGCAATTCACCCATGACATACACAATTCCTTACACTATCACAACTATTTAGAGTCTAAGGGAATCAGATTCATAGTTTTTACACATCATAAATTGTTGTCAACTACCTTAAAATTTGAAAATAAATAAAGGCTGGCAATTGTAGAGAAGACAGCTTTCGAGCACTTAGATATTGACACAATTCAAAGATTAATGGAAAATCAGAGGAGGACAAAAGGAGAACCGCACTTTGATTAGACCAGTTGCCTTGTCAAGCTCATACTTGACTTTACTGCCCTTTCCAATTTCAACCACCTGCAACAGAACTTTGAATTATGAGTAGGATGCAGTTGAAATACTTTAGGTATTACTGATCTAGAGTAAATATCTTGATCCCACTAGCACAAGGAACTGTAGGTCTCTCTTGGCCGTTAGTAACATGATGAACTTACTTCTTTTAAATTTGTTTTCCCAGTGGTCCAAATAAATAAAGAGCCTCAATAAGATGAAACATCATGTAATAGCTTCTCCAATGCAACCATGAATTTGAAAGAAATAAGGCGCCAAATAGAAAGCATAAGATTGAGGCAAAAAGTAACTATCCAAATATCCAATGCTTTCATGTTTTGAAGACATTGTGAAAGTGAACATCTAGGGATCGTTTGGTTCGAGGTTTGAGAACGGAATGGGAATCCTTATTTCCAGGAACTAATCACTAAATAGATACAACTAGGTGCAAATTCTGACATCACCACAGCCCACTTTGTTCTCTCGCGCTTTGTTCGCAGAGCTGCATACCGGAAAAAAGAAGGATTCCATTCAGCCCATATGTTATCCCTACAGATCTTGAATACCTTTCCATTATTTGGTTCGAACAGGATTTCTATTTTCCCGACATCTAAAATTCTTTTCCCATAATTGATCTGACAAGAACTGGAATGGAATATTTAACAAAAATACCCTTCTACTTGATCTGAGTGTGTGTGTGTATATGTGTATGTGTGTGTGTGTGTGCGCGCGCACGCTCGTTTGGTGTGAGAGTGTGTGAGAGAGTGCGCGCGTGTGGGGTGTGAGGGTATGTGTGTGTGAGAGTGCATGCGTATGTGTGTATGAGAGAGTGTGTGTGAGTGTGGGTATGAGTGTGTGTGCGTATGTGTGTGAGAGAGATAGAGAGGGAGTGCGTGTGTGTGTGTGTGTGTATGTGCGTGTGAGAGAGAGAGAGGGTGTGATTTTGTCTCACTACAAAAGTAAGCTATAAAGTGTGTGAGCGTGCGTATGTTTTTTTTTGTGTGTGTGTGTGTGTGTGTGAGAGAGAGAGAGAGAGAGAGAGAGAGAGGGTGTGTGAAAGGGGTGTTTTTGTCTCCCACAAAAGTAAGCTAGAATTCCCGGGAATCTAGCATTCCCCCAATTTGAGAGGGGAAAGGAGAATTCTAATTTTGCGGGAATTTTAAATTCCAGGAATTCTAAGTTCCCTCCAAATATTCAACCAAACATTATAATCCAAAATGAGGGGAATTCTACATTCCAGGAATCCTAAATTCCCTTTCCAATCCTCGAACCAAACAAGTCCCTAATGTAACATAAAATTCATGATTCATTGTAGCCAACTGTTAAAGATTACTTTTTATCTTGTGGGAGTTCTC
Source organism: Sambucus nigra (assembly GCA_949130495.1). Classification (NCBI taxonomy): domain Eukaryota; kingdom Viridiplantae; phylum Streptophyta; class Magnoliopsida; order Dipsacales; family Adoxaceae; genus Sambucus; species Sambucus nigra. The sequence continues at coordinate 327,089,073 of OX422219.1, read as the reverse complement.
ACTCAAGATCTTCAAAAAAATATCTAGTAAGTACTGCAAACGAATAAAACTTACAGTGTTGAAAACTGCAGGTGCACCTGGCCCTGCATAAATCATAATATAAAGCTTAAGCAAACAAATACTTAAAATTCCATATGATTAAAAGTGGAATTTCATGAACTACTAACCAGGTACAAACCAATAGAATCCAGAGAGCACACGGATTAAGTTGCTATGTACACTGGTTAATAAACTTGATATGGTAGGACTCCGATACGAGTCCTACCATATCAATCACAACATGTCATACTAAGAAGAATGAATAATCAAAAGCCGTGGGAGTGGAGTATCGGACACAGATTCAGTTTGGTAGGACTCCGATATGATTCGGTAGATATCCAATACTTCAAATAAGTATCCGTTGATTTAACCAGTACTTTTTACATATGGATACAGGTAGGTTTAAATTTCCAATATTGTTTTTCTTTTAAATGAAGGGGGTGGGGTGGGGTGATTCCAAAATTTTAGAGATTAGTATTAAAATTAAGAAAAAAAATATACAAAATAAAGCTATTGAAGTGCACATATAGGCCATTTATTACTTTTGGTCTCTTCAAAAAAAATATCACAATACATAACTTTTCTCTTTTAACAAATTGTAAAATATAGTATTGGAAGTAATTTTTTTCAAATACATACGCATATAATATATCTTATTGTATTAGCACCATGTTGTTGTATCTGAACTCTATTTTTTCATTATGTTTTGAATCACGATATTGTATTGAATGGTGTATCCCCAATTGGTATCAATGTAACTTATATGATATATTTATTGGTAGAAGTAATATACGAGCCACAGGAAAGCTTACCAATTTCTAAATCATGCCAGGGATGAGCAGCAATTGACCTTCGTGACATAGAGGAAAGGATCCTTTCATTAAGAGCAACATGGGAGTTTGCTGGATTTTTCCCACTTCCATGTCCACTGTTGTTAGCCATATTCACCTTCAAAAGATACTAAAATTAACAAAGGGAAATGATAGCATACAGCTATAGAAACAGATGGCTGAACCTCGCGATACAATTAAATCCAGCACATCAATATCTATTTGGAATACATATTATGCAACAAAAACTTGGGTGTGTTTGTAGTGAAAAAACAAGAGATGGAACTTATTAATCATAGGAGAACAAGACAAGTTGGCTAAATTAATAACAATTTACATTAAATTCAAGGTGACAGAAGCATGCAATTCAGTCTGGAAAGGAAATGACAATTTTAAAAATATGTTTGGAGAAATATGTTACTTTATTGCAAAATAAATGGTATTTTTCTTAATTTCTCTCAATTTATAAAAAGAATTCGAATTTGGCGTACCCATGACAAGGTCTGCGCAATCTATGGGAACATGCATAGAAATGAAAATCTCGAGTTGCAAATAAAAGATTACCAACTTGCAAATAAAGTAAATACTAAGTGCTCATTTGGAGTTTTAGTGCTTTCCTGGAATCCCAAATCGGTGAATTCCAGTAAATAGTCTCACAAGAGTCTGAATCTCAAGATCTTGATTCCTTTTCTAAACCTCAAACTCCATCTGTGAATTTAGCAGCAGTAAATGTCGTACAAAAATAAGATGACATATTCCTTCACAATGTTCAATCAGAAATGATTATAAATTTCATCAAAAAAAAAAATCAAAATACGACACGGGTCATACTACGATCTAGAAAGTGGGTTTTGCACAATAAAAAAATGTTGCTCCTGGTGCTAATAAAAATAATATTTCCATGATCATATAACATCGCATTAAAAGTGCAATTTATGTAAATATTCTACAAAAATGGAGAAGATAAAACAAATCAAAATAGAATAGAATATTAGTGTTAGGCAGTATAAGTAGGACATATGAAGTAGGCATTTAACCCAAAGAATAAAATTAATACTATTTCATAAACCAAAAATGGTGAAGCAAACTTAAGCATCAACATACCAACCATCAAACCAAATAGTTGAAGAAAATCTCAAAAAGAAATAAAATGTTGTAAACAATCTACATAAGGGTACAAATAAAGCTGAAGTTGTTAGCAAACAATCCATTGATATATAAGAAAAGAATCTATCACCTATAAGCAAGCAAACTCATGCACTGAAAATTTCTTAAAATCACATGAGAGAGAGAGAGAGAGAGAGAGAGACTTACAAGGATACGTTTTGTGAGAGAGGAGAGTGAAAGCGCCTTTGCAGTTGTTAGAAAATATATAAAGGGCGGTGGTGCATTAAAAGGGATGATGCATTGGCCGTTTTCAGGCATCTTTCAGCGGTCAGTCTGAGTGCGGGTTGAGTGTTCGTTAGATTTCGGTTTCATAAATCGAACGGTCTCGGAGATGCCATGTGTAAGGGAGTTTTTCAGTTTTTCTCGAGTAAAGGAGCTTCCACTAAAAGCTCATCGTATTGGGACAAGGAAATGTTGTATATAACATAGCGTTAATTTAGGATTTTTTTTTTTTATTTTTTTTTTTATTTTTATTTTTTTATGTTTAGGATTGTGATTGATATTGACGGTCCCTCACATTATTTATGAAAATGAATCTATATCAGCAGTATTAACTAATCAAAATTCAAGACATCAAAAAATTTGATGTCTCAAGCACATCAAATTTCTATCTGTCAATCTAATGCACCCTATGCTATGGCAAATGATAATAAATATTGTTTTTTTTTTACAATATGCTGTTAAACAATCAAATAAAATAAGATAAGTTTTTAGACAAAATATTTTAATAGCACGTTTTTAAAATAATTTTTTTATAACATTTTTTTCAAATTATTTTTAAAACGGTTTAAAATAATTTTTATAATATATTCAAAACAGTTTTTTAAAATATTTAAAATAGTTTTTACAATATTTTTATAATACAGTTTTTAAAAAAATTTGTAAAACATTTTCTTAACAATTTTTTATAATATTAAAAACACTTTTTAAAACATTACAAAACAGTTTTTAGATATTTCTAACAATTTTTTTAATTATTTAAAACAATTATTAAACTTATTTTTTAAAATATTAAAACGTTTAAGAAGTTAGCAAATTTGTTGGCAAATATTTCTCACTCAAGTGTTTAAAACAGTTATTAAACTTATTTTTTAAAATATTAAAACGTTTAAGAAGTTAGCAAATTTGTTGGCAAATATTTCTCACTCAATTAGGTAATAATCAAAGTTTGTTAACACCTTATGCATAAATGGTTTTGTGCATTGGCAAACAATGTCACGATAAATTGTACTACCAAACAACTAAAAAGTTGACAAATTTTCATATTTGTCAACTTTTTGGCATTTGCCATGACAACCAAACTGACCCTTATGTCTAATAATAAAAGAACACCACTACACATACACACTATCCATACACACTTTCATACACGCTAATAAGACAAGGCTGTAAGGGATTGTACTCTGTGCCCTGACGGGACCCACAATAACAAGCTATAACATTCTAAAGCAGCGAATATGAAAATCGAGTATGAAAATCGTGTCCGTGTATGTTTATCCATAATAAAAATGATCCCTGATGATGCTTGGATTTAACACCACCGGGTAAGTGATAGTGAGCTCAAACAGCAGCAGCCATGGCAGCCATAGAGATGTATAAGTGTATAAGTATGTAGAAGGGGATGAGTATAAGAGGAATTAGGACAATGATGTATAGTGGTTCAGCCAATTTGGCCTACATCCACTGTGAGTGTGTGATCCACTAAGTATGGGCGCTAATGGCCTTGGATACAATGCGCATAACCCTCTCTCTCTCTCTACTGTGTGTACAAGCAGAGTTTTAGCTAGGGCTACTGTTCATGGATCGATCCCTTGTAGGGTTGTAGGTGACAAGTATATATAGGTCTTGGGGAGTGTAGTGTACCCCCCAAGTATGCATGGTGCATGTGAATGATGATCTAGCCAATTTCCTGTTGACACCTGTAGATGCCAAATGATGACATAATATTCCCTCACGTGAGGGTGTGATTTTGTTATAACGGTCTTCCACGTGTCATATGAGCCTGACGCGCACTGTTCCACGCGTCTCCCAAACCACGCGCCGTCATGATATCACCCTCGGCCTATGAGCCGAGGCCGAGGGAAAAGTTTCTTCCGGTAGTGAGCCTGGCCCAATTCTGGCCTCGTACTGTCGTCCCCTCGTACTGTCGTCTGAAGCCTGGTAGAGGGTCGGCCCCTCGTACTGTCGTCTGAAGTATGGTAGAGGGTCGGCCCCTTGTACTGTCGTCTGAAGTCTGGTGGAGGGTCGGCCCCTCGTACTGTCGTCTGAAGTATGGTAGAGGGTCGGCCCCTCGTACTGTCGTCTGAAGTCTGGTGGAGGGTCGGCCCCTCGTACTGTCGTCTGAAGCCTGGGCGAAGGGTTGTCAAGAGATTGGTGAAGGGTCGTCCCCTCGTACTGTCGTCCGTTTTGGAGGCAATCCTCATCTAAGCCGAGGATATAAACGGGTATATCAATCACCCCCCAGCCCTTAGCCATAGGTGCTGCTGAGATGGCTGAGGGATAGTGTTTTAAATGAGATGCATATATGATCAGTTAGATGAGTGACACCTGGGCAGATACTCATTGCTGTTTCAGTTCCCAAGGTCATGGCGGCTGCGCAGTACACTTGGGGCCTTGTGCCCTAATTATACCTTTCTTGGTAAATGGGTCCATTCATTACCAAAGTATTTAAGAGATTTTCAAACTCTCTCTCCTTCTTCTTCTTCTTCGCCCCCAAGCCTTTTCTCTTTCTAGAAACTCATCAGCTTCCATCGCCATTTGCAGCCTTCAATCCTTCCAAGTCTAGCAGCGTTCTTGCTCTCTCCTCATCAGGTAACCTCTTTCACCCAGGGTTTTTTTTTTGTCTTCATTTCTGTTTGTTTTTTAGGGTCGTAGGGCGGCACTTTCTTTGAGTTACCCCATAGCTTTTTTCGGTGTCTTCTCCGGTCACTGGTTCTTTGAACGTTCTTGACGAAAACCTTTGAGTTCTTTTGTTTAATCCAAAAGTCAAACCTGGTCAATTCCCCACTTGTTTGTAGCTAAATTAGCCAAGTCTAGTGTAATTTCTCCAAGTGTAGAGTCTTCCCTTTAATGCTTAGGAGGCTTTACAGCTTAGTGTCTGAATTCCCATCCTTGAGAGAGAAGCTCTTTGCCGAGATCAGGCGAATAGAGGAAGAGGAAGAGAGGAGACGAGGGGACGACCCTAATTGGGTACGACCCATCTTTCCCATTCCTCTTGCCACCATAAGACCATCTGAACCCTCTGAGTCTTGTGGGTCGTCATCTCGTCCAGCCGAGACTCCCAAACCAAGTGAGATGGACGAGAGAGCATCCTCGCCAACTGGTGCTGGAACTTCGGGTAGGAGGGACACATCTGACCTTAGCCCAGGCCGAGAGGCCGAGGGTACGGCCCCCTCTGAGGCTGTCCCTGTGATAACCCTGTCCCCCAATGCCTTCCAAGTGGCTTTTCCTCAGGGTCCTCCTGCAGGTGATGAGGGGGAAGGGGATGAGGACGAGGACGACGATACGGATGACGAGGTTGATACCTCCCATGCCTCGTCCTTTATCTCCTCAGTTAGGGATAGAGACCTTCTGATATGGAGGCATATTTACGGAGTGCCCTCTAGGGTAACTATGAGGGTTCCCTCTAATTTTGAGAGAGTTTTTGATTGTGAAGAGGGAGAGGTTGCAGTCTATGAACAAATGTTCAAGGTTGGAGTCAGGCTCCCTCTGCACCCTGCCATTGCAGATATTCTGTTTGCCCTCGGCGTATCCCCCTCTCAACTTCCCCCCAACTCTTGGAGGACGATCTTAGGCTATATCTCTTTGTGGAAGAATTCTTTCACCGACGAGCCCTCGGCTGCCCTATTTCTGGGCTGCTATAACATCACCTCCTCGTCCAAACAACCTGGATATTATCACCTGGGGGCAAGGAGGTCTGAGAAGAAACTCCTCCACGTGGCTCAGACTTCCAACCACGATTGGAAGAAGAGGTTTTTCTTTATTTCTGGGGAATGGGAGCCCACCGCCGATGTTCCGAGGATCCCCAAAAAATGGTCGAACCCCTCAATGAAGGCCAGGTCAGACCCTGGACTTAGTCTGGAGGAGAAAGACACCGTAGATTATCTGAGAGGACGAGGGCGAGAGGGTGAGCTTGCAAAATTCGAAGACTTGATGACCCCTCGATTCCTTAAAGAAGCTGGCCTGAGGGTCGGCCCTCTGACAGAACTATGTGAGTTATACTGAACATTTTCCATTCTTTACTTATTTTTGAAGTGTTCTCTCTTTATCTCTGAATTTTTCTGACATGTCGTCCTCTTATCAGATCGTCCTGCAGGTACACCAGACTATCTTTGGGAAATGACAGCTCCCAGCTTACTGTCTGGATTGGCCAAGAAGAAGGGAAAGGAGCCTCAGCAGGCTCCGAGGAAGACAAAGGCCGTTGGGCCGACAGTGGTGGAGCCAACCACTGACAGTAACAAAAGGAAGGAGCCTGAGGGCCCAGTTGAGCCTCGGCCTGATTCTTGGACGAGGGCCAGAGTCGACGCCTCTGAGGGGACGACCTCTTCGTCCAGCATGGGGACCTTCTGGTCTCAAAATCTGGCCCATCTGAGGGCCGACCCCTCGTCACTGATCACGAACTTAAGGGCTACCAAGGCCTCGATGTTCTCTGCACCGTCGGCCTCTGACTTCGAGTTCTTAGCAAAGATGCCTCCTGCTAAAGTGTACGACTATGGTCTGCACTCCCTTGCTCAGGTATTGGTCTTGACCTACCTCTTTAATTCCATTTCATTTTTTTTCAATAAACTGTTCCCTCGGCCCCTCTTGATATTTGTTCATTTTTCTTGCAGTCTGTTTGTGCCTTCACCTCAGCCACCAAGTGGATGGCCGAGAATCAGGTGAAGTTTCATGAGGCTGAAAGGGCTATTCAACATGAGGCTGATCTTCAGTCTGAGCTTGAAACTGCAAGGGCCGAGTTGGAAAGTTCCAGGACTGAGCATGCAAGGATCCTAGACGAGCTGACGAGGCAGCACGACGAGGACATTAAGACCAGGGATGAGGACATTAAGGCCAAGGACCTGCTTCTCAAGGAAAAAGACGAGGCCTTGACCAACATGGAGGCCAAGTACAAAGCTGACCTTGAAGCAGCCATTACGAAAGCCGAGGCCGATGCTGTTGAGGCTTACAAAGCTTCTGATGAGTTTCAGGGTTTCGGCCTTGAGTACCTGGAGAGGGGAATCAGGACGGCCTGCCGATGGGTCGTCCTCAAATTCGGTGATGTCGTCTCCTCGGTTCGTCCTTCATTGGAGGCAGTCGGATTGGACGACCCTCTAATCGCTGAGGCCCTGTCCCAGGTGGAATCCCAAGTGCAGGCTGAGGGGGTCGGCACATCTGAAGATCAACCGGTCGTGATTGTTGAAGAGACCCCCTTGGTTGATGTTGAGGCTCTGCCTTCTGATGTCGTCCCTTAGGGTGGATGTCTGTAGCCTATACCCTCATTTTTGTATTTTCTTTTGTAAAACACCTGGGACATCTTGTATTACATTTTTATTAATATCATCGTCTCTTCTTCTACTGCCTTCCATATTTACTGCTTTTATGGTTTGCTTTTTGTTGGTTTGCTGTCTTTTCTTAATGTCACTAACCTCTCCCTCGTCTTTCTTGAGGGCAGTGGTGGGGTTGTCCCCTCCACTGGCCCTCATTATAGCCGAGGGTTCAAATTAACCAGTTTAATGGTTTTTAAAGCCTTCCCTCGTCTTTTTTGAAGACAGTGGTGGGGTCGTCCCCTCCACTGGTCCCCATTATAGCCGAGGGATCAACTTACCAATTTAATGGATTTTAATAATGTCTACCCTCGTCTTTCTTGAGGACAGTGTAGGGGTTGTCCCCTCCACTGGCCCTCATTATAGCCGAGGGTTCAACTTACCAATTTAATGGATTTAAACAAAGTCTTCCCTCGTCTTTCTTGAGGACAGTGGTGGGGTCGTCCCCTCCACTGGCCCTCATTATAGCCGAGGGATCAACTTACCAAATTAATGGATTTAAACAAAGTCTTCCCTCGTCTTTCTTGAGGGCAGTGGTGGGGTCGTCCCCTCCACTGGTCCCCATTATAGCCGAGGGATCAACTTACCAATTTAATGTATTTTAATGTCTTCCCTCGTCTTTCTTGAGGACAGTGGTGGGGTCGTCCCCTCCACTGGTCCCCATTATAGCCGAGGGATCAACTTACCAATTTAATGGATTTTAAAGTCTTCCCTCGTCTTTCTTGAGGGCAGTGGTGGGGTCGTCCCCTCCACTGGTCCCCATTATAGCCGAGGGATCAACTTACCAATTTAATGGATTTTAATGTTATCCCTCGTCTTTCTTGAGGACAGTGGTGGGGTCGTCCCCTCCACTGGTCCCCATTATAGCCGAGGGATCAACTTACCAATTTAATGGATTTTCTGTAGATGTTTCCATGTGTGCTAGGACTGACAACCACAGGATGAGGGAAACATTGATATTTCTTATTAATTTTGCAAAGTGTTCTGCTGGAGCAACTCTCATTACAATTATGGCCTCTCAAGACCTTACAACACTACTGATAGTATTTCTTCAAATGATCTGCATTCTAGGGGTTGGAAAAAGGTTCCCCTTCTAGGTTTTCTAGTCTATAGGTCCCTGGGACAACTTCATCGATGACCCTATATGGGCCATGCCAATTAGGATGGAGCTTGTTGGGCTTTTGCCAAGCCTTCTTGAGAACCAAGTCTCCTACTGCTATAGGTCTCTGTTTCACCCTCTGATTATAAAACCTTGCGGTCCTCTGCTGGTAGGAAGCCTGCCTTATCTCAGCGTCCTCCCTCCTTTCCTCAATCAGGTCCAAGTCAAGTCTCCTTTCTTCTGCGTTTCCCTGGGGGTCGTACATTTGGACCCTATGAGTAGGAAACTCGACTTCGGTGGGGATGACGGCTTCTGATCCATAGGCTAGCATGAATGGGGTCTCCCCGGTAGTAGTCCTCACTGTCGTCCTGTATGCCCACAGTACGGCATGTAACTCCTCGACCCATCTTCCTTTTGCTTCCTCAAGCCTCTTCTTGAGTTCATCTAGGATTATCCTGTTTGTTACTTCGGTTTGCCCATTGGCCTGAGGTCGGCCTGGGGTGGAGAAAAATTATTTGATATTTACCCTCTCACAGTACTTCTGCAGAGAGGCATTCTTGAATTGCGTCCCGTTATCTGAAATGAGGGTGTTGGGCAGACCATATCTGCATATCACATTTTTCCAGATGAACTGGAAGGTCTTCTGCTCTGTAATTGTGACCATCGCTTCGGCCTTTACCCACTTTGAGAAGTAGTCAATCGTTACAATGAGGAACCGATAGTTATTGACTGCTCTTGGTAAGGGCCCTACCAGGTCAATCCCCCACACTGCGAACGACCACGGAGATGTAATGGAGGTAAGAGGCTGATGGGGTTGATGAGGGATGATAGCAAATCTTTGGCATTTATCACACTTTTTTACATATGCTGCGGCGTCTTTCCCCAAGGTCGGCCACCAGTAACCTTGGGTGATCACCCTCTTCGCTAAGGATCTGCCCCCGATATGGCTTGAGCACGATCCTTCGTGCACATCTTGCAAAATGGAAGGGACTTCTGAGGGATGCACACACCTAAGTAAGGGGAGCAGAAACCCCTTTTTGTACAAGGTGTCTCCGATGACAGTGAATTTTGCAGCCCTGTACCTCAGCTTCTTCCTTTCCTGCCTTGCTTCTGGCATCTCACCCTCTTTAATGTATCTGATCAGGGGGGTCATCCACGAAGCTTCTTGAGAGACATTCAGGCAATTGCCAAGTGTTCCCTCGGGGTCCTCAATAGTTAGCTGAAGCAAAATTTCCACTGGGACCGCCCTCCTGATGTCTGTCCTAGTCGCCGAGGCCAATCTCGCAAGGGCATCAGCACGGCCGTTGTCTAGCCTAGGTATCCTCTTTAATTTTACTTCTCTGAAGCCTTTCCGTAGTGACCTCACCTTCTCGAGGTATCTAGCCATTCTCTCGTCCTTAGCCTCGTAGGCCCCTAGTATCTAATTCACCACTAGCCTTGAATCACTATGGACCAGAATCTGGCCGACACTAAGAGACTTGGCCAAGGAGAGGCCTGATACTAAGGCCTCATATTCGGCCTCGTTGCTGGAGGCTTTGAAGTTGAACCTCAGGGCGTATTCGACGTCTATGCCATCGGGTGCTGACAGTATCAGTCCAGCCCCACTTCCGCTGTCACAGGAGGACCCGTCAACGAAGAGGCTCCACAGAGTCTTTCCCTCTGAAAAATTTCCCTCAGAGAGTGACCCATGTCTAAAGATGTACCTTCCCTCTTCATTTTCAGTTGCTTTCCTTCTAGCGGTGCTTGTCTCAGCCCTATCTGTGGGTGTGTCAGCGGGTCTATCTTCTGTATCCGTCTTCCCGAGAGTCTCACCCTCGGCCTTATCATCTTCCCAAGTGAACTCAGCCACGAAGTCTGCCAATGCCTGCCCCTTAATGGCCGTCCTAAGCTGATACACGATGTCAAACTCCCCCAGCTCTATAGCCCAGGCCATCAACCTACCTGATTTTTCTGGCTTGTGTAGGACCTGCCTAAGAGGAGAGTCGGTGAGGATGACCATTGTATGGGACTGGAAGTACGGCTTCATCTTCCTCGAGGCATGGATCAAGGCGTAGGCCAACTTCTCCATCCTCGGGTATCTTTGCTCTGCCCCCTGGAGTGCCTTGCTGTTGAAATACACAGGCTTCTGTATTCCGTCTTCGTCTCTCACAATGGCTGCGCTGATGGCCGACTCTGAGACGGCGAGGTACACGTAAAGTCGTTCACCCTGCACGGGTCGTGACAGCAGCAATGGAGACCCTAAGTATGATTTTAGCTCCTTGAAAGCCTCATCACACTCTTCACTCTATTCGAAGGCCTTCCTGAGGATCTTGAAGAATGGTAAACACCTGTCTGTGGCTCTTGACACAAATCTGTTCAGGGCAGCCACTCTCCATGTAAGCCTCTGAACGTCTTTAATGGACTTGGGGGTCTTCATCTCAACAAGGGCCTTTATCTTTTCAGGATTGGCCTCGATGCCTCTTTGGTTGACAATGAACCCTAGGAACTTCCCTGCCCCGACCCCGAAGACACATTTGGCCGGGTTAAGCTTCATCTGGTATTTATCCATCGTATTAAAGGTCCTTTCTAGGTCTGCCACATGGTCCTCTGCCTTCAAACTCTTGGTCAGCATGTCATCCACGTAGACCTCCATGGACTTCCCAATTTGGTCTTCGAACATTTTATTTACGAGGCGCTGGTACGTTGCCCCCACATTTTTTAGACCAAAGGGCATAACCCTATAGCAGTATGTCCCCTTATCAGTGATGAAGGCAGTCCTCTCCGAGTCTTCAGGGTTCATGAAGATCTGGTTGTACCCTGAGTAGGCATCCATAAAACTCATGAGCTCATGGCCTGCAGTAGCGTCTACCATCTGGTCAATGCGGGGGAGAGGGAAGCTATCTTTGGGGCAGTGCTTGTTGAGATCTGTGAAGTCCACACACATTCGCCACTTCCCGTTGGCCTTTGGGATAATGACTGCATTGGACAACCATTCAGGGTAGATGACCTCTCTGATAAATTCAGCGTCTTCTAATTTTTTGACCTCATCCCTGATGACCTCGTACTTCTCTCTAGAGTAAATCCTCCTTTTCTGCTTTACCGGCTTCACTCCCTCTACCACATTGAGCTTGTGGCACATAATTTCAGGGTCGATCCCCGGCATATCTACATGACTCCACGCGAAGACGCTTCGTCTTCTCCTTAACAGCTTGATGAGGTCTTCCTTGATATTGGGCTTCAGAGACTTGCCAACTTGGACGGTTTTTCCCGGGTCATCCTCATCGAGGATGATGGGTTCTACCTCCTCGGCGGCCTCTCCTTTTTTGAGCTTCGTCTCGTCCCTGGGGTCTAGGGTATCAATGTTGTAAGTGGCTGTAGCCCTCTTGTGTGCCTCCCTTTCTTCAGCAGAGTTGTAGTAACATTCTCTCGCTGCCGTCTGGTCTCCCTGAACTTCCCCCACCCCGTAAGGGGTTAGAAATTTGATCATCTGATGGACTGTAGAGGGCACGACTTCAAACCCCTTGAGGGCCACACGCCCCAGTATGATGTTGTAGGCCGAAAACACCTGCTCATCCATCACAAAGAAACTGACCTTCTTGGTGAGCCATCTCGGCCACTCGTCCCCCATCCTCACATCGGCCTCATATACCCCAAGGGGGTGAACCTTTTCCCCACTGAACCCAATCAATAGATGATGGTAGGGGACGAGTCTAGCACGACTGAGACCCAAGGCTTTGAAGCATGGCCAAAACATCACATCTGCAGAACTACCCCCATCTACCAAGATCCTCGGCACTTCGCATCCGTGCACCCTGGTAGTGATGACGAGAGGGTCATCGTGTGGGGCCAAGAGGTCTTTGAAGTCCATTCTTGAAAATCCCACTATCAGTGTGTCCATATCAACCTTCTTCCTTTTTTCTGACTTGACCTCCAGGAAAGTCACGTGTACCGTCTTCGTCACTGCCTTGGCCTCAGCCACATGGGCCTTCCTATCGGTGACCTCAGACCCTCCTCCTGCAAGTCCCCCGAAGATCATTCCCACTCCGAGCGAGATCATATTAAGCCTCTTGACAGGGCCATGGTCGTCTCTCGGTGGGAGGTCGGGGTCGTCCTCATCATCAGAGGGGTCGTCCCCTCTTTTTTGAGGACCTTCTCTGCATGCGTCACCTCGCTTCTTTCTGGGGTCGTCCCCTCGGCCCCTCTTGAAGGCGCCTTTGTCGACGTACTTTCTGAGCTTCCCTTCCTTCAGCATCTTCTCAATCTCGTCTTTCAGAGCAAAGCATTTATCCGTTACGTGGCCGTGGTCTTGGTGAAATTCACACCACAGGTTCTTATTCCTCTTGTCGGGAGCTGCCCTCAGCTTCTCAGGCCACTTCAGCGACCGGTCACTCTTTATCTCATTCAGAATCTGTTCACAGCTAACCGTCAGAGGAGTGTACCCAGCGAACTTGTCGTCCGCGGATCTCTTCTTCCCCTCTTTGTTCTTCTTGGGGTATTTACTCCCACTTGCACCTCCTCTTTCGTCCTCATATTTTGCAGCCATCGCCTCTTCGGCGTTCATCACCTTTCCTGCTGTCGACAACAGCTCGGCCATCGTCCTCGGAGGGTCTTCAGCAAGCTTCCATAACAGCTTCCCCTTTTGGAGTCCTCCAATCAGGGCTGTCATAACTATGCTCTCCTCATAGTCTTCCACCTCCAGCTTCTCCTTATTGAATTTGGCTATATAGTCCCTCAGACTCTCACTCTTCCCCTGCTTAACATAGAGCAGGTGGGTGGTCTTCTTCTGTGGCCTCACCCCAAAGCAGAAATTATGGATGAACAGGTCTGCCAACTGCTTAAAGTTTCCAATAGAATTTTTTGGAAGAGACGTGTACCAGACATGCGCAGCCCCTGTCAGGGTACCAGAGAAGGCACGAAACCTCATCTCATCTGAGATAGAGTATATGTATGTCGCCGACTGATACATCTCCACGTGGTGGACGGGGTTGGTGCTCCCGTCATACCTTGGGGTGACCATAGGTGGCTTGAACTTTGACGGCGTGGGGAAGTTGACTATCTTTGCCACAAAGGGTGAGCCTATGGTGTATCCCCTCTGAAGAGGGTCTCGGCTCTTCAATATATCACCAATCTTATCCTCTAACCGCTGGATTGAGTCATTCCAGGGCCTCACAGGGTCGGTCTAGCCGATGTTATCCCCTGCTGCCTCTCTGAGGTGGACGTAGGGTTCTGCTGCAGTAGGCCTGTGTCGACTGTTCACTTCCCTTTGGCTGCAATCTCGTCCTCGGGGTCGGCCATCTGCCGCCTCCCTCCTGGATCTTGCAGCACTCCTTGGCCTGGACAACTGTTCTCGCAGGTCATTTACTGGGCCTAGCCTCTCAAAGGCTGACCCCCTGCTCAAGCGATCAAAAGCAGAGCCTCTTGGGCGATCATCAGGGTTTGGTCTCCTGCACTTTCCCCTACTGTCCTGGAGGGGTCGCACAGTGTTGTTGGAGACCTCGTAAGGTTCCTAGCACTCTATAGGAGCCTCCTCTCCCTCCAGATCTCCATACCCATCCTCAGGGCAAGGGTTTTCTTGCCTCCCCAGGCGTAGACGCCGGGGGTCAGCAACATCCCTACGCCGCTGAGGGGGTGGCAGGTCTTTGCGTGGTGCCTGGGGTGGTCCCCTGGCCTCATGCTGCCCTGGATCTGCTGCTGGAGTAATCATCTCAGGCGAAACCCCTGGTGCTCTTAGTATGTTCTGGCTTAGAGCTGTGAACTGCTCCTGCATCATCCGCTGGCTTGCTGCCAGAGACTTTAGGGCTGCTGCCACATCAGCCATCTCAGACTGAGGCGGCGGCTGACTGGAACTGGGTCTTCCCCCCTCATCCGACGGGGGAAGTGGTGGCGGTGGCATCTCAGGTGCCATGTGCTTGAGCTATGAAAAGTTGAACTGAGAAAAATACTGGTGAGCTTGAGAACCTTAGTGGGTCTCTTTCAATGGTGAAACACCTCCTCTCAGGGGGAGTGTTGGTTCACCACCAGAGTGCCCAGTGAGGTCAAGCTGTACAAAGGAAGAGATGTCTTCTCGTTCCCACAGACGACGCCAAACTGATGATGCTTGGATTTAGCACCACCGGGTAAGTGATAGTGAGCTCAAACAGCAGCAGCCATGGCAGCCATAGAGATGTATAAGTGTATAAGTATGTAGAAGGGGATGAGTATAAGAGGAATTAGGACAATGATGTATAGTGGTTCAGCCAATTTGGCCTACATCCACTGTGAGTGTGTGATCCACTAAGTATGGGCGCTAATGGCCTTGGATACAATGCACATAACCCTCTCTCTCTCTATATTGTGTGTACAAGCAGAGTTTTAGCTAGGGCTACTGTTCATGGATCGATCCCTTGTAGGGTTGTAGGTGACAAGTATATATAGGTCTTGGGGGGTGTAGTGTACCCCCCAAGTATGCATGGTGCATGTGAATGATGATCTAGCCAATTCCCTGTTGACACCTGTAGATGCCAAATGATGACATCCTTCTATGAGTAAAGTGGATTTGAGTATGTAAAGTGGATTTGAGTATGCAACATCCTTCTATGACTTGTATATAATTCGTTAAGTTTAAGAGTACAATCCACTTTACATATGGCGAAACCAAATAAAGAATTATATACAACCATCTTTTTTTTAATCAAAACCAACTGGTGTTGCATACTCAAAATTTCTCATATGTTTGTATCAAATTAGTGGTTTATTGAGTATCAAATTAGTGGTTTATAAATTTATTTACACTCATCAATGTTTTAGTTCACTGATCGACAAGTTTAAATGAAGAGGTTATGATTTTGTTTTTGTCAAAATATGTATCCTTAAGTTGTTGCCACATAAAACTACTTTGAGGAAGGTAAACTTTCTTTTTCTATTTTATTTTTTCTAAAGATAGAGTTATTTACAAAGACAATATGTTTTTTTATATGACTTCATATTCGACACCACTCATAACTGACTTTTTAACAAGAGAAGTGAAGAAAAAGAAAAAGAAAAAAAAGGGTGATAATTTGGCTTCTTCGTGCAACTGTTTCTCTTTATATAATAAATTTTCTAAAAAAATATTGAAACGTTTTTATTCTAACACTTTAAAAAAAAATCCAAAATCAATTCACAACATCATAAGATTTCCTTGAATCGATATGCAAATTGAGATTGATTTAAAAATTTTGATTTTCCTAAAGTGACAAGTCATAGAAGGATTGTTTTGACATTATACTTAGATTTTATGACAAGGACTAAAATATGCCCGCGCATCGTGCGGGGATTAGAACTAGTAACAATACAAAAATAGAGTCTCTAAATGTAGGTTCGCCACCTGTTTGGGAGTTAATGCATTAAAGCCTCTCCAGTCACTATGCCTTACAAGTCGAAATTGCATAATTCCTCTATAACTAATGATAAAAACCAATAGTCATTAATAGTTTTTCCCTCTCTCATTCTTAATGACTAAATCTTTTCATTTCCATCTTTTTAGATTAGTCTCTTGAAATGCTGAATGGCGAAAAGGCATAATATAACATGTTCAAATTTGAAAAAATTGACATGGAGCCATAGAACATATTTTGATTTTGTTCGTGTAGTGAAGACAACAATTGTGTTATTTTTTAGGACAACTTCGATTGAAACTCTTTCTATAGAATTCAACTTAAATGTGAGTTTAGTTAGTTATAAGTATATGAGGTATGCTTCCATATTTCGTAAGATTGTCTTTTAAATAAAAAATACAATATTTCTTTTTGGATTTTTTTTCTATTCACATTGCTATTGTGCAATTATTTTTGTGATTTGTTATAATGTTTGATCTTTTTATTTTGACTCATTTAAACATTCTCTTTCATACAAATTATACCATTTATGATTTATTTTCTTAATACACAACTTCTAATTGTATGTCATTTATATGTCCCGTCTATCGTGTCAACAACCCTAAGTCATTATAGTTTTTCAAAAAATAGGGGTTAACGTATAATTTATTTAAAGTTGATTAAGTGTCTAATTAAAATATTTTGAAATATATCTATGATAGTAATTTTCATAATTATATGCTTAATGAATGAGTATCCTTTTTCTACCCATCTATTATTAATTAATACTTATATAATGTGCCAAATGGACATAAAAATATAATTATGTCTTAAATAAAAAAAAAAGTCTCTTGGTGTTTAGTGTATACTAATCATAGAACAACCATCTCCACTTAAAAATATAAATATGTAGTTAATTTGTAATTTTAAAATAGAGGCATATTCTTATGTCCCAAACATTTTACTCATTTTCTTAATTTCATATTAATATTAGTTTAAATGTAAGGATAATATTATTTTTGTCGCATATAATTACAAATAAAACTATAAGACCCTTGCGCATCGTGTGGGGTTTAAAACTAGTATTCTAGAATTTTGATACACTCGTACTTGCATTAGTTAATATTTTAAATGATAATCAATGAACGGTAAACACCAAATAATATAAACATAACACATTAATATATTGCTCAAAATGTATCAGAATCATATATTATTTAAGAATTACTATAATATTTAGTCTTTCTAACATGCATGTATTGATAGATATTTGGTCTTTCCATCCTATTAATTTTCACTCTCTTTCACATTTATCACCCCACAAATCAAATATTCATCAATTTAATTTGCACATTAGGCAATGAGTGATTTCAACTTTTACATTTTTACAAGGGCGTTCTCCCTGAAAGTTATGACAACGATCATGACATTATTTGGTTGAGTACACTTAGTGGAGCATTCAAAAATTCAAGACACGTGATAAAGCATGCTCAACATGCGTGAGATTCGTCGATAAGTGGAAGCGTCTCGGGTTTGAATTGAACATAGCTTTCTATTATTATGTGAAAGAGGAGGATAAAACCTCTCTCGAGCCATCTCCGGTACGACTGAGTTACATCTATCTGGCATCTTCCACCTTCGTTCAATGCAATTACCACTACTAACATCGGATGCCTTTAAAATGCAACAGATATTTGTAAAATTCT
Source organism: Sambucus nigra (assembly GCA_949130495.1). Lineage (NCBI taxonomy): Eukaryota > Viridiplantae > Streptophyta > Magnoliopsida > Dipsacales > Adoxaceae > Sambucus > Sambucus nigra. The sequence goes on along the minus strand of OX422219.1, from coordinate 327,071,397 downwards.
TAGTTTCAAATTTAGAGTAAACTACACTAATAATTCCCAAACTATCCTTCAAGTTTTAATATAGTCTTAGAATTATAAAAGTCGTTAATTTAGTCCCCATAGTATCATAAGAATATCAACTCAGTCCCTAACGTTTAGGTGTGTCAATTGTAACACTCCGTATATTTGAATAATTAATTTTAGTATTTTTTTACACGTATTCTCGTAATAATATTGCATATTTAATAAATATTAATTAGTGGGAATAAAATTAATATTTACGTGAAAAATAAAATTTACTGAGTGTGATTAAGTAAATTAAATTCGGTCAATTGTTAGTACGTGGTAGTGAATAGAAATGACGGAGAGTGATGATATCTCAACCGGGGCATACGGGTAGGCTATTATTGGGTTGAGATAGGATATTTATGTTTAGTGACTCGAATGGTGATTTTGAGTGCACAGTTGATTCGGGAGTGGTCAAAATCAAGTACTCGGGGGTAGAGATTGGTTAGCGAGAGCTTTTGTAGACTTGTCGGGACCCGGGGCCTACTTGGGGGGTATATGAATCATTTTACGTAGTGAGATTAACCTAATTTCAAGATTAAGAGGTTTAAATAAGAGATTAAATTCAAGGGGCAGTCACTTTACACATAAAAACCTACAAAGAAAGTTATTGTGAGAAAAGAAGGTGGCAAAAACACTTAGGAGATCCAAAGGGCTTGATTTAGAGAAGGAAATTGAGGAGGACTCTTCCCATCTTCAACCTGACACAAAGGAATTCATAATCTGACGAATTTAAGGCAAGTGTATATCTTGCTTTCTTAATTTATGTGTAGTATTCATTGATATAAAAATTGACAGTTTTTAAGTGAATTTTGGGTTGGGGATTACTATATGAAAATCGAGTTTTAGGAGACGAACTATAATGAATGAATTGATGAATGATATCCTACATTGTTAGAGAATGCACGTCTTAGGTAGTCTGAATTGTTGTGGAGAAAAAAATAGATTTGAGATGATTAATGTATGGTGCTTCATTAAGAAAATTCTAAAAAATTGATACATATATGAAAGTGATGATTTAATTAAATTTGGGATTGAATTGTGTTACATTGATGAATCTAAGGATGTAAAATGATTAGGTTTAGGTTTAGGATAATTAAGATGTGTAGTAAAGAAATTAAGTTTGGTTGGATTATTATTTGGAGACTTGTTGTTTGAAAATTTGTCACTTTAGTGCAAGATCTGGGCTCCTGCTCAGAATCGAATTGATTCGGCCTTCATAGTCGAATCGAATCGGCGGGCAAATTAATTCGGCTATGAACCCAATTCGATTCGGACCTGTTGTGAGGGACAACTTGGTATTTTATTGTAAATAAGGGGTAGGTTTAGAAATTGGCAAACTGAGTGAGGTCAAGTGAATAATTTTTAATACTTCTGGAGATATGATTAGTAAGGGTAATTCGAGTAGATGGGAATTAGCCGAATTACATGTACATAGGGTATTAAGGAGATAAAATACTTGGAACGTAGAATATGGAACATGATAAAGTTGCTTTTGATCATAAATTTAAGAATGGTCGGGAATGTCCAGAAAAACTCAGAGATGAGAAAATATGTTGAAGTATTTAATTAAGAGAAGAATTTAATTAAATAAGAGTCGGGATTAAACTTCACATATTAGACTAGTGCTTCGGGAAATAGGCACGGATTATATATATATATATATATGTGTGTGTGTGTGTGTGTGTGTGAATTATGATATTTGTGTGTATGATATTATGCGAAACATATCCCTATAGTGCTATTAGTGGAGGTTGCGCAATGTGGGTGATCTTCCCCGGCGAATATCAACAGGCTAAGTATTAATCCCAAGTTATAGCGCCATGTTTATGTTTGTGTGATTTATATTCATAGTGAGATAATTGTGGGTATGGTTATGACTCACTGTCAAAGGACTATGATCGCCTCCAATACTTTTGAGATTTTTACCGAGTCGGTGTGAGAGTCCGACCTCCGCTAACCAGGATGATGTGAGCATGCCTGGGATAATAATAGCATTGTAGAGATCTGCATCCAATGAGTTATTACTCCAAGGAATGGCGGCTATACGCGACATACGTGTATTTGTTGTAGTATATTATTTCGTATATTTATTTGTAGACAAATATACAGGTTAAAATAGTAAGTGGATATTGTTTACATAACTAATGACAATTATTGGAAATAAAGTAACAAGTTATAAATGTGATTGTGAAAATAAATAACTGGAGTAAAGTTATATTTAACTTGTGATAATTTAATAAGATATTGATTAAGCAATTGTGAAAGCTAATTTATGAACTAAAGATAGATATTAGATAGTATTGGTGTTAGGGGTGTGCACGGGTCGGGTCGGTTCGGTTTTGGACCGCAATTCAAACTGAACCGATCGGTTCGATTTTAGAAAAAGTCAAACCGAAGCCGAACCGATGATGGAAAAAACCGTCGGTTTCGGTTCACATCGGTTTCGGTTCAGTTCGGTTTTGATTCGGTTTTGACCGATTTTCAGTTTTTGGCGATTTTTTAGGCCGATTTTCGATTTTGGTCGGTTTCTAAGATCGGTTAATGGTTTTTGGATATAAAAATAGAAATTATTTAAGGTTTTTTTAATATAAATATTAATGTCGGTTCGGTTCGGTTTAAATCAGTTTTTTTAGGTCTAAATCGCAAACCGAACCGACATGATCGGTTTTTCAAATCCTTAAACCGCAGACCGAACCGGACTAAATAAAACTGCCGTTTCGGTTCAGTTTTCGGTGTAATACCCCGTAATTCTGCTTAATTAGGAAAATACGTTTTACTTAAATTACGTGAGTAGAGTAATTTAATGTGATATGTTTTATTTAAATTACGTGAGTAGAGTAATTTAATGCGATAAAAGACGTTTATTTAAATTACATGAGAAGAGTAATTTAATGTGATATAATAATTAATAAAGATTAATATGATGATAAAAAAATTTACTAAATGTGAGTAGTAAATTTTGAATGTTGATATGTACGGTCTAGTGATTATATGGGCGTACCTAAGTTATTTCAATCGAGTGTCACGCGTAGACAAAAAAATTAAAGATGAGATTAGAAAAATATTTTAGGAGACTCAAATTATAATTTAGAGTCCACAGATGATTCCGAAAGGGTCAAATTAGTCAAAATAGTGTACCGGGGGGTACTAGTTGAGTGACGGGTCATTTTCGGGCTAAATCGGGACCATTCGAGGGCATTTTGGTCTCTTTACATTTATGGGTAAGTAGACCTACGAATTTTGAAACCTTAGATAAGATTATAAGAGTTGAGGCTAGGGTTAGAAAGAAAGAAAATACACCATAGCCATTAGAGAAGAGAGAGAGAGAGAATTTCCTAAGGCAAAAGAAGGAAGGAGGGGAAATTCTAAGGAGATTTCACCACAAAGTTGTTGGGAAGGAGGATTGAAGGATCAAAATCATCAACCATCATCATCAACCACGAAATCAGACCCTACAAATCATAAGGCAAGTGGTTATTTGCAAAATAAATTGAGTTATAATACCCATATTTAAGCTCTAGGAAGAACATGGTTTTTATGATATTTTTGGGTGTAAAACAATTGATTATGATCCACGATTGATGGGGATTGCATGTAGGACGTTTTTGGATCTCCAAGTATTCTAATATCCTAGAAAATTGGATGATTAATTCGAACTAAAATTCTGGAATTAGGATGAAAGATGTAAAGAGTGTATTTTTAGGGTTCTTGAATATTAGAAAGATTTTTAGTTAATTTGGCCAAGATTTATAATGATTTTGTTGTTTTAAATCGTTAGTAATCATCCCAGAACATGTAGGAATGATTAGAAATTGTTGGTTGCAAATATGGTGGATTATCATGAAAGATAGATAGATAAAAATGGTGAAACCCGCATGAAGAAGATGAACTGGGTCTGTCACTGCTTGATCGATCGATCGACCCTTGAATGTCGATCGATCGAGCAGTCGATCGATCGACCATATCCCATCGATCGATCGACCCTGGCTGGACTTTAGAAAATTTTGTGAATAAATTTTCTTTTAATTACCGTCGCTTGATGGGAACCTTAGTGATGATATTTTACCTATGACGAGACTTCATAAATACCAGTAGGTGTACCATTAGATTTCTTCATAAATGATTGAGTGGGAATTTTGGAGAAATGGACCGACGGGAGAACGACCGATAGTCGTATGTTGGGATTGTGAGAATTTGGCTACGGAAAGGGTGAGAGCAAATTTTTGGAATAATACCAGTAGATTAAAGTTAACTTAACTACTGAATTAAGGGAGGGGTAACTAGGACCCTTAGAGTTTCGTTAATACTCGAATAATTACAAAAGTGAAATAAATTGTAAATTAATGGGTACGGTGAATATAAGTAAAATATATTACGTACGGGTATGATTTTATAGGTCGAGTGTGTACCTACTATATTATATAAAAGTTTGGGTTAAGAGAATTTTTCCTAAATTAATTATGTTAGGGTCGATGAGACATTCCGAACTAACATAAAGTTATTATATGTTTGGGGTCGATGTGAAATGCCGAACCAAACCTTAAACTGGTGTCGCGATGAAAGAGTCCCGAACCAGAATATGCGTATATAATTATATTTTAAATAGTTGGGGTCGATGGATCATTCCGAACCAACTCTTACTTGGGTTCTATGAACCATTCCGAACCAAGAGTCCTTTATGTGTAGTAAAAGGATATGTTAGTGATAACCGATATCCAACACATGATTGTGTGATAAAATGTATTCTATATGCGTAATCTACAGACTGAGAATAGTAGATAATGAGAAATTGTAAATATATTAGTAATAATTTATAACGTGATGTAATTATTACAAGAATAAGAATAACGAGCAGTAAATATGTTACCTACGCTTATGGGTAGTATAACTAGGTGAACTAAGTATCCCCGATAGTCATGCACCATAGAAGAGAGGTGAGGAAGTTCAAGGGAGTGTGCGGAATTTTAATATGTGTAACTAATAACTCAATTGTGATAACTGCTTGCAAAATATTTTCAAATGTTTTGAGTACTAACTCTTGCTATGTAAATTTTTTAAAAAAACCTTTTAGGTGCCCAGCCACAAGGACACCCAGCATGATTTCATTCCAGGGATTTGGGAGCTGCAGCACGTGTGGATGTTGCAGGGATTGTTTAGACGCTTCCTCTTTTTCAGTTCTAGTGCAGGATTTCAATTTTAGTATTCTTGTTGGGACATGTTGTCCTATTTTTACTTTGACAGTTTAGTCTGATTCTGGATTTTGAGTTTCCTTTATTAGCCGTGGTTTTCGGCAAGACTTTACCTGCATTCGGTTATTTATGCAAACTATTTTATTATTACTAGAATTGTAATGTGTTTGTATGGATTATTTGTTCTGCTTAAGAAAGATAAAATTTGGCACTCGCTAAATTTCACTTAGGTGGTTAGTAACTTAAAAAGCTTTCGGCAGTGATGCTAAGAATGAACCATTTAAGAAAACTGTTTAAATTAAATTAAGGCTTGATCACCCAAGGTTTAATTGGGCGGGTGTCACAGATGGTATCAAAGCATCAGGTTCTAGTGTCCATAGGATCTATACGGCTTACTGTGTTTCAGCGTAACGTTTGGTTGTATTAGAGCCCTACTATTAGGATTGTTGATTCAATAGCCGCTTTTGCGTTATCGTACATCTGCTCTTAAATTTTGTATGAACTGTGTACTTATACAATTTGATCTTATTTCAGATGCCACCGAGGAAACACAGAGCGAAGAGGGCTAAAGCCAGAAATGAGGTGAGGGAGGCTCATCAGGAGACACAGGTGCCGATACCACCACCCCCACCCGAGTTAATTTCCACTAGTCAGGTTGCAGTGATAGTGGCTCAGGCAGTCGAGACAGCTATGAGGGCCATGGCAGCCCACTTTCCTCAGCCCTAAGTACCTCCTCCCGTGGCACCGGAAGTTCAGGCTCCAGCAGGACCATCTACTTGGCAATGAGTCAGAGAGACATTTCAGAAAGGACATCCACCCGAGTTTCAGCGTAGTACCCATGTAGTGGAGACGTGCAACTGGAAGAAAAATATCCAGCGCCACTTGCGCATGCTAGAGTGCACCGAGGTACAGAAATAAATGCTAGCCACTTTTCGTCTGTCGGGAGCGGCCTTACAGTGGTGGGAGTCAGTTACCACCACCGAGGAAAGGGACACTTTGGCAATTTCTGAGTTTTGGGTGCGGTTTAACCGCAAGTATTTCCCTCCAGCAGTGGAGTCAGAGATGAGGAAGAAATTCAGCGAAGTGGTTCAGGGTGATCGCTCAGTTGCTGATTATGAGGAGGAGTTTACCCGCTTGGCCAACTTTGTGCCAAACGAGGTGAGCGATGAGGAGAGGAAGAAATCAAAATTTATGGAGGGCCTAACCTGGAGAATCAGACAGCATTTGATCGGTAATCCGGCGTTGGTAACCTATACAGATGTCCTCAATGCCGCTTTACTACACTATCAGGATCATCGTTTTCATGCGAAGGGAAACAAGAGAGGTGAGCCTAGCCAACCGGGCAAGGTGGAGGGAGGTCGTTGCAGCAGCGCACCACAACAGTAAACAGTGGGCCAGATAGGGAAAGATTCCCGATAGGGGAACTCTACCAAGAAGTTTAAGCACGGGAGGCATCGCTTTGACAGACAGGGCCAGCAGGGTCCCCAGCAACCAGTCCCTCAGGGCCGATAGGGCCAAGGGAACCAAAATGGAGGACAGCAAGGCCAAGGTCGACAGGGCCAACGTCAGGGCCAACAGGGCTAAGGGAAGAGACAGTTTTCGGGTCAGTGTTTCACTTGTGGCCAGCAGGGTCACAAGAGAAGGAATTGTCCACAGTCAGACAGCGCACAACAACAGGGTGACCAACAGGGGCAGAAAGCTCCGTTTGTCCCAGCAGTAGCACAGGCCCCACATCCAGGACAGATGCAGTACGGATGTGTGTTCAATATCCGTGATATTCCTTTTCAGCCAGCACCTCCTGCACCGCCGGCAGTCGCGGGTATGTTTCCTATTCATGGACTTGAGGGTAGTATTTTATTTAACACGGGGGCGACGCATTCATTTATTGCCACTAGATTTGCACGGGCAGCCGGCGTATTAACGACAGCTGACACTCATCTTATGTGCGTGGAGTTAACGATGGGTATTGGGTCCCTAATACACTCGATTTGTAAGGGTGTGGACATTATGGTCGGGATATTGAGTCTAGCGGTGGACCTCCTAGTGCTGGATATGGAGGGATATGACGTCATCCTAGGCATGGATTGGTTGGTGCATTATAGGGCAATGGTTGATTGTTATGAGAGGACTATCGTGTTCTCCATTCCGGGACAAGAGATGTTACTTGTGGCAATGCCACTCCTCGAGGGAGGATCGTGAACTCATTTATATTATATTGAGGAGGAGACCTCTCATGGGGTTGTCGTTTCTCTGGACTCAATCCTAGTTGTGAGGGATTTTGAGGATGTCTTTCAGGAGATACCAGGGTTACCACCCAGTAGGGAGATAGAGTTCGTTATTGACCTAGTACCGGGGACGAGACCAATTGCTAGAGCACCATATCGCATGGATCCTTCGGAGATGCGAGAACTGAGAGAACAGATTCAGCAGCTATTAGGACAGGGTTTCATTCGACGGAGTACATCGCCATGGGGTGCGCCGGTGTTATTTGTAAAGAAAAAGGATGGTTCATTCGTCTGTGTGTAGATTACAGAGAACTGAACAAAGTGATGATACGTAATAAGTATCCGTTGCCGAGGATTGACGACTTGTTTGATCAGTTGAGAGGGGCTGCATACTTCTCAAAGGTCGATTTGAGATCGGGTTACCACCAATTGCGTATTCGTGAAGAGGATGTACCCAAGACCGCTTTCCTGTTGCGGTACGGGTCATACGAGTTCAAAGTGATGCCGTTTGGGCTAACTAATGCACCGACAGTATTCATGGATCTCATGAACAGAGTATTCAGGGAGTTTTTGGATCAGTTTGTGATTGTATTCATAGATGACATTCTGATTTACTCTCGCACGGAGGAGGAACACGCTGAACATTTACGAATGGTTCTACAGACATTGCGGGACCATCAGTTGTACGCCAAATTTGAGAAGTGTGGATTTTGGCTTCGGGAGGTTCAGTTCCTAGGTCACGTTGTATCTAGCAGAGGCATTGCGGTTGACCCAAGTAAGGTATCAGTGGTGAGGGAGTGGGGATAGCCCACGACACCGACCGAAATTCGCAGTTTCTTAGGGTTGGCTGGTTCTTATCGTCGCTTCATCAAGGGGTTCTAAAAAATTGTTGGACCTTTGACAAACTTGACTCGAAAGGGAGTGCCCTTCATATGGAGTGATAGTTGTCAGTTAGCATTTGATGAATTAAAGGATAAGTTGACATCAGCACCCATTTTTTCCTTGCCTAGGAGTGGAGTACCGAGTCTATACTGATGCGTCCTTACAAGGGCTCGGGGGTGTGTTACAGCAGGAGGAGAAGGCTATAGCTTATGCGTCCTGAAAGCTTAAGCCACATGAGAAGAATTACCCTACCCATGACCTCGAGTTGGCAGCGGTCGTTTTTTTATTGAGGATATGGAGGCACTATCTTCTGGGCGAGCAGTTCACTCTATTCACGGATCATAAGTCATTGCAGTATCTGTTCACTCAGAAGGATCTGAATATGAGGCAAAGAATGTGGCTTGAATTCGTGAAGGACTACCAATTTGATATACAATATCATCCTGGTAAGGCTAACGTGGTGGCAGATGCGTTAAGCAGAAGACCTACCGGGGCGTTGGCAGAAATTTAGAAGGCGAAGTGGAGTGAACTCCGACACGAGGATGAGATGGCGAGAGCATGCATGGCAGTTTTAACTATCACTCCCGAGAGTGTTATGCCGGTAGTGAGGGCACAGGCCGAAGACCCATTTTGTCAGGACAAAGTACGACAGTTACTGGCCGAGGGGGCAGAGTCCTACTCCATCAGCTCAGAGGGCGGATTACGGTTCAATGGTAGGCTGATAGTACCCGAAGATGATGATTTGAGGCATGTCGTTATGACGGAGTCACACGGGTCAAAATTATCGGTACATTCAGGTGGGGACAAAATGTACCAGGATATGCGACGATTGTATTGGTGGTCGGGGATGAAACGAGACATTGCAGAATTTGTCTCAAAGTGTGTTACATGTCAGCTTGTAAAAGTTGACCATCAGAGACCTTCAGGGATGCTACAACCACTGGAGATTCCCGTGTGGAAGTGGGAGAGTATCTCGATGAATTTTATTACTGGGTTACCAACATCACAGAAGGGTCACGATTCCATATGGGTGATTGTGGATCGGCTGATAAAGGTAGCTCATTTCTTACCGATTTGTACGGATTATGATACAATGCGGTACGCGCAGCTCTTCATTTCAGAGATCGTTAAGCTGCACAAAGTTCTTATTAATATTGTGTCTGACCGAGATAAGATATTTGTGTCACACTTCTGGCAGAGCTTTCAGGAGGCCATGGGCACCGACTTACAATTGAGTACGGCATATCATCCACAGACGGACGGTCAGACCGAAAGGGTAAACCAGATGTTGGAGTATATGCTAAGATATGTGTATCCTAGATTTTGGGAGAGGTTGGGAGCCATACCTTCCTTTGGTGGAGTTTGCATATAATAACTCTTACCAATTCACTATCGGCATGGCTCCATTCGAGGCACTTTACGGGAGGCCTTGCCGTTCTCCCGCCTATTGGTTAGAGGTGTTGTATAACAAGCTGTTGGGGCCAGAGATGATACAGGAGACTTCCTCTAAAATAGAGTTGATTCGAGGACGTATTCGAATAGCTCAGGATAGACAGAAGAGTTATGCTGACGCAAGTAGGAGATGCATGGAGTTAGATGTGGGCGACCAGGTGTTAATTCGGATATCTCCTATGAAAGGGATTATGAGGTTCGGCAAGAAAGGGAAATTAACACCGAGATATGTGGGGCCGTTTCCTATCATTGAGAGGGTGGGACCGGTAGCTTACAGATTGGGACTCCCTGAGCATCTTCAGCGAATACACGATGTCTTCCATGTGACGTCGCTGAAGAAATACAAAAGGAGTGAGTGAGCCTTCTGGCACATTCCACTAGGGGAGATCGATTTGCAGCCAGATGTCTCGTATGAAGAAAGACTCATGGCTATCCTGGATTATAGTGAGCGCAAACTACGATCCAAGGTGGTACCCTTAGTACGAGTATAGTGGGGGCATCACAATATGGATGAGTATACTTGGGAACGGGAGGAGGATATGCGAGAACAATATCCCGAATTATTCATAACAGGTATTTTCTAATTTCGAGGATGCAATTCCTTTTGTAATAGGGGAAGTATGAAATACCCCGTAATTCTGCTTAATTAGGAAAATACGTTTTATTTAAATTACGTGAGTAGAGTAATTTAATGTGATATGTTTTATTTAAATTACGTGAGTAGAGTAATTTAATGCGATAAAAGACGTTTATTTAAATTACATGAGAAGAGTAATTTAATGTGATATAATAATTAATAAAGATTAATATGATGATAAAAAAATTTACTAAATGTGAGTAGTAAATTTTGAATGTTGATATGTACGGTCTAGTGATTATATGGACGTACCTAAGTTATTTCAATCGAGTGTCACGCGTAGATAAAAAAAATTAAAGATGAGATTAGAAAAATATTTTAGGAGACTCAAACGATAATTTAGAGTCCACAGATGATTCCGAAAGGGTCAAATTAGTCAAAATAGTGTACCCGGGGGTACTAGTTGAGTGTCGGGTCATTTTCGGGCTAAACCGGGACCATTCGAGGGCATTTTGGTCTCTTTACATTTATGGGTAAGTAGACCTACGAATTTTGAAACCCTAGATCAGATTTTAAGAGTTGAGGCTAGGGTTAGAAAGAAAGAAAATACACCATAGCCATTAGAGAAGAGAGAGAGAGAGAGAATTTCCTAAGGCAAAAGAAGGAAGGAGGGGAAATTCTAAGGAGATTTCACCACAAAGTTGTTGGGAAGGAGGATTGAAGGATCAAAATCATCAACCATCATCATCAACCACGAAATCAGACCCTACAAATCATAAAGCAAGTGGTTATTTGCAAAATAAATTGAGTTATAATACCCATATTTAAGCTCTAGGAAGAACATGGTTTTTATGATATTTTTGGGTGTAAAACAATTGATTATGATCCATGATTGATAGGGATTGCATGTAGGACGTTTTTGGATCTCCAAGTATTCTAATATCATAGAAAATTAGATGATTAATTCGAACTAAAAATCTGGAATTAGGATGAAAGATGTAAAGAATGTATTTTTAGGGTTCTTGAATATTAGAAAGATTTTTAGTTAATTTGGCCAAGATTTATAATGATTTTGTTGTTTTAAATCGTTAGTAATCATCCCAGAACATGTATGAATGATTAAAAATTGTTGGTTGCAAATATGGTGGATTATCATGAAAGATAGATAGATAAATTGGTGAAACCCGCATGAAGAAGATGAACTGGGTCTGTCACTGCTTGATCAATCGATCGACCCTTGAATGTCGATCGATCGAGCAGTCGATCGATCGACCATATCCCATCGATCGATCGACCCTGACTGGACTTTAGAAAATTTTGTGAATAAATTTCCTTTTAATTACCATCGCTTGATGGGAACCTTAGTGATGATATTTTACCTATGAGGAGACTTCATAAATACCAGTAGGTGTACCATTAGATTTATTCATAAATGATTGAGTGGGAATTTTAGAGAAATGGACCGACGGGAGAACGACCGATAGCCGTATGTTGGGATTGTGAGAATTTGGCTACGGAAAGGGTGAGAGCAAATTTCCGGAATAATACCAGTAGGTTAAAGTTAACTTAACTACTGAATTAAGGGAGGGGTAACTAGGACCCTTAGAGTTTCGTTAATACTCGAATAATTACAAAAGTGAAATAAATTGTAAATTATTGGGTACGGTGAATATAAGTAAAATATATTACGTACGGGCATGATTTTATAGGTCGGGTGTGTACCTACTATATTATATAAAAGTTTGGGTTAAGAGAATTTTTCCTAAATTAATTATGTTAGGGTCGATGAGACATTCCGAACTAACATAAAGTTATTATATGTTTGGGGTCGATGTGAAATGCCGAACCAAACCTTAAACTGGTGTCGCGATGAAAGAGTCCCGAACCAGAATATGCGTATATAATTATATTATAAATCGTTGGGGTCGATGGATCATTCCGAACCAACTCTTACTTGGGGTCTATGAATCATTCCGAACCAAGAGTCCTTTATGTGTAGTAAAAGGATATGTTAGTGATAACCGATATTCAATACATGATTGTGTGATAAAATGTATTCTATATGCGTAATCTACAGACTGAGAATAGTAGATAATGAGAAATTGTAAATATATTAGTAATAATTTATAACGTGATGTAATTATTACAAGCATAAGAATAATGAGCAGTAAATAAGTTACCTACGCTTATGGGTAGTATAACTAGGTGAACTAAGTATCCCCGATAGTCATGCACTATAGAAGAGAGGTGAGGAAGTTCAAGGGAGTGTGCGGAATTTTAATATGTGTAACTAATAACTCAATTGTGATAACTGCTTGCAAAATATTTTCAAATGTTTTGAGTACTAACTCTTGCTATGTAAATTTTTAAAAAAAAACTTTTAGGTGCCCAGCCACAGGGACACCCAACATGATTTCATTCCAGGGATTTGGGAGCTGCAGCACGTGTGGATGTTGCAGGGATTGTTTAGACGCTTCCTCTTTTTCATTTCTAGTGCAAGATTTCTATTTTAGTATTCTTGTTGGGACATGTTGTCCTATTTTTACTTTGACAGTTTAGTCTGATTCTGGATTTTGAGTTGTCCTTTATTGGCCGTGGTTTTCGGCAAGACTTTACCTGCATTCGGTTATTTATGCAAACTGTTTTATTATTACTAGAATTGTAATGTGTTTGTATGGATTATTTGTTCTGCTTAAGAAAGATAAAATTTGGCACTCGCTAAATTTCACTTAGGTGGTTAGTAACTTAAAAAGCTTTCGGCAGCGATGCTAAGAATGAACCATTTAAGAAACCTGTTTAAATTAAATTAAGGCTTTATCACCCAAGGTTTAATTGGGCGTGGTATCACATTCGGGTTTGTCGGTTTTTTTGCACACCCCTAATTGGTGTTACTGGCAAGGCTAGTTAGGTGGGGTAACGTAACTAGGCGGGTTGAAATGCATACATTAGGTGCACACTTTAAATGAGGGGTGAGGGGAGTGCGGTATCGGTTTATTAATATGAAAAGTGCTTAAAATTTTCATTTATGCATCTTATACACTTGTAAAATATTTTCAAATATTTTGGACTCTGACCCGTATTAAATCTATTTTCAAAACTTTTAGGTGTGCAGCCACATGGATGCCAACGATGATTATTCTTTCCAGGGACTAATAGTTGCAACTGATGTGGAGGCATGTAGGATTCAGAGTAGACGCTTTATATATTGCTCTCTAGATTAGGTTCTCTATTCCAGTATTGATTGGGTGTGTTGCTCATTTTATTCAGATTTATATATTTCAGATTACCTTAGTCTGTTAGATTGGATGTATTGAATTTTTAACCGATGGGTTACTCGAGGACTTTATTCATTTATCTCAGCTTCAGACTTTATATTGTGATTTCAATATACTATATATGGAATTATTGTGGATTGGTTAAAATTGTGGTATATTAATGGAAGATAAAAATGACACTACTTGTTAAAGTAAGTAGGTGGTTAATAATCAATCATGTTTTGACAGTGATGCTTAGGGGTGTAAGCGGTACGGTTTGGTCGGTAAATAGTAGATACCAATACCAAAACCAAACTCTAGATGGTAAAACCAAACCGTACCAGTTTACCACCCGGTACACCAAAATCAATACCAAAACCAAACCGGCTGGTATTTCGGTTTTTTCGGTAATTTCGGTTTTTTTCTGGTTTCGGTAAATTCTGGTTTTTTCTGGTTTCTTTTGGTTTTTTCTGGTTTCGGTAAATTCTGGTTTTTTCTGGTTTTCGGTTTCGGTTTTTTCTGGTTTCGGTAAACAACACTAAAAGTCCCAAAAAACCAAAAACAAAACCAACCAACTTTTTTAAATATTAAAACCAAAACCAAAACCAACTTTTTTCTGGTTTTGGTAAATTCGGTACGGTAATTTTGGTAAATTTGGTACGGTACAGTAATTTCGGTACGGTTTTTTCTGGTTTCGGTAAATTCGGTACGGTATGGTAATTTCGGTACGGTTTTTTATGGTTTGAGTAAATTCGGTACGGTAATTTCGGTAAATCGGTTTTTTAAATATTAAAACCAAAACCAGCCAACTTTTTTGCGGTAATTTCGGTTTCGGTAAGACTGGTTTCTGGTATTTTAATATATGAAACCAAAACCATTTTTTTTCGGACCAAAACGGTACGGTACGGTAAAAACCCGTACCGCTTCCACCCCTAGTGATGCTAATAATAGGCCGTATGAGACTACTGTTTTATTTTTGTAGAGAGTTAGCAACCCATTATTTTAATAGGCATGGTGTCACATCAATTTAGTTCTGAAATAATAATAAGCATTTCAATTAAGTCCCTCTCAAAAGATTAAAATTTTATTAATTCACATATATATATAGACAGAGAGAGAGAGAGAGAGTTATATGAGGTCCACAAATGATGACCTCTCGTGCGGACCAATTTTTTTTAAAATAGGAAAGAAATATTTTTTATTTGATTTTTTTTTTGCTATTTAAACATATCAAGGAACCCCTAAATAAATTCTGCTCAAAATGAAGTTTTTTGTTATTTTAAAAAATCAATCAAAATATGTCAAATTTTAAGCTGATTAAAAGGTGACTATTTTGACCGATTTTTAAAAATAGAAAAAATATATATTTTAAGTTGATTTTTAGGGGTTCCCTGAAATATTTATATACTATACAAAAATAATCAACTCAGTTTTTTTTTACTATTTTAAAAATATTGGTCTCTTTAAATATATATATATAAGATACACTGAAAAAAACCATTCAAATAATTATAACAACTCCACTTCTCTACAAATAATTTCTATAACAAAATATACTTTTATAATGTTACAAACAGATATTGTAAAAAAATTCGAAAGTCATCAATTAACAGTAATCAATGAATTAAGACACCTCCAAAATATTATTAGAAGAATAAGGAAAAGTAATAGTAACTAGAGAAGAAAACTATGAATATTTGGATTCTTACCCATATGCGTATAAAAAGAGATAGTGATTATTATTTTAAGCCCATTCCCAAAAAGTTAAAAGTGTGATTTAGTAACTACTCATTGGAATAATTAGAAGATGATTAAATAGGTGTAGGAGGGTGGCTATATTGGTATCTATGAAGAACTGGAACAGGTGAGGCGTGACCCACTCAGATAGATGTTGTCTTTAAGGCTTTCAATGTCTTAAGAGCAGCTAGATGAAAAAACCTTATACTTATGGTAATAATGGAGCTTCTCTGTAACCGTCTTCCTAAAATGAGAGTAATGAGCTAAACTTTTATAACAATGATAATGTCTGGAAGAAAGAGCTGTAAAGGGGGGGGGGGGGAGACAAACACTTTGACACTCAAGAGAGAGCAGGGAAAGAATATTTTTTAGTGTGATTTTGACAGAGTAACTATGCTAACTTGAGTTTTAGTATGTTCTTGACCTTACTTAAGGGTCCTATTTATAGGTAGATACTAGGGATGTTTGGGCGACAAAATAAGGCACTCTTAGAGACAGGATCTGTAATATTCCTTTTATCTCTGTTTATCTGTTAGCCGCCTGTCAATGGACACCTGGTTCATACCAAAGCCAAAAAGGAAATGTGTTGGCTAATAGTGCCAAAATACGTGATTTGGTAAATATCTTTTCAAATGATAACTTGTTGTATAAACTTTTCTAAAAAAACTAATTGCCATTTAGAAAATACTTATGTGAGCAGCCTCTTGGCCACTCACTCATTTATTCTAAGTGTGGACTGTGTGAATGATTGAGTGACCCCTAGAGTCTCTCTAATAGTATTTTCTTTATCCTAAAGTGTTAGGTGGTTGGGCCTTGGCCTTATCCAATAAACCTTATTTCTCAACCACCAAACCAAAACTCCTACGATATCCCAATTGGCGAGCTTGATCCCCGCTTGCTCGACCAAGGCTACCTGTGTGAGAAAATAATAATGTTAGTAACTGTATAAATGAGACTTATGAGCATCCCCTTAAACTATTGAATCTGCTCACACATTTTATCTTTTTTCTTGGGGTTGATCTTTGAATACCCCCTCGCCATTTTCATTTGGCCTTTAAGTATTTATCTTAGGGTTGGTCGTTGTAAGCCTTCTTTTTAATATTTCTGCTTGGCTCATTTAAGGCATTGAGCCTATCTTGGTAAACCCTATCGTCTAAATCTCTGTTTTGGATCATTTTGGGGATGGGGCCACTCGCGTGGAACCTCTCGTCCAAATCTCTATTTTGAATCATTTTGGGGATGGGGACACTCATGGTAGACCCTCTCACCGAAACCTCAGTCTTAGATCATTTATGGGGATGGGGACACTCGTGGTGGGCCTTCTCATCCTTGAACCCTCTTTCCCTATCAGGTTTTCTTGTGGGCATCCAAGTGGGTACCCCTCTACATTAGCCTACTCGTGCAACAGTATTTATGTCGGGTAGACCAAAGTGTTTTGCATGAAATTTTCATCACTTTGTCTTAGAATTTGAAGGGGTTTGTTCATCACATTATTACACTGTTTGGCATTAAATGCCCTAGTCAATTCATTCTTCACTTATTATCTCAAGGAGACACCTGTCTACTTGGGAATAGGCATCCCATCATTTGGGTAATCATTTTATCTCATTTTAACTGTCAAAATGTGCGACCCCTCCTAGGTATAAAATTTCCTTTTCAAAATATTTTCACTTTACCTTTGTAATTTTCAAGCTATCACTCCAGAGATTTTTAGAGAGATAAATGGTTTTCCCTTCCAAACTTCATTTCTCCATAACTCAATCCTTCAATCTTTCTATTTCTCAATGGCCTCTTCCTCTATGGTTTCGTCCACCGTTGTTTCTACCACAACGAGCAAGCTTCTGATCGGTTCACTGCCCATTCAAGTGATAGTTTCAACTAGGGCTGTGTTTTTTTTTCGAACTTTCCGATTTTTTCGATTTCCGATCCTATTTTTTCTGAATTTGGAATGAAATTTTAGTTTGCCGATTTTCGATTTTTCGATTTCCGATTTTTTCAAAAAAAATCGGATCGAAAATAATTCTGAATTTCCGATTTTTCGATTTTTTCGTTCCGATTTTTTCGAAACTATGTCAATCCAATTTTTTCGATTTTTTTCGAATTATTTTTGAATTTTTCGGAATTATTTTTTGATTTTCGATTTTTTTGATTTTTTTCCGATTTTTTGAAAGTTTCCCATATCCCACATCGGTTTGGAGAGGGAGAAGGTCCAAAATACGCTATATAAAAGGAGAGTATCCTCCTAGCTTCTACACAAATGAAAAAATGAGCCAAATCCTCATGTGTTTACATGTTGGGTTAAGTCATTTTCATTGGTTCTTTAAAATGAGAATTTCGAGTGATCGAAAATCCATAATTTATTTTTTTGAAATTTTGGAATTTCCGAAATTTTGGATTTTTAATATATTTTGTGAATTTCCGATTTTTGTCGATTTTTCCGAATTCGGAATTTTTTTTAATTTTTCGAAAAAATCGGATCGGAAATTGGAATAGTTATTTTATTTTCGAAAAAATTGGAATTTTTTTCGAATAGGCATTTTTTGACCAAATCCGGCCAAAACACAACCCTAGTTTCAATTGTACTTTCCACAGGCTTGTCCACTGTGACCTCCATCGCCACCGTCTCCACCACCACCTTTAGTGGTGGGTCTGATGGTGCTTCCTTTAACATCACTATCTCCAAATCTCAGAGATATTTCCTCGACAATGATTCAGAGAGAGACTTTGGGATTTACCGCCTTGCCCCCTATTTTTGGGAGAAGGATACCTTTATGCAGTCCCTCGAGCACTTTGAGGAGGATTTTGTGGCCAAGATTAAAGAGCGACCCCACTTTTACTTGAATGAGTCCTATTATTTTGGCTGACAATATTTTATGAGTTAGGGTGGATAGGGGTGACTTTTCTCATTCTAACATCAATCTCAATATTTGTGGAGGTGCCCTAGACGAGTGAGATCTTTAGGTAGATCATGTGCTTGCTGAACCTTCTCATAAAGTCATTATCGAAGGGATTGGTCTGAGGAGGACCATTCAAAATGTAAAAACTTACACTATTGCTAAACACTCCACCACTTTTAACCAATTGGCTTCTCGTTGGAGCATGGACTCGCATATCTTCATTACTCGTTGATGGGTAATTCACCATTATAATAAAGGATATATGCGAGCTGACTAGCCTCCCCTACTCTGGGAGCCATGTCTTTAATGATGGATTTGAGGATGATGATGAGGACAGGATGTATCAGGAACTGAACTAAGCCCGATCTGAATGCACTTGTTATGTTGTTATCAATAAGACAAGTGCCATTACGCACTCCTTTGAGAAGTGGCAGGTTCAAAGACTTTGAACCCACCCATAAAGGGCAGAGCTCGAGCAAAGTGTCCAAGAGCCAAGATGGGTCTAAAATTAGGTCTCCTTCACACTTAGCAGCATTTTTTGTTATTATTCTGAGTAGGTTTTTATTCCCGAGAAACCATATGACTTTCCTCGTGATTTACTTTTTCAATTAGTGGTTAAACTTGCTCGAGGGAAGTACGTGCCCCTCGAGACCTTACTTTGGGCTCAATATATACTTGGTTGGATCGTTCCTATGTGGATATGGAACAATATAGTGGTCGCCATGATGAGACCAATTTTATTAATTCTTTTATCTTGATGGCTTTTCTTTTTGAGAGGTTCCCAAATTTTGCTCCAGAAGCACATGTCTGCCATAGTGATGTTGCTAGAATTACCAGGTGGCACAAGAAATATTCCAAGAATCCTTTGGGCCCTCTCATTGACAATGTGGATGAATTCTTTTTCCTCTCTTACTGCAAGCGAGTGGGGTTGTTTTATCAGGGATCTCTTTCTTAGTTTCTGGGGGTACTTTTTGTTGCCCTGCTAATGTATAGTCTGTGTTTGCTGCCCCCATATTTTTGTGATGGCGATGCTTCTTCCTTTTACTCTTCCTTAATTGATGGAACTTGGCCAAAGTGTGGAGTTTTATCACTCTGAGTGAGTGAGGAGACAATTTGTCTATGATCAGGGGGTCCACACCCCCACCTACTCATTGAGAACCTTACCTTCAGAATTATATTTGGAAACATATGGGAATTGCACTCTCAAGGGGATGTTTTATGAGACTGATGGCCTAGGGGGACTTTTGTGCCTGCTCGTTATTATCTCCCTTCATTCAGCCACTTATGGTTCAACTTATGGCAGTGCAAAGTTTCCTTTATTAAGAACTGTGTAGTAGATGTGCCTAGAGGGACCATTCCTACTAAGATACCCAATAACGACAAGTACTTGGGCAAAAGGACCCAAAAAGAATTATGGTACCGTAGTACTATTATGGAGACCCATCTCGAGCAAGTTACTCCTATTTTGGTAAATCCTTTGTGCAAGGAGTCTATCTATGCAAAGCATCCTGAGACCCCTCCAACTAAGGAAAAGGGAAAAGAGAAGGCCAAGTACAAGTCCCCTCAAAGAGAAAGCATCCAGACACTAATGTGTCAAATTTTGTCCCTGCACCCATCAATACTCTTGTTCCTCCTCCTTCTCCTATGAGGACTTGAGCAAGTAAGAAGAAGAATACGACTGAGCGTATTGCTCCCTCCTCTATTTAAGACCAAGAGTCAGATACTAATACTCTTGAAATTAAGGAGACCTATTAAACTATTCGTGAGCAAGGCTATGAGTACTTGGGCATTCTAACTGAGGAAACATCCCTATCATCTGCCCCCATCGCAGAATGTACTCTAGCCAATTCTCTTTTACTTAGTGAAACTTCCATTCCTGAAGTTTTGAATGCTTGTTCCCCCTCTTGCTCACTTGAAGAGGAACTGGTTGATTATGGGAGCACCATTTCCTATGATGATAACAGTTCTTCTTTAAATGACATTAGTGTCATCGATCCTCACCATAATCACTGGTCTGACACTTGACAGTGAGCAGGAGGATATCGTGATCTACTCGCCTTCTGTTTGTAGCCTGATCACTGGGTAGCTTCCTTATGGAAAATGCCCTAGCACTTCCACTATAAGTTCTTTTATAAATTTCTTTAGTTTGTCTTGAATTTTTACTATATTTTCTAACTTTTAACTTGGTTTCTTATTTTGGACAAGCTGCTTCCATAAGGATGAATGGACCTTCAGAGGTGAGGACTACCTCCTCATCTTCACCTGCTCCTGTTAGTCGGTCTCCCTTCCTAATGATAGGAACTTCATGGTTGTTTCCTCCTTAAGTCTCACTCGGGAGGGTTGTTCTCAAAACTTTAAGGCTCACATCTGTTTTTATCTATCAACTGCCTTTAATATTTTCTATCATTGTTTATTCTACAACTTCTACTGTGTTTCCCACTTTCGTGGTGGGTCTTCTGTTATCTCTCTACTATGCAAGTACTCACCTATCTTTTCAAATACTTGTCTTTTTAAGTTTTTTCTTCTATTAGCTCATGACTTTTATTATTATCTTATCTGTACATTTGTCTACCCAATAGGCGACTATAGCTCCTAGTCCATATGTCAAACCTCCTCGTCTTTCTTTAGTGGACAGTTTTATTATTGGGTCTTCTATTACCCAACCTGCAGAGGTACTCCTTAGCATTTTCTTTTGCATGTGTTCTAGCTCCTAATCATGATTATTCTCACTCTGACTTTTCCACATTTGAAATTTATATTGTAGGGCTCCCTTTCAGATAGCGTTGGGACTAGTGGGGGAATACTCCTACCTATAGGAGGTTATTCCTGGGTTACCTCCTTCTGGGAGAATTTTTATTCCCAGAGTCTGTCTTTCGATGGACAACAGGTCACTCGTTCAACCTCTTCCTCATAAATCTATATACTGTATGTCTATGAGTGACCTGTCTCACAGGTTTCTTCTTCAGCATATGTATTTACTTATTTTTCTTTGTTATTTTTCTAATAAACTGTTTATTGGTAAGTTGGTACAAGCACCCCTGTGGCCCCTACGATTAATTTGAGCCCCTCTCCTCCTCATAGGGTTCAGATATTTAGACTTTCTTATTTATGTTCTTTAATATCTCGTTATTCAATACTTTATTTGAGTTATAACTCCCTTCTTATTTGTTTATATCTCAGGCTAGCATCAACACTTCAGCACCGGCTATCTATACAGTTGGTGCACAAACGAGTAGCTCAGCTGCCGCTCGACGTCAGGTATTTACTTTATTTCTCCTCTGCTCTTTACACTTACAATTCTTCTCCTTGAGGGCCTCCAGGTTATGATCTTCCTTTACTGTCTATGAGGTCTCCTCACATGCTCCTGTTTCTACGAGTCCTTCTGTGAGTCTTCCTTTAAGCATCACTTTACCAGAGGTCTCTCTGGTATACTATCATCTTTGTGGCTTTACTTTTCTTTCCCTTTTACTGTGTAAGGCATCTTGATGGTTTATTCTCTGTTTCTTTATTCTCCAGGCCGACACTATTGAAGTCCCCCAGTCTATGGGATAAACTACTAGCACTGCAGAGGTAACTTCCCAAGTATTTATTTCAACACATCTATTCACTACACTTACTTTCTCTGCACGAGTGATTCATTAACACTTTTTAGTTTTCCTATTTTTTAGGTTAGTGTTACTGAGGTTCCTTTGTATGCGATACATGCCTCGAGTACTGGGAAAGTGACTATTCGGGTACTCATTTTGATATATTTGTTTGTTAGACTTCCTTTTTTTTTTTGCGCAAGTAGTTTACTAATACTTCTTTATTTACTTTCCATTAGGCTTGTGTGGCTGAGGTCCCTATGTTTGTGGGACACCCGGTTAGCACTGTAGAGGAGGCTTTTCAGGTGCTTATTTAAATATACTCTTTCTGACTTGCCTTTTCTGTGCAAGTGATAACTTTCATGTCTCCCTATTTTCAGGTTAGTGCTGCTATTGTTCCTATAACCGCTAAACAACTTGGGGAGGTTGCTGCGAGTGAGGTATTATATTGTTATACGTTATTTTCTCTTTTATGTTTCCCTTATCTTTTCATTATTACTTTTACTGTGCAAGCTTCTTTCCATCACACCCCCATTTTTCCATTTTCAGGTTAGTGAGGCAAGTGTTCCTATACCCGTGGAATAGACTATGAGCACTACAATGAGAACTCCTCTTGTATTATATTGCCGTACCTGATTTATTCTGAATATTTCTTAGAGTCTTGATTTTCGGGGAGCAAGTGCTCTATGAATGTTATACTTGTCCTGTCTTTACCAGGTTAGCACAACACATATGGGAGGGCCCTCTCGATTTGCACACAATATGATCACCCCTTCGGTGTTGGGTTAAACTCTTCATCTTCTATTTATTTTCTAAATGATGTTATTTAACTACTCTTCTTCCTATCCTTAACTATTCTTTATATGCTCCTTGTTTTCAGGATCCTATGAGTGAGCCTGTTGAGACAGCTGATGATGAGGGGGGGCCTAGCTCTGAGGCCACTCCATCTGATGGTGCTGAGGGTTATGGTAAGGAGTCCTCCTTCCTTTCTTTTGAGCTTGAGTATAGGAACACGAGCAATGACAATAATAAGGTGGAGGCTCTTGAGGTCTTCATAAGGGAATGATAGCGCGAGGAGATGCCTAAGAGGTTTAGGAGCCACGAGCGGGAGGTGTTGGAGATGATCCTTGAGCACCATTATGAGACTTTTACATCTCAGAGCATTCTTAACATCGACAACCTTACTGCATTTAACCTGAAGGCCCTTATTATCCATATTACTGACTTTCTATCTACCCCACCTGCCGAGCTGACTAGCGCGAGAACTTCATTATTTATGAAAGCTCTCCATGATCTTCAAAGGTTCAATCATTTTTAAATAAATTGTCTTGATATTGCCGTTCGCCGCTTCTGATGATGAAGCTTCATATGTTTAGGCAGTCTAGGGCTCAATAGTGCCAGGCTGAGTCCATTTGGATTCGTGGCCAGATTTAGCTGCTCGAGGCCAAGTTGGCCAAGCTTGAGGCTGGTGACAATGATGATGAAGCCAAGTTGGTCAAACTGGAGGAGTAGTGTGTTTAAGAGGCAGGTCCCTCTTGCGTTAATATGCACTCGTAGGGGGGTCTCTTCTTTATTTTATCTTGTTGATATGCTTTGAGATGTACACTTTGTCTTTTTATGTATTCTTCATTTATTCTTATATATGCAAAAACTATTTCATATTAATAAAAAATAAACATTTTGCCTCCATTTATTTATTTTCATATTATTGCTGCGTTATTTTTGACATCTGTTTACT
Source organism: Sambucus nigra (assembly GCA_949130495.1). Taxonomy (NCBI): domain Eukaryota; kingdom Viridiplantae; phylum Streptophyta; class Magnoliopsida; order Dipsacales; family Adoxaceae; genus Sambucus; species Sambucus nigra. The sequence continues at coordinate 327,047,814 of OX422219.1, read as the reverse complement.
GTGAGCTACTCCCTTTTTCTGTGGGAGTATTTGCACAAAATCTTGGCAAATTATGTTTTAGAACTTCCCTTTAGTCTGCGAGGTACTTGTTCCACATTTCACCCAGAACTCTTTTACCTTTTAAGAAATAACTTAGAGGAGGGATATACCCCCTCTTTATATTCTTAGATAGCCAAGTAAATAACTTGTAAAACATAAGTAAATACATTTATTCCTTTTGCAAGAACTTAATCTCAGGATGACATAAAGGAATCTGTCAACATTTTTCAAACTTCCCATTAGTCTGTGGGGTATTTAAACTGTTATATCTAAAGGGACTTTCTGCACTATACTTTACCTATGGGGTGGATATATGCCCCAAGTATAATGAGCAAAGTTCCTTATGTTCTGGACCCTCTTGTAAAATTTGAGGGTCAAAACCTGTTTTTTGCCTATCAGAAAATACACATCTCATTTTCTTTCATATTTAAGCAAAAATGATAAATTGGTTATTCTGGATGTAGCCACTTCACAACTTATTAGTAAGTGTGTACTCATTATCTATTAGCAATAAATGCAGATAAGTAAAGGACAAAACTTTCGAGTGTTACTGGTCAAAATAATTGATATTCATTTACTTCTCTATCTGTGTTGTTTACATGAATTGTGCTCAAAGTTTCCTTTATAAAAAAAAGAGTGCCTGTGCTAGAGTAAACTTTTTAAAATTACTAAAAGAAGAGAACTTAGAAAGAGTTAGGCATAATATTTCTTCGGCCACTTATAATTGATATACTGGAGGTACTCGCTCTTGGGCTCAGATATCTGATAATAGTTTAACTTCCTCACTCCTCGTACCACAAATGGTCCTTTCCAGTTTGGCTTGAGCTTGGATGCTGCCATGCTTCTTAAGCGATGAGTGGGTGCTCGTAAGGCCAAGTCCCCTACTTACAACTCTTTAGGCTTAACCAAATTCTCATAAGTCCTAGATAGTTGTTGGGTATAAGCTTTGAAATTTTCTTTGGCCTTATCTCTGTGTTCATATAATGCCTCTAACTGTACATGCCTGGACTCTGGTATAAGACCATTGCTTAAAGACACTCTAGTTGAGGGTAGTGATATTTCTACTAGTAGGACAACTTCAGTCCCATAAACCGGTGAGAAGGAGTAAACCCTGTTGGTTTTCTTTTCAAGGTTCTGTAGGCCCATAACACCATTGGTAGCTTTTCGTCCCAAGCCCCCGACATGTCTTCAAGCATTTTCTTCAGGATGTTAATTAGTGTTTTTTATAGCCGCTGCTTAGTCGTTCCCTTTGGGATATGAGATGGTTAAACTATTATTCACGATCTCGTACTTATTTATCAGGAGCTCCATCTCCTTACATACGAACTACTTCTCGTTGTATGTGAGAATAAATTCTGGGATACGGAACTTGCATATTATGTATTCCCTAATAAATTGGGTTACCACCTGAGCAGTCGCTCTCCTCAAAGGGATCACTTCTACCCACTTGGTGTACAGTTCAGTAACAACTATGATGAAGTCTTTGCCATGAGAGGCAGTGTAAGGACATTTTGTCCAGTATTTCTGTGTATGTCATAAGCCATTACATCGTTGAAGAATTTCAAGATCACATCGTCATCAATGGATTCGAATATCAAAGAATTCAAGGAATCATTTTTTTGGTCAGCCGGACCTATCTGCCTATTTTAAAAAGGAACCGGTCTGCACCGAACCGATCCGCTAGTTTTGAAAAAGAATCGATCCACCTCAAGTCGAACAGATTCGCTTATGCTTCAATTCATTAGACCTCAGACCGATTACAAACCGAAGAAGCCCTTTTCAAAAAAGAATCGATTCGACCTCGGATCGGTCCGGATCAGAAGCGGACCGATCCACCAGGGATAAAATCGTGCAGATCGTGTTCAGATTTTTTAGGGCCAGGTTTTCTTTTATAAACCAACTTCGGGGATTTGTTTAGCAAGACTTTCATAGACGATTTTCAGAGTCCTAAATACTCTAAGTCTTCACCTTTGTGAGTTTCAAGACTCATGTTTTGATTCACACAACTTTTCAACCCTTGTGAACCCGTTTGCAACCCAAGAACACAACCGTGTGTCTGTTCAAATCATTGTGGAGAAGGCCGTCCTTCTTCTTCATTGCTTCCCTCCTGGAAAGGGAAAGTTCCAGCCGTCGACTACAGATCCGACGCCTGCGGGTAACTCTGTTTCACTGTATTTTCTTTGTAATCCGAGAAATTGTATGTTACAATATTATAATGAAAATAAATGGTTTTTCCCCTTTGGGGGATTTTTCCTCACGTGTGTGTGTTTGAATGTTCTTGCTTATTTCATCATCTTATTCAATCACACCTAGATGCATGTTTAGGACTTAATTGATAAAAACTGTGTTTAATTAAATAATATCTCTATTTGAATGCACCCGCACTATTTTCAAATTGGTATCAGAACAGGTTACGCTAATCTATAGCGTATTCCTAATTTTCCGCAATTTTTTTTTCTAAGATATCAATTTTTCGAAAAATTGATTTTTGAAAACGAGTGTGTTCATAATGGAGAAGTTATATAATAAAATGCCAATTTTTGACGGGACAAACTATAAATATTGGAAAGCCCGCATGAGATCTGCATTAAAAGCCATTGATGAACGTGTATGGATTTTGGTTGAAAGATGGTGGATTCCTCCCTCCGTCACTGTTGAAAATGTGACCAATTTAAAACCTGTCTCCTCTTGGACTGAAGATAAGTTTAGATGGTCATCTTTTAATTCTAAGGGTTTAAATGCTATTTCTGGGTCTGTCACACCTGATGAGTTCAAACGCATAATGACGTGCACCACGTCAAAAGAAGCATGAGATGTTTTGCAACTTACCTATGAAGGTACTAATGCTGTGAAAGAGTCTAAACTGCAAAATTTGACAACTCAATTTGCAATAATCACCATGATTGAATCGAAATGTTTTGATGAATTTTATGCTAGACTGTCTGATATTGTTAACACTAGCTTCAATCTTGGTGAACACATTCCTAATGCTAGAGTTGTCAAATAGATTCTCCATTCTCTCCCTAAGCGTTTTATCCCTAAAGTCACTGTGCTAAATTATATGGGTAATTTAAATACGCTAAAATTGGAGGAACCTGTAGGAGATTTGCAAACTTATGAGATTGATATGTTCCCTAAATCTGTCAAGTCTAAAGATAAGGGAATTGCACTTAATGCCCAGGAGAGAAAAGGTGAGGGGTCAGCAAGAAAGAGAGAGTCATCTAGAAAAACAGAGATTGATACGTCAGATTATGAGTGTGATTTTGATCTAGATGATTTAGCCCTGTTTGCTAAAAATTTTAAAAAAATTCTCAAATTCAAGAAAAATGGTAATTTTAAAGATAAAAAGAAGTTTGAGAAAAATGAGTTTGAAAAGAAAAATGAAAAAGTTTTTAAAGACCCTCCTAAGAAGGAAAGTGAGAGATGTTTTGAGTGACGATAGGGGTCATAGAGCCTTTGAGTGTGCTACTAGGATGAACAGAGAAAAGGGCAAAGTTGTCCTTAATGCTACCCTTAGTGACGACAGTGAGGTCGAGACGGTGGATTCTGGAGATGAGTCACCGCACGAGTGTAACTTCACCGCATTCATGGCTAGTCATGTGAATACTTCTAGTGATCCTCACGACGATGAGGATGCTGTTTCACAGGGACACCTCGATAGTGAAATCGATGTGAGTGAGGGGGAGGATGACACAAGTGAGAGCGAGAGTGATCTCCAACGCGCTTACGCCGAGCTTTATTCTGAGTCATTCAAAACTAAAAAGCGTAACAAAGCGTTAGTTCTTAGGATCACCGCTTTAGAGGAAGACTTAAGAAAAGCGAGAGAGAGAGATTCCTCCACCTGCACTACCTTAAGAGAGAGAGAATCTACCTGTGATGAGAAAGAGAGTTTGTTTAAAGAGAGAGAAGGTTGTTTTGAGAAAGAGAGAGAGGACTTGACCAAATAAGTGGCTAGTCTTACGAGTGAGATCCATTCCTCCATGGAGACTCAGAAGAAACTTGAAGCCCTTGTTGCCCAGCTTACTCATGATCTTGAGAGAGAACGGGAGTCAAGGTTCAAATCGAGGACAGATCTGGAAAGATGGAAAGATGCTCCTCAACCCGACTTTAAGTTTTGGTGATAGGCAGGAAATAGGTTATGATGGTGCCTCCACGTCCCAAATTGCACCTGGACCAGTTCCTGAGTTTACTACGACTCCTTATGGCCATTATCAAAAATCTCAAAAGAGAGTTCGACCAAGAAAAGCAAACCAAGGTCCACCTTTGACTGTGTTATTTTGTACATATTGCAAAAGAAAAGGCCACCTCATGGAGTTTTGCTATAATATGGGTCGGACACGACGTACTACTGCTCCATCACAGCATACTGATGATTTTACCGGTCTGAGAGAGCGAGTTGAGTTTTTAGCTGCCACATCACAGAGTTTAATGGAGGAATTTCGACGGATGTCTTTACCGTCAGTGAATGCTTCTCACATTCCGGATAACACCAACAACAATAAAGGTAAACAAAAGGTCACCACTTCTTGGGTACCTAAGAAAGATAAAAAGGCCTTTGTTGTTCATTTTTCTCTCAAAGCACATAATGCCTCACAGTGGTATTTTGATAGTGGGTGATCCAGACATATGACAGGTGATGCCTCATTTTTTACATCTCTTGAGGATTATCAGGATGGCAGAGTCACCTTTGGAGATGGAAGCAAGTTTAGCATTTTAGGACGTGGTACTGTAGAGTTACCAGGATTTCCTAAGCTAGAGAATGTTTTGTACGTCAAAGGTTTGAAAGAAAACCTTCTCAGCATTAGCCAGCTGTGCGACGCTGACTTTGCCGTAAAGTTTGACCGGGATGCATGTAATGTCTATAATCAAGTCGTTAAACTTTTAGTGCGAGGGGTGAGGACAAAGGATAACTTCTATGGGACTGATCCCACATCCTCACTTATCTGCAATAGTTCCACGATCACTCTTATGGATCTGTGGCACCAACGTCTAGGTCAGGTGAACATTAGAGACTTATCTCGTTTAGTTAAAAAGGACCTAGTACGTGGCTTACCATCACTTGGAAAGCCAACTTTGACAATTTGTGGACCCTGTCAGTTGGGAAAATAAATTCGTAGCCACCATAGGAAGTTACATTCCATTACCACCTCTCGTGTACTTGAGCTTATTCACATGGATCTGATGGGTCCTACTCGCACTGAGTGTCTGGGTGGTAAGAGGTATATCCTCGTGATGGTGGATGATTTCTCCAGATACTCGATTGTAGGTTTTCTGAGGGAGAAATCCGATGCTATGGAGTTTTTGACGACCAAGTGCCGTGTCCTGCAAAATCAACACAGTGTCAATATTAACAGGATACGTAGTGACAACGATACTGAATTTAAGGAAGCAAAGGTAGATCTTTACTGTGATAACATTGGGATCAAACATGAGTTTTCTACTGTGAAGATTCCTCAGCAAAATGGGATTGTTGAGAGAAAGAATAGGACGATCCAGGAAATGGCTAGATCTATGCTTCTACGTCGTAAGGTTTCTAAGAGATTTTGGGCAGAGGCAGTGTCTACTGCATGCCATACGGTGAATAGGGTTTGTCTACGTCCACACACACTTGAGACGCCTTATGAATTGTGGACTGTAAAGAAACCCAACCTTGCATATTTTCGTGTTTTTTGGAGTAAGTGCTACATACAATGGGATAGAGAGCAATTAGAAAAGTTTGACTCTCGGAGCGACGAGGGAATCTTACTAGGGTATTCATCGAATAGTAGAGCGTACCGGGTTTTTAACCTGAAGTGCTCTAAGGTTATGGAGTCAATAAATGTCACCGTGCAAGATGACGAACCTTCAGCGTTTATTGATTCTAGCCTTTAGTGTGAGGATGAGGATGTTTCTGGCAGTAATTTACTTGCCCCTCACCCACACTCAGTGGACCCTACTACTGTGTTAGGGGACACACCTCCTTGGGTTCGCAAGAGTCATGACCCTTCTGCTATTGTTGGTGATCCCACTCTAGGGGTCAAGACTCGTGCTCAGCTCAATAATGTTGTTAGCCATTTTTGCTACACGTCCAAAGTCGAGCCCAAGAATCACAAAGAAGCACTCTCGAATGAACACTGGATATCTGTCATGCAGGATGAGTTGCTTCAGTTTAAAAATAATAATGTCTGGGAACTTGTCCCCAGACCTAGTGAGACTAATGTGATAGGTACCAGATGGATTTTCAAGAATAAAATGGATGAAAATGGTACCATAATCAGAAACAAGGCTAGGTTGGTCGCTCAAGGCTACACACAAATAAAAGGTGTAGACTTTGGGGAGACATTTGCTCCTGTTGCGAGGCTTGAGTCCGTCCGTTTACTACTCTCCATCGCATGTCATCTGCGCTTCAAGTTATATCAGATGGATATCAAGAGTGCCTTTCTGAATGGCATTCTATAGGAGGAGGTTTACGTGGAACAACCAAAAGGGTTTGAAGACCCTAAGCACCCGAAGTACGTTTATTATCTGAGGAAAGCCTTGTATGATTTGAAGCAAGCACCCCGTGCTTGGTACGAGAGACTTACTTCCTATATCTTAGCACGTGGCTTCAAGAGAGGGGGAGTTGATATGACGTTGTTCGTCAGGAGAAATGACGGTGCTATTTTGGCTACCCAGGTCTATGTGGACGACATAGTCTTTGGATCCACGTGCTCCCAACATGCTCATCATTTTGAGGAAGAGATGAAAAGTAAGTTTGAGATGAGCATGGTTGGTGAGCTTACTTTCTTCCTTGGTCTCCAGGTTCGTCAGCTAGAGGATGGGATGTTTATCTCCCAATCTAAGTATGCTAGAGACCTAGTGAAGAAATTTGGTTTAGACTCCTCTAAGCATGCACATACACCTATGAGTACCTCTACCAAGCTTAGTAAGGATGCTTCAAGCAAGGACGTAGAGCAAACCTTGTATCAGAGTATGATAGGTAGTCTCCTATACTTGGCTGCCAGTCGTCCCGACATAGCCTTTAGTATTGGAGTCTGTGCGCGATATCAGGCGTTCCCAAAATAGTCATATTTTCTTGCTCTAAAACGTATTATTAAATACGTGAGTGGGACTCTCTCATACGGTATTTGGTATTCCTTTGATACCGATGACCATTTATCCGCCTATTCGGATGCCGATTGGGCCGAGGATGTAGATGGTTGTAGGAGCACTTCTGGTGGGTGTTTCTATTTTGGTTCTACTCTTGTCTCCTGGTTGATTAAGAAGCAAAATTCCATCTCTTTGTCCACCGCGGAGGCTGAGTACATCACCGCCGAGAGTTATTGCACCCAACTCTTGTGGATGAAGAAAATATTGGAGGATTATGGGATTTCGCAGGACACCATAACTATTTCCTGTGACAACACGAGTGCGATACACATATCTCGCAATCCAGTCCAGCATTCGTGCACAAAGCACATCAGGATACGCGAGCACTTTATACATCAGTTAGTTGAGGAGAAAGTCGTATCCCTGAGTTTCGTACCCACCGACAGTCAGTTAGCCGATATTTTCACAAAACCTTTAGATTCCCTTAGATTTGAGAGTCTTAGGAAGTCTTTGGGGATTTGCATAGTTGACTGAGGGGTTGGTCTTTGACTAGGGTAGTATGATTTTTCATGTTCATATCATATGATTCCTATTACTAGTTTGTTTTATATGTATTATTGTTTTGTTCTACAGCTATTTATTTATTCTTTTGAAAAACCCAAAAAGATTTTCGTTTTATAAATTTTTTAGAAAAGCTCAAAAAGATTTTTGTATTTTATTTGCACCTTTTATGGATGAGCATTTAAGATAGCCAAGTCACAACTTCATTCCAATTATCCATGTGACTGTTTGATAGAGATTTGAGACGCTACAACATTTCATCCATGTGTTTTACATTGTTTGGAGTCCTTGAGACGTGATTAGTGATATCTTTCTACATATTTGACTCCTATCTCCTTTATTGCACACATGCACGGATATATTTGATTATTGTACTTGTCTATCACATATTATCTTGAGTGTTTCCATCTCAATTCCGTCTATACAACTAACAATATGCGCGATAAAACTTGACACGATTGGAATGCATGTAAAAACTGTTTTGGTGAGACTATGTGTTTATTGGAAAACGGGGAAGGGCTCCGAAAGGTTCATTTAGCCTTTGAGATTCTAAGACACCGTTAACAAGGACTTAAAAAATTGAGGAATTTTATTATCCGAGGTCCAAAGAGATTAAAAGAGCCCGAATTTTTTTTTAAAGGCAATAAAAATCAATATATGCAAAAATATGGGCCATTAGATTTCATCATCAATTATACAAAGTTTGAGAATTTGGATCGCCTCTTTTCAAAATATAAATCTGAGGGAGTTTGGTTGGAGAATTCAAACGGGTTTGCACTTCCTTGAAAGTCCTGAAAAAGCATTAAATCGTTTTGGATGTTATTAGTGTGGAAATCATTTTCAGCTTTGATTTGTTGATTTGATTGAGTCAATGTCTCATATTACCACCTTTTTACACCAAAGGAAGATTTTGAGTGCATTCGTTAGGAGTATCTGATATTCATCCTGCACATATGTCATAATTGTATGCATTGATTTTCCTATCGAATTTTATCACACCTCTACATTTCCACTTTCATCAACTTGGTTGTTTTTTGTTCGTTCATGGTGTGATTTTTATTTGTTTTGTTTGAAAAAATTTGAAAAAACTTTAAAAAATAATATCTTATTCCTTATGACACCCCGATTTTGCTTGTTTGATTTATTCTTCTCATTTGTCTACTTAGGGACATCATAAAAAGGGGGAGAAAGAATTATCATACTATGGGGGAGTTTTGAAATTTTGAGTTTCTATCATAAATTGGTATATATGTTTGTATCTCATTTCAAGCTCAATACGTCACTTGGTATTTGCTTTGTCTCATGTGTGTAGGTACTTCTTTGATGATCTCTGAATTGCACACCTTGATGAGAAAAGTGTTGAGATTCCTGAAGAGTTGAAGACCAAACGATGAAGTCTTATTCATTTGTATCTTTCCAGTTTTGGGTTCATGGAAGGGTAGATTTGTATAGGCAATTTTATATTTGATAATTCAGTTGTTTTTATGTTTGTACTGGCATAGACATAGGGGGAGATTTGTAAGGACATTTTGTCCATTATTTCTGTGTATGTCATAAGCCGTTACGTTGTTGAAGAAATTTAAGATCACATCGTCATCAACGGATCCGAATATCAAAGAATTCAAGGAATCAATTTTCTGGTCATCCGGATCGGTCCGCCTGTTTTAAAAAGGAACCGGTCCGCACCGGACCGATCCGCCAGTTTTGAAAAAAAACCGATCCGCCAACGGACCGATCCACCTCATGCCGGATCGATCCGCTTATGCTTCAATCCAGAAGACCCCGGACTGATTGCGAACCGAAGAAGCCCTTTTCAAAAAAGAACCAATCCGACCTCATACCGGTCCGGATCAGAAGCGGACCGATTCGCCTGGGATAAAATCGTGCAGATCGTGTTCAGATTTTTTAGGGCCAAGTTTTCTTTTACAAACCAACTTTGGGGATTTGTTTAGCAAGACTTTTATAGACTATTTTTAAAGTCCTAAATACTCTAAGCCTTCACCTTTGTGAGTTCCAAGACTCATGTTTTGATTCACACAACTTTTCAAACCCCTGTGAATCCGTTTGCAACCCAAGAACACAACCGTGTGTCTGTTCAAATCATTGTGGAGAAGACCGTCCTTCTTCTTCATTGCTGCCCTCCTGGAAAAGGAAAGTTTCAACCGTTGACTACAGATCCGACGCATATGGGTAACTCTGTTTCACTGTATTTTCATTGTAACCAGAGAAATTGTATGTTATAATATTATAATAAAAATAAATGGTTTTTCCCCTTTGAGGGATTTTTCCTCACATGTGTGTGTTTGAATGTTTTTGCTTATTTCATCATCTTATTCAATCACACTTAGATGCATGTTTAGGACTTAATTGATAAAAACTGTGTTTAATTAAATAATATCTCTATTTGAATGCACCCGCACTCTTTTCAGGCAGGACTAATCTTACCTACTAGATCTAATGCCTGATTATGGAAGAGGTAGGTACTGCTTGGCTTTGTAAGCTGAATAAGGGGCATAAACCATATTACCGTGCACTTGATATGCCCCACACTTTTTTACAAAATGGATAGAATCATCCTCTATCTTCGATCAACAATACCCAAGTATCATTAACTGATCATATAATTTATCACCTCCCATAGGAGAAGGCGCATGAGCCTCCTTCAGCACTCTCTCTGTATCCCCCTTTACTATATATCTCAGTGTCCTCTCATTATGACCTTTTTAGTAGAGCTCTCCATCTACCAAGTAAGAATGGGTTGCTTTCTTCTTTAGGTAAATTTCATTTGCCTTCTTTGGTGGCAACTGTCCATCTTTGAGGTAGGCTATGTAGGGTCGTCTCCAATCTTTAAAATTTTCTACGAAGTTGGCCTCAATGGGTTGGTTGAACTGGGTTTAGCACTTTAAATAGCTCGATTACAGACGAGCATCTTCCATGATCGTAGTGGGATAATAGTATCCCCCCCATTATAATCACTGATAAAGGGGAATGTCAGTTTCCCCACAATGCCTCTCGAGCATTGATGCCAACCTTTCTTTAGCCTCTTCTTCCCCTACACACCTCGATAACAAACCTCCCGATCTCTTAAAGTAGAGCGTACCTTGGAGCATGTTAAATTCATTAACTCTGAGATTTTCATGCTTGTTTATCTCATTTTTAGTTGTTTCACTATACGACTCATTTAGTATTCTGGCTCCTCACTTTGAAATAGTGACTTCTCTATAGTTAGTACGGTTCTTCACCGCACTGTGATGATAGCTTCCCGCTCTTCTATCTTTAACTTCAGTGGTATCGTGGTCAACGCGTTCGGGTGTCTATTCATCGTCCGAGCATACCTCTCAATTGTTACTTTGAGGAACTAGATGAGCAGTCTTTGAATGGTTGATTTGTATGGGGCTAGGTTAGTATGTTTGAGAGAAAACTCTCTATTAACTTGTTTCACCACTAAGTTAGACTCTCCTCATATGCATATCACTTTAATTCCTCTTCTCAATACCTCTAATAATCCCAGGATGAGGGCCTTATACTCAACTTTATTATTTGATCATTTGAATTCTAACTTGAAAGAAAGAGTAACCTTCTCCTTTCCATTTAAGAGGATAATGCCAGCCCCACCCCTCCCTTGGGCACAAGAGCTATCAAACTTCATCTTTCACTCCTCCATCTCCTCTACTAAGCAGACTTGGAATTTTTTTCCTAGAAATTCCTTACTAGGAGGCTCGAAGTTCAGACTAGGGAAAAGGCCTAATAAATCTGCTATGGCTTAACTCTTGATGGACTTTCAGACCATACATTTTAAATCATATTCCGATAATATTAAAAACCACCTTTTATCTCTCCCAGTCAGGATGGTTTGCGAAAAGAGATATTTTATAGGGTTACACTTGGTAATGATGTGAACTGTGAAAGCAAGCACGTAGTGTCTCAGCTTATGCACTACAAAAACTAAGGCAAGACAATGCTTCTTTACACTAGTATATCTGGACTCAGTATTTAAAATCCCCCGTGACAGGTAGTACACATGACTATCTATTCCTGACTTCTCTTGAGCAAGTAAGGCTCTTATAGATCTTTATATTGAGGTCAAGTAGAGCAGCATTGATGCACCAGCTTCTGATGGTACCATCGTTGAGGGGGAAGCCAATATCTCCTTTATCTTTTTGAAATCTTTCTTTTGTCCCTCCCCCAAATCCATTTAGCATTCTCTTTCATTAAAGGGAAAAAAGAGTGAGTCACTTTCGTCGAAGCTAGTATGAATCTTCTCAGGTAAGAGACCTTTCCTAAGAAGCTCTTGAGATGTTTCTGACTTTTTGGCGGTGGTATCATCAAGATGGATTTCCTTTTTTCTTCATCAACTTGCACCCCCTGTTTGTTTACTACAAAGCCTAAAATTTTTCCCGCTATTACCCCAAAGGCAGATTTAGAGGGGTTCATCTTCATCTTATATCCATGGCACCTTTTAAACACCTGACTCAGATTCTAAAATTGCTTCCTTTCCTATTTGGATTTCACTACCAGATCGTTCTCATAGAATTATAGTATATCATAAACAAGTCATGAGATGTGGACATCACCGTATGTTAATAGGTGGAGCCTGGGTTCCTCAGCCCAAACGGCATTACTGTGTAGTGGAAGTTCCCTAAGGGTGTTCGAAAAGCAATTTTCTCAGCGTCACCTGGATCCGTTCTAATTTGGTTGTAACTAATGTACCCATCCATGAAGCTGTACATTTCGTGTCTCGTTGTGGCATCCACCAAACTGTCAATGTTTGGCAGCGAGAATTTATCTTTTGGATAAGCCCAATTTAAGTCTTTGAAGTATACACAGATGCTTATTTGCATCTTATCTTTCTTGGCTATAGGTACAATGCTTGAAATCCATATGTGATAATAAATTATCTTGATAAACCCTACTGCCAACTACTTTTCTACTTTTGCTTTGATTTCGAGGTCTAACCCAACTTTCTAGATGGGAGTGGCTTATCTCACTGGTAGGGCATTGGGGAGAACATTCAACTTGTAGGAGATTACTTTTATGTCTATCACAAGCATCTCTGTATATTTCTACGCGAACACATCTTTAAACTATTTGAGCAAGTTGATAATTTCCTTCCTATGTTTGGGATTCAAACCTTTAGAGATGAAGATAAGTCTTCATTTCCCCCTTTTACTACTAAGTTTATCTTTTCTAGTTCTTGGAGTTGTTCCCTTGGCCCATCTTTAATGCACTCAGGTGCCTCTTCAGGATCCTCTATATATTCGATAATGCGGGACTCATCTACCACAAAGCATTCTGGTGTTGGGTCAGTGCTTTCGTCCCAAAAGGCAGCCCGCACGAACCGTTATAAATGTTAGATAACCTTCCTATCGAGTAACACAACTTTCTTGCAGGTTCGAGGAGGTTTTGTCTCAAATTTAATATTTCTCTTTCCTTTCACTTTTTCATCTGAAGGGGCCACTCCCTGACTCAGTCTTTCATGCATAAAGCTCTTAGGCTGGTCAGTTTCTTTAGCCACGTGGGGCTCCTCTAACCCCCTAGTCAAGCTTCTTCTCTCTTCATCTAACTCAGTGTAGAATGCTTCATCCACTAAATGAGCTTCTTCCACTGAAAATGGCCTTTTTATAGCTTTGATCACAATCTCTATTCCTCTAATGTTTGCTTTTACACATTAGTGGAATATTGATGACACTAGTCTATGTGTGTGCATCCACACTAGCCTATTAAGAGCTGGCAGGATTGATGATATGAAATTTTCTATGGGATGTAAAATTTCCCAATTTAATTCCCACATTCACATAGCCCAATGATTGCATCCTTGCACTATAAAAATAAAAAATCACTAACAGGACCGACATTATCTTCTCCTGAGAGATACCTGTCTCATACATTGTGCTAATAGGCATGATGTTAATGGGCACCCCTCTATCCATGAGTGCTTTGGGGAAACAAATTTCGTTTATCAAGGCTGTCACATATAAAAGACGGTTGTGAAAGTAAGGCACCTGGCTATCAGCTTCTGAGAAGATCACCTCAAATGTGTACCTGTTGATCAACCTTCTTATGGGGCCCTACCAATTTAGAGAAGGATCCCCTCGCTATTGAACTGTCTCTATGATCTTCTTTGTAATGACTACATGGGTATCATGTTTCACTCCGGTCTAATCAAAAGACCACTTAAATTTTGGACTTCTTACTACGGCTTCACATTCTGAGTCCAACTCCACTTCATATGTTTGCGCATTGTATATATACTCCGCTCCAGATGTCCCTCCGTCATCTAGGGCAAAGACTGTATCTATTTTTTTTACGAGGGGCTTACCTTCTCACCAACTCATCCTCTTTCTATTCTCTATCTAAGCTGGCTGGCCCGTCTAAAAACATTTTCTCATTACTCTACCACTCCACGGGCTCTTGAGTTCCCTCCTCATCATATGCCACCACCATGTTGGACAAACCATAATGATAGCTGGTAATGGGTTCTCATTAACATCTATAGGAGGTATTTGCAAAGTACCATTGACCACTTGCTCAGTGGTGATCCTTCGTAAATAAAAATTATCTTTAGTGGCGCTGGACCCTTGGGTGGAGCTCGTAAAATTTTATGGCTGCTTTATCTGTTACTGACGATATTTGCCCATTAGAATGAGGGGGAACAACTACCCCTTCTCGCACTAAGGTGTGGTAACAATCCAAGGCTTTTTCTACAATACAAGGTAGTGAAAGTGGAATGTTATCTCCAAACTTCCTTTTACCTGTCAAGTTGTCTTCTTTGAATCATTGACCTCCCTTCTTGCCTTTTGAGTTTCCATCCACATAATTAACGACTTATCATCTAGAGACTTGAAATCTTCCTGCGTTGTGTCCTTCAACTTTGTGATCAGAGTTTGGTAATCATCGCGACATTGCTAGCGGCTTGCGTGAACTCCCAGAATGTTTCATCTCTGGTCTCATTGATGAAGTGGATTTTATACTCCTCTAGCAGCCCCTCAATACATATCTGTAGTAGTATTGCTTCTGCCACATCCTCGCAGACATCCAAAGCCCTTTCTCGAAAGCGTTTAATGTACAACATTAATTTTTCACCAGGTTTCTATACCTCTTGTGTGAGGTGCCTCAATGTGAACTCATCTTCTGCTAAGAAAAACTTCTGGAGGTACTACTTATACATCTCTTCCCAGGTCGAAATGCTATTCGGTGCCAGGTGGGAATGCCACGTGTATGATTTTCCTGCAAGAGTCTTGGAGAACTCTCGCAACTTCAACTCCTTATTATTTCCATGCACACCCAAGTACTCTACAAACATATACACATTAGGGATTCCACCCTTTCCATTAAATTTAATGAACTTAGGAGGAACGTACCCCTATGGATATCGCTTTTCATTGTTACTTTCTAGGTAGGGATTCTGTAACTCCTTATACATGTGAGAGTTCCCTTTGAGAGGAGATAAGCTTCTTCACTTCCTTCATAATAATTACTTTGTAAGGGGACTCCTCCAAGCTAGCTTTCTTTATCGTCATTGAACTCACTAGCATTGCTATCTGCTATGCTACCACCTTCTGAGCGGATCCACCTGCACAAGCGCTGCTGCTGCTGCTGCTGCTCCCCCTCTAAAAGGGAATACTGCAGGCGTCATGCAAGTTTGGCTCAAGCTTGCTAGGTCAACATTGTTCTGCTTCAAAAACTCAAAAAACATACTTATTAAATTCATCACCGCTAAAGGCGTGGTTGTTGCACTGGCCTTCCCCCTTGAGGAACATGTGCTCTCACTCTATTCACTACAACCTCCTTTTAAATTGTCTGGTCACTTTTAACTCTATTTTTGACGGAAGTGTCTTCAAACACTAGCTGCTTTGAAATATTGTATCTTTCTTTATCCATGGCAATGAGAATACCTCCCCAACGGAGTCGCCAAATGTAGGAGGGTGGTTTTACTGCGGTCTATGAAGAACTTAAACTGGTGCGTGACCCACTCCGATGGATGCTATCTTCAAGGCATTCAGAGTCTCAAGAGTAGCAAGATGATGAAACCTTATACTTCTGGTAATAATGGAGCTTCCCTATAACTTTCTTCCTGAAAAGAGAGTAATGAGTAACAACTTTTATAACAATGATAATGTCTAGGAGAAAGATAGATCTTCTAAAAGTGATGGATATAAAAGGAGTGAAGAGATAAGTACTTTGACACTTAAGAGAGAGCATGGAGAGAATACTTTTATGGTGTGATTTTGACAAAGTAACACTGTTTACTTGAGTTTTCTATATGTTCTTGACTTTACCTAAGGTCCTATTTATATATAGATACTAGGACTGTTTGGGCACCAAAATAAGGCACTCTTAGATACAGGCTCTACAATATACCTTTTGTCTGTTAGTCGCTTGTCCCCTCTGATAGGCGACACCTAGTGTATACCACAGTAAAAAAACAAATATATTTGTTAATAGTACCAAAATGTATGATTTGGTAAATATATTTTCGAACGGTAACATATTGTACAAAATTTTGTAAGAAAACTTTCATATATAGTGGCCTTGAGGGCCACTCACCAATGGTCATTTAGAAGATACTTGTGTGAGCAACCATTTGGCTACTCTCTTATTTATTCTAAGTGTGGGTTGTGTGAGTGCTTGAGTGACCCCTATGGTATCTCTAGTATCATGCTCTATATCCTAAAGTGTCAAGTGGTCGGGCTTTGACTTTTCCCAACAAACCTTGTCTCGTAGCCACCAAACCAAAAATCCCAGGAGATCCCAACTGGCCTACTCGAGCCTTGCTTGCTCGACTAAGGCTACTTGTGTGAGAAAATAATAATTTTAGTAACTGTATAAACGATACTTGTGAGCATCCCTTCAAACTTTTGGATCTGCTCACACAATTTATCTTTTTTTCTTGGGGTTGCTCGTTGAATACCCCCCCCCCCCCCGCTATTTTCATTTGGCCTTTAATTGTTTATTTTGGACTGCTCATTGTAATCCTTCTTGCCAATATTTCTGTCTTGGCTTATTTAAGGCCTTGAGTCCCTCGTGGTGGTCCCTCTCGTCCAAATCTCTCTTTTGGATAATTTTGGGGACAGGGCCACTCATGGTGGACCCTCTTGTCCAAATCTCTGTTTTGGATCATTTTGGGGATGGGGACACTCGTGTTGGACCCTCTTGACCAAACCTCAGTCTTGGATCATTTGGGGGGTTGGGGCCACTCATGGTGGACCATCTCGTCCTTAAACCCCTTCGCCCTATTAAGCATGCTTGTGGGCATCCAAGTGGGTACCCCTCTACAATAGTAAATTGATTTAAAAGTTAAATATAAAACAATATTTAAAATAGCTAAAAAGTGGGATAAAATGGATGAAACAAAAAACATAGAAATAACTATTGTTCGGATGGAAAAGCAAGTAGGATTAATAAGCCTTAAGGAAATGGAATACATTGCCATATAAAATTTAGAAAAAATATAAGAAATTAATTTTTATGAAGATTAAACACAAAAATAAATATAGTAATGATACCATCTAGAAATGAAGAAGAACCAAGTCATAGATATGAATATATATTTCTGAATCAAGACATAGATATGAAAATACTCCTTGATTTTAGGAGAGATCAAATAAAAAATTTCGCAAGAGATTGCGATTACATAAGACGAACTAGACGGTACAATTTTTTAAACAAAGAAAATTCGTTAAATAAGGTATCACCTAATAGTAAAAAGATTGTACAAAAAAAAGTTTTTTGTAGAAAAGTTCCATTAAAACTAATCAGTAATACATGTTATATATGTAAGAGAAGCAACAAGACAATGGAAAAGAAGAATGCATTATGCTTTAAATATGAATAGTAGCATTTGGAATGTGAAAATATTTGTTCATTATATTAAGCATAGTCTTTCAAGAATAGTGGAAGACATGTATGATAACATAGAAAAAACTAATAGGAGGAATATAGACCAAAAAAAATACTCGAGAGTCATTACTTTACAAGTTTTTAAAATTTGTAGAGGAAAAGTTTATAGGGAATGGATAATTTGAAGATAAGAAGATGAGGATGGCGAGAAAAGTTAAATAATATAGAATTTTTAAAGAACTATGTATGGGAATAATATTTTTACTTATGTAAAATTGGTAATAATAAATCACATCGTCCACTCTTGGAAACCTCTTGGGGTCAGCTTCATCTATGTGGTTCCTTCTATTGGCGAGGTACCCTATTCGGGTCCACGCTATACCGTCTTTATTCATCGAGCCTACTTTGGACTCAATCTTTTAAATCTTAGCAACTCTATCCCCATAATAGTTATAAATATCCTACTGATGTAGGAGGGTAACTTCCTCCACCCGAGCGTAAGTGGTAAACATTGGGTTAACTAGTAAAACCTGTCAAATACTTCACGTAAGGTTTTCCCTAACTCAAAAAAGTCTTTCTCATACTAGATGATAATGCGAACATCCTCCTTCGCCTCCATATCAGTCTCCCCCGGTGTAGAGAGAGAACTATTGTTAAACTCCTCCTCACATTAAGCAACACATGGCTACACATACGAGGTATTCGAAAACTTACTTATAACGTTGTTATGAATGGTGAGTGAACAAATTTACCCTCGAATCATACGCTAAGCAATTGGAGCTTAGGCAGTCCGAACGGGTGCCTAGGGTCCCTAAGGTAGGTAGGGACCCACCTATATATATAGTATGGCTTAGTTTTTGTGAGAATCATTCCTACTGCCAAAAAAGTGTTGTAGCAAACAAAGGAAATGTTCATACAATACCTCATAGGAAAAACAAAAAAATAAAATAGAATTTCTCTTAAAAAGCTAAACTACTCCCATAGGATGATTCATAGCATTCAAAAATAGACTTTTCCCTTTTCTAGACTACTTTGCCTTGAAAAGTTAAAAGTAAACTATCTCTTTATCTCCCTGATAATATAGTAATGTACATATACATAAAGATTTGAAATTATTTTTTACTATCCATACGTACTTCATCTATGCACTCTATACTATTTGATTCTATTTTTCACCGTAGTTGACTTCTGTTTATGAATTCAAGAGACGAGAAGTTGAAAGAACAATGAAAGAAAGACTTTCTCATTCCAAACATTCATTGGTGCTGGAATAATTCTGGATTATCCTCTGCAAACAAGCTTTTTACTAGGTTATAAAAGGTTACTCTCTAGCATTTTAATTAACTAATCTTATTATTACCATTATTCAGGCATTTTTTATTCTATACAAAAATTTCCAATCGAAATATATCAAAAAAGAAGAAATTTAACGATTTCATTGATTGTTTACAAGGAGCTTTATGCAAAAAATTTTTACATAAAAGAACTAAAAAACTAGAAGTAAAAATATTATCTTGTTAAATTAGTAGAATTAAAACATGGTAATTTTTTTTAAAAATAACACGCCCCCATTTTTAAGTAGTCATATTTAAGCCTTGATTATGGAGGAGGGTCGTTTTCATATTCCAAGAATTTAATAGTTATAAGGGCATATAAAAAAATTTATGCCTTAGGCCCCAAAATTATTAAGGCCAACCCTGAGAAATTACTAAAGGTATCGCGTCCAAAAGCCCTTAACTCCCAACCGAAGTCGACCTCATGCGTGGGACGTCTCGCAAGAAAAATCCAAACAAGGAACTCTCCTGATACACTTGGTCTAATCGAGTCATTCATCAGGAAACAAAGGTGCAAAACTTCCTAAGTGGTTATCTTTAAAGAGAATACAAACCCTAAACGATAAAGATCTAAAGTAGCCAAAGAACATAACACGAAAAAGTGATGAACGCACTCAAGTTCCTAGGACATTAGAACCTGGAATGCTCTTATACCAAATGTGACACCCCGTAAAGTTCATAAATATATTGATCAAGTCTAATACAAAAATCATGGGAATAAAAAACTTTTGGTAATATTCTTACCATAAGAAAATTATTAAAATCGAATACGAATCAGAACAAAAACAACTATGATATCAATCACTGCCAATACAATATATATAAATATAAAATGTGTCCATACAAAAGTCTAACTCTGAATATACGTATACATGTACGACCAAACTGAAATTAAAATAGTAATATAAAAGAATGAGTTGTACTTGCTCGACTCTTACAATCTTAGGAGTAAGGAATACACGTTGTTAGAGATATCTCTCAGCTGAACCCGCATCTAAAGGAACTACCACAACTGGGACCTGTAAAAATAATTTTTAAAAGACAACGTAAATAGCTAACCTATGTAGAATATGATTATAATTTAATCTGGGTCGACCACATTATAACTACACATCTTCCTCTTGTGTTTTGATATATTTTAAGTTATTATTTACCCAACTCAACAACCTAAAATATCACGCGGTTCTAAATCTTGTACTCATATGTAACCCATGTGATAAAAGTCTTATAACATCATTCTTTAATCTTTATCATTGACTATAATAGGTTAATCTCTTTCAATAGAAGTCACATAATGTATTAAGGTCCCAATCCCTAAGGTACTTCTCACAAAATAACCACGATACCACCAACATGCTTATATCCCAAATCTGTACATATTTGACTACATCATATCAATAATACGAAATACACATCTTGAGTATATGTAATACACAAAGCCGCATCATAAGTATGTCTGTAGACATCTATACTATAAGTCATATACGTCTAGTATGACACACAAATCGATACAACTATATCTAGTAACATCATACAATAATCACATGGGTTAGGAGAAAGACTCTACTCGCGTCTAATATTTATACAAAGTTAACCTCGACATGTACAAATAAATGAGCACCTCTCGCGCCCACACATAACGAAGGACTAATCTTATTACCTTCGAGGATCTCTCACACGTACTAGTATAGTCTTAGGTCTTCCCAAACCTAAGACCTCATCATGAAGAGGGATAAATAACAACATCTACCCATCAGTATCAAAGCCTACCATACTCAATACTTATGAAAGAAATATCCAATGAACCATCATGATCGCGGGTACCTAGATGAGTGACTAAGGGGTAAATATGACCGAGGAATATCCCGCCTACTCACTGGGGTAACAACGCGATCCGCATCGCACGTGCCCCTTATGGAATCCCTCATAGTATGCCTGCCAACGAGAACTCACACATGGTATGTATTGCACATAAAACACGCAAGTAATCACAAACCTCACTAAGGTGTTAAAGAAAATACATACATAACCCTCATTGATGGGTTAAGGTAAATGACATACACGTACCGACCCTAATGTTATCGGGTCATACTAGCATCGATATCATAAAAAGTTTTATCACATCTCTAACCTTATATTCATCCCATAATACCATAACCCTACTAGTCTGGTGTCCCAAATATAAGTGTAGTCTCACCCTACTATACATTAAAACATGCACATCAACTATATTAAATCTCTATTAGCCCTAGTTTACTCTCCCAAGGCATCGTATCCAGGTATAATCTCACACCGAATTTAAATGAAACCACATGACATAATAACCACCTCACCGGGGGGATTTATAACCCAAACCTAATTTCACCCAAGGGATATCCACCCCACTCTCACATCACAATGATTCAAATTAATCCCGGCCAATAAGCCCAATCCCATAACTTATAAATTCCCACTCAACAAACCCATTCTACACTCGGGTCTACCCTCGAATGCCAAATCCTCCATTTAACCCATTTGAATCAATGATTTTTTCAAATATCCAATTACCCCAAAAATTAATTTCCTACAATTCGAATCATAAGAATATATCTCTATTCTATGATTACATAAAAACTATAGGCCAATAAATCCTGACCCTCCCAAATTCCCAATTAATAACACAAAAAACCAACCTAGGACATATCTGTTACTACCGGTCGATCGGTGCCCTGGGTCGGTCGATCAGTCAATACGAAACGCTCATAGTTTCCCTTTGTTACGGGATTCACCAACTTCAAACCCCATTTTTCTCTCTTCAACCTCCATTAATGAACCCAAAAACTTCATCCAAGCACCCAATGATAACAACAATTATCAACACAATTGGAACCCATTTCCATCATTAAATTTTAAATCTACCACAAGATTCAAAGAAAAACCCAATTTCTATTAAAGAACCCTAGATCTATCCAATTATATAAATTTTCAAGGATTGATTCAATTAAACATAGGATTTTTTTATAATTATCAATATGAAATAAATTCAAATCATTATCTATTAGTTTTAATTCAAGTTTATGAAGGAATCAACAAAAATAAATGGGAATTCAACCTAATTAACATCTAGATAACTTTAATTATGGAAATTAACTAATTAATTATCTAAAATCAGATTTATAACATAAATTAATTTAGATTTCCAAAGAATAGAGACAATATTCACTCGCATATAATCATAGTCGTATTTTACATAAACTTGCCTTATGGATTGATTGGGAAATCAATACCCAAATCCCCCAAATCCTCCTTTCTTTTTGGTTGTTTCTCTCTATAGCCCCTCGAGTGCGTCCTTATTGTGTTTTGTGATAAATGAGATCCCTAATAATGCCTCAAACGCCTTTAATGCCGAAATTAGGTTTGGAATTATAAATGGGCCTCAACTAAAAGAGCCCTAAAATAACTCCAAATGACTTATAACCTGGCCCAAGCCCTATACTAACCCACTGACATATAATAACTAGGTAGCCTCATTCTCCACTAGCGTAACATCTTCCTTTAATGGATCTATTGAAATGAAGGCCCCCACTGACCTTTTTTTAATCATTTTTTCTAACATTTTCGTCGCTGTCGTTACTCTCATAGGTCGTGGCTCCACTTGTCATAATTCCCTTGGCCATACTGACCAAAATATATCATATTATCCACTATTCGAAACCTCTTGGGGTCTTCTCCACCTATGCAATTCCTTCTAGTGGTGACGTCCCCCTACTTGGGTCCACGCTACACCGACTTTATTCGTTGGGACTACTTTGACCCCGATCTTATAAATTTTAGGGACTCTATCCCCATACTACTTATAATGCTCCTACTGATGTAGGAGGATAAATTCAACTACCCGAGCATAAGTGATGAATAACGGATTACCTAGTAACACCTGTCAAACCCTTCACGTAAGGTATCTGCTTACTCAAGAAGTCTTTCTTGTACTATCTGATAACTCGAACATCCTCATTCGCTTCAATATCAATCTCCCCTGGTACAGAGAGAGAAAGGTAATTAAACTCCTCCTCATACTGAGCACCATATGATTGCATAGACGAGGTCTTTGAAAACTTAATTCTAATGCCATTATAGATGGTGAATGAAAACAATTCCCTCGAACCATACGCTAAGCACTTGCTAAAAGCATCACGTCCAAAATCCTTTAACTCCAGACCGAAGTCGACCTCATGCGTGGGACATCTCTCAAGTGAAATCCAAATAAAGAACCCTCCTATTACACTTGATATAATCGAGTCATTCGTTAGGAAATAATGGTGAAAAACTTCCTAAATGGTCATCTTTATAAAGAATACAAACCTTAAATGGTAAAGATATAAAGTAGATGAAGAACTCTACATGGAAAAGTGACGGACGCAATCAAGATCCCTAGGGCACTAGATACCGGAATGCTCTGATACCGAACGTGACACCCTGCAAAATCCCTAAATATATTAATCAAGTGTAATACAAAAATCATGAGAGTAAAAACTTTTGGTAACATTCTCAACATAAGAAAATAATTGAAACTTAATGAACAATGATAATAAAATAAAATACGGATCAAAACAAAACCAACTCTAATACCAATCAGTTCCAATACAATGTAAGCCATTCTTGAATATAAAATGTGTCCATACAAAAGTCCAACTCTGAATATAAGTACATATGTATGACCAAACTGAATATAAGAGAGTACAATAAAAGAATGAGCTGAACTTGCTCGACTCCTATAATCCTAGGAGTAAGGAATGGGATGTCGCTAGAGATGCTCCTCCAATGAATCTTCATCTACAAGAATAATTGCAATAGGGCCCTGTAATTTTTTTAAAAAAAGAAAACGTAAACTTCAAGCCTATGTATAATATGGTTTTAATTAAATCTAGACTACATTATAACTATACAACTTCCTCTCGTGTTTTAACATATTTAAAGTTATTAGTTACCCAATCCAACAACCTAAAATATCACGAGGTTCTAAATCCCAAACCCATATGTAACCCATGTGATTAATGTCTTACAAAATCATTCTTTAATATTTACTATTAACTATAATAGGTTAATCTTTTTCAATAGAAGTCACATAATGTACTAAGGTCTCAAATCCTATGTAGAATAGGATGATAACTAAATCTGGGCCACATTATAACTATAAAACTTCCTCTCATGTTTTAACATATTTTAAGTTATTAGTTACCTAACCCAACAACCTTAAATATCATTTTGTTCTAAATCCTGAACCCATATGATTGATGTCTTATAACATCATTCTTTAATCTTTACTATTAAATATAATAGGTTGATCTCTTTCAATAGAGGTCACATAATGTACTAAGGGCTCAAACCGTAAGGTAATTATCATAAAATAACCACGGTACCACTAACAGGATCATATCTCAAATCTATATACATCTGACTATCTCATGTCAATAATATGATATACACATCTATAATATATGTAATATACAAATCCGCATCATAAGTATGTAGGTAAACATATATTAGGTTATATACGACTAGTATAGAACATAAATCGGTAAAACTGTCTCTAGTACTAGTATACCATAATCAAATGGGTTAGGAGGAAGACTCTACTCACGTCAAACATCCATACAAAGGTACTGTACCTTAGATACATCACCCGACATGTGCAAATAAATGAGCATCTCTCACGCCCATGCATAATAAATGCCTACTCTTATTGCCTTCGGGGATATCTTGATCGTACTAGTTTAGTCTTAGGTCATCCCAAACCTATTACCTCATCATGGCAAGGGAAAACAACGTCTACCCATCAATCATAAAGCCTACCTTACCCAAGACTTATGAAAGAAATATCCCCATAAACCATCATGATCGCGGGTACCTAGATGTGTGACCATGTGGTAAAAATGATAAAAAAGAGCCCATCTACTCATCGAGGTACTAGCACGGTCTGCATCACACGTGCCCCCTTATGAAATCCCTTATAGTACGCCTGCCAATGAGAACTCACACATTGTATGCATTGCACATAAAATACGCAAATAATCACAATACTCACTAACGGATTAAAGCAAACACATACATAACCCTTATTAATGGGTTAAGGTAAATCACATGCACATTCTAACCCTAATGCTACCGGGTGATACTAGCATCGCTATTATGGAAAGGTATATAATATCTATAACCTTATATTCATCCCACTATACCGTAACCCTAACACTCCGGGTTCCCAAATCTAAGTGTAGTCTCACCCTACTATACACTAAAACACGCACATCAACTATATTAAATCTCTATTAGCCCTAGTCTATTCTCACAAGGCATTGCGCCTTGGCATATCTTACACCTAATTTAAATCGAACCATGGGATATTATAACTACTACACTTTGGGGAAGTTATAATCGAAACCTAATATCACCCAAGGGATATTCACCCCACTCGTACATCAAAATGATTCAAATCAATCCAGGCCAACAAGTTCAAATCCTCTAACTTATAAATTCCCAATTAACAAACCCATTCTACAATTGGGTCTACCCTCAAATGTGAAATCCTCCGCTTAAACCCTTTAAATTAATGATTTTTTTCCAAATATCTAAATACCCTAAAAATTAATTTCCAACAATCCGAATCATAAGAATATATCTCTATTCTATGAGTACATAAAACCTATAGGCCAAAAAATCCTAGCCCTGGGCCCCCAAATCAAAATTCCCAACTAATAGCACAAAAGCCCAACCTAGGCCCTATTTGTTAACATCGATCGATCGGTTAACACAGAAACCTCACAATTTCCCTTTGTTATGGGATTCACTATCTTCAACCCCAATTTTTCTCTCTCCAACCTCCATTAATGAACCCAAAAACTTCATCCAAACAGCCAATAAACTTTCGAATGATAAAAACACATCATCAACATAATTGGAACCTATCTCCATCATCAAATACCAGATCTACCATAAGATTTCAATTCAAGAACCTTGGATATATGCAATTCTATAAATTTTCATTGATTGATTCAATTAAACACAGGGTTTTTGTATGATTAGAAACATAAAACATATTCAAATCATTATCTATTAGTTTTAATCCAAGTTCATTAAGGAATCAACCAAAATAAAGGGGAAATTAACCTAATTAACATCTAGATTAGGTTAATTATAAAAGCAACTAATTAATTATCTAAAATCAGATTTACAATATAATTTGATTGAGATTTCCAATGAATAGAGATAATATTGGCACACATATAATTATCCTTATATTTTACATAAACTTGCCTTATGGATTAATTTGAAAATCAATTCTCAAAACCCTTAAATCCTCCTTTACTCTTGGTGCTGTCTCTCTCTAGACCCTCTAATGCTTCCCCATTGTGTTTTGTGATAAATGAGATCCCAATGGCTCCTTAAACCCCTTTAATCTTGAAATTAGATCTTAGACCCAAATGGGCCTCACCTAAAAAAGCCGAAAATAACTCTAAATGACTCAAAACCTTGCTTTATCCCTATACTAACCAATAGGACTTTAAACCATCATTTTAAACTAAAAACACACATTCCACGCATCCTAAAATCCAATTACCAAATATACCCAAAATAAGTAACTAATAACTTAGTTATTTACTAATTTCTCGATACGAGTCCATATATTAATTAATTAATCATCGTATCTTAAATCCAATTTTAGATCCGTATGAAATAACACATAAATATATTGACATTACCAGTCACAACAAGCACATTCAAATAATTTTATTCAATTCATTAATTCATAAAAATTACGGGGTATTATATGTGATAACGTTTTCCCTAAGAGAACACACTAAGAACCTAAAAATAGTAATGACACAATGCAAACATACAATAAATAGGGCATATATACTCATGTAGAGATCTCATACTTAATATTTTAAGGCTCAAAATGTGTGCCCTTTGTTATCATTTTCCTTAAAAAGAATAATAAATTAATAGAATTTGTAGAAAGTTTAGATTACATGAAATTAGAAGAATAAAAAGCTTTAGAATTGACGTTAGACAATAATAAAGGCATATTATAGATAATAAGAGTAGGAAGAATAATAATATAGTGATGATAATGGAAGTGTGCAAGTAAAAATTACTCCCTTGTTTGATAAAGCTCAGGATGTAGATATTTACGTGTTTTTATGCAATTTTAGGAAGAGAAATTTTGGAAGATTTATAGTTAGTGGAATAAAAAGTGATTTGCATGCATGATTGATATGATGAAACTATAAACCAGGATATTATGTTAGCTTAAAGGATGTATTTGTAAATAGATTTCTAACACTTAAAATATAAATTATAGGGATAAACATGCATGATACAACTTCTCATTTATGCATATTTTGGAATATATATAATACAATAGATTCTAGAATACAACATATAATAATTGAAGTGGATAAATGAAAAACTATAAATGGAATACGAATAGATAGAATAAAACCAAAAAATAATTAACTCGAGTGAAATTATATAATATAATAAGTGGATAGAGACTTTTAATTATCCAAGTAATACTACTACTAAAATCAAAGTGTAATTAAAATTGTTAAAGAATGAAATATTAAGATAAAAACACGAGGAGTTAGTATGTTTGAATAATGTAACTCATCTCAAAAATTAATTTTGAAGAATGCAGTTCTTCTTGGAATAATGAAGAAATATATAACATAAGTCTTACTCCAAGTAGAATATCGATAAATGATAGAAGACAGTAGTGTAAGGACATATTTTTATAAGTCCGTTATCAATTTGTTATGTCATATACCGCTACACCGTCGAAGAGCATTCAAGAACATTCAAGCGTCAAAGACGGATCCGAATTTCAAGTTATTCATCAAAAAGACTCCGCGAAGTTTACTTTGGTAAGGTTATGTTTTTAGTACCTTAACTTTCCACTTAGAGCTTTAGGGATAATTTTATAAATAAATTTCTAAGTGTTGGAGCAGACTTTTTTGTCAAAATTAGAGAATGAGTATTTTTTCTAAGTCCTGAATCGTACCTCAATTTTGATGCCCAGGTCATTCAAGCGAGATAGCAATCTCGTTCGAGTGACATATAGATGTCGCGCGATGTCGTTGAACGACATCTGTACTTCGTTCGCGTGACATATAGATGTCGCGCGATGTCGTTGAACGACGTCTGTACTTCGTTCGCGTGAGATTACTGTTTCGTTCGAACGAGCTCGTATACCGAGGCAGCACGTTTTTGTAAATACTCATTAAATGGTTTCATTTTCATTAAGAAGTCCCATCGTTTTGAAAGACAGAAACCTGCGAAACTCCAGAATCCTTTTGACTTATTCTTTTAGGGTTTAATCCATATTTGTTTACAATTCAAAAAAATCCCATATGCTTTGGTGAATTATTTTGGTGTTAAGAACACACTTTGCCGTGGTTTATTCTTTATAGGGAGACCTCTACAATTAGAGAGCTGCGTGATATTGTGGAGGGAGTCCTTATAAAGTTCACTCTTCTAGAGAAGCCATTTCTTTTCCATTGCTAACCATCTTGAGTTCGTGCGGGAGATTCCAGCCGACGACACTTCTAGCCGTTGCTTTGAAGGTTTAACGAAGACACCGTGCGTTACACTTGTGGGCGATTATCAGGTTGTATGTAAGTAAATGGTCTTGTGAATTCTTCAAATTTCTAGAAATAAAAAGGTTTTGCCCTTCAGGGATTTTTCCTGAAATTTGTGTCGCATGATTTATTTATTTATGGTTTGACACACGCACACACGTAGTTGCATGTTTGGGGGCTGAATTAATTTGATTTAAATAGACTCTAATTAAATAAGGTTTAATTGGAAACTTACGAATTAATCGGTATCACACACCGTCGTCATATTTTACAAGTAGGATACATAACCACTAGTTTACCTATAAATGAATACGAGCAAAATCTAGTGTCATAGATCAAAAAAGAAAAAGAACTGGAACAAAAGAATAAAAAAAAATTCAACATATATTGCAAGAAAAAAATAGTTATTTATACCATATTCTAATGGTAAATATATATATATATATATATATATATATATATATATATATATATATATTCTAATAATCATATGTATAAAAGGGTTTAATAAATACAAATTATGTGCGTACTTAAATAGCAGTTGCTCGGTATATTTAAGGAAAATGTCACTCTTTCCTGAATATTTATGAAAAAATAGAGTCAACTATTTATGATTAAGATAACTAATAATTTTATTATGATTTATAATGAGGCAAAAAAAATATAATAGTAGAAATCAATAATCATTTTTTTCATTCCTTAGCTGGGCAACGAATCAACTCTCGCATGATCTCGTGATAGGAAATAATTTTCTATGGTCATATATCCCCTGTAGTCAAACCCTTCATTTAGTTATCTTCACGATAAAAATGAGAAAGTAGAAGTCCTTTAGCTAAAAATATGTAGTAACATATAAAAAAAATGGACTTTGTCCGCAACAAGCGTGGTGAGGAGGTAATCTCCCTCATAAACTGTGAAACTGCTTTAAGTATTGACGAGATATAATTACAATAAGAAATAAAAAAAGATAATGAAAAGTGATGTAAAGAATTATATAGTGATGATCCATTAAAATTTTGGGATAAAGATAAGAGAAAGGCAAAAATAGAATTAATAGATCCTATAGAAATAACTAGAGAAAACAAATGGTAGATCGACCACTCATAAATGCCTAGGAATTCGTTGGACATATTAGCAGCAGGATTTGATACTCACATTCGATAAAAGTTCAAGTCGAGTTCCCCTAACATATATAAGAGATAGTTCTAAGTGGGCCTCTTTGTATAAGACATTACTTAGGACTAACGAGTCACGTAACCTATGCGTGGTCGACTTTTAACTTTCCATACTTCCGATGTTCTCCTATTGTATTAGTAGTCTTGATACCTTGATCCGTCTTTGGCTTCGATACATTGTGCTTAGCATCTCTAACAAGACCTAAAGTATCTTATCACCTAAAATTATGTCAAGAATGCGATGCTTTATGTTTGATCCTATGTGCCCAGAAATTACTATGCGTTCTCCACTTTTTGATCTAACAAAGAGAGAACATATTTTTCCTTTAAGTTTATCTCTCATTCAGGAAGCAAAGAAATCGAGCAATGAATGATTGTTATCTAGTGGTGGGTGAATTATTTTGCTTAAATGTATTCTCTCATCGATCCTAATACACCTTCTTGTAAAGCAAATGAATGAAGAAGGCATTAGCATTAGAAAGACTACAAAGGAATCTTGGGTCGACTACCACTACACCATATACCGAAGATGGTCACGGACCTCGAGCATAACGAGGGACATAAGTCACAGACCTTGACCGTGACCATTTACGTCGTGACTAAAACAGTGGTCAGAGACCTCATCCGTGACCATAAATAGGGATCAGGGTCTCTCCCATGACATAATATTGTCCCTATGGTCAGGGATTTAGTTCGTGACTCTGTGGTCACGACCCAAATCCGTGACTAAAGTGGGATAATATTAACTCTATAGTCATGGCCATAATTTGTGACCATATGTTCAAATTGGGTCACAACCCAAATCTGTGACTCCTATTTTTTTTTAAATAACTACCATATGAACATTGTCCCACCCATGGTCGTAACCCATAGTCGTAGCCTTCATTTCTCATCGATCTATTGACTAGAAAGTTGAGATGGTTCCGTCCTATGCTCATGATTGCACATAAGAAGTTAGACTCGTCGTTCCTAAAAGGGCGACTGCTTGACAAAAATTTATGCTGACCCGTACAAAGCATTTTACCACGATGATGTAGCCAAGTGACTTCAGTTTCCTCCCCAGATATGGGACATCCACAATAACCATGAACAGTTAAACCATATAAGTTACTATAAGTAGTAAGGTTATGGATCGCCTACATCACCATTTATTAAGGTGTGAAATCTTTACCCTTATGAGAGTCAACTGCCCTGACACCTTTATCCCACAACTCTTTAAGTTCTTAGATTAATGGAGCTACATAAATATCAATATCATCGTCGGGAGCCTTCTGCTCGGGTATCAATAATGAAAATAATGTGAACTCATTTATCATGCACAATATTGGAGGGAGAATTAAAGGCGCCATGAGAACTAGATAATATCTTTGATTAGTGCTTAAATTATCGACACGATTAAACCCAAAGATTGATAATCCAAAATGGACATTACTCAGTTCCTTTGCAAATTCAAGGTGTCTTAAAAGTTACCAGATGAGTGAATCAAGCGGATGACGCATGAGATACTTACCCACCTTGCATCGAGTGTGTCGTGTCATGGCCTCTGCAATCCAATATATAGTGAAAAACCATTTTAACCATGGCTCAAGGGGAGAATAATTTAAAATCTTATGTGGAACTTGCAAGCACTTGTGATATTTTACAGTCTTGTCGTTTCCATTCTCACAAGCCACATATTTAGTCTTACTATGAAAATCATTTCCTACCATAATGCGAACATGTGTAAATGTGAGGAATGTTACCTATGCTTTGACCTTTTCAAACGTCCTTAGATGTGCTTAATCCTCTAAAACAAATAATGATCTTGGCTTTGACACTGGAAGCATTAGAAACATGGGACTGAATACCGTCACTATCAAACCTACTTGAGTCTTTAAAGTCATATTTTAACTTTAAAATTTTAGACTTAAGCAAAGAATTTGACTCTTAAAGTTTTAGGGACTCCTTCTTCAAATTTTCAATCATTCTTAAAAGGTTATCTCTCTTCCATTTAATGCAAGAGAACTTATCCCTAAGAGTCTTCTCGCGTGCCCTCAAATCTAAAATCGATTTTTCACTATCCTCATTGTCACTTAAACACATCCTAGAAATTTAGAGTCTTCTAATTATTTTTATAAGAACCAGATTCTATCATCACTATATTTTTTGGACAATTGTAAAATTTTAAAATCACGGTCCATGTCCATAAGCTTCTCATGAAAGAAATCTCTTTGAGTTTAACCAGTTTGCAAAAGTTCCATAGTAGCTTTAGAACTATTTTTTTTTTAAATTTCAATTCTTTTAGCAAACTTCAAATTTAAATGAAATAAATTTTCACTATGGGAATCCATTGAGAAGAAAAATAAATCAACACAAGAGAGAAGGATTAAAAACCACCCTAAATAGTACTAACACAAGGATCTACATGATAGCTTAGTGTATTCCGCTCTGAGACCACTTATTAAGGTTAAAATGATCTGACACCACTATGAAAAAGTGGAAGGCTTTGATACCAATTTGAGAGTGCGAAAATAAACGTGCTCGACAAGGGTGATCACAAATAAAAATTATCTTTTTGTAATTTTTCAAATTAAAACCCAATTAAACCTTTCTTATGAAAATCGGTTTACCAAATTTTATCTTTTGACCCTAAACATGCATCTAGGTGGTAAAACAGATAAATAAAACATAAAATCACACGGAAAATAAAGAAAAATCCCTTTTCAGTACAAAACCTATATTTTAGTAGAAAGTTTTACAAGACAGTCGACTTACAAAATACCAGATATCACCCATAAGTATAATGCGCAGTCTTTGTAGAACCTCTAAAGAATACTACTCGATCCTGAGAAGTCGACATGCATAAATCCACCCTCGGTATCCATTGATCAGCCTTCAGCCGTGATCACTCGAGTCACAAGATTCAGCCGTAGATAATCCTATCCACAATATGTATGCAAAGATATAAAAATATATAGGGTTTCAAAACAATTCACAAAACTATTTTGGGATGCAAAGTTGTGAATCAAAAGTGTTTTTGTAACATAAAAAGTGAAAAATTTTGCAACAGATATACATGAAACATTTTAACAAAATTCTTACAAAATTTGGAGTCAAAATAGGTATTTATAAATGCACCATAAATTTCGAGGCGACAGTTCATTCGAACGAAAATGAGACTCATTCAAACGAGTATATCAGCTCGTCAGAACAAAAATCAAGTTCATTCGAACGAAACAACTATCTCATTTGAACCAACTTCAAACTACATTCAAACCATGAAAACCAGTATGCCCTCGTTAGATGCTCGTTAGATATAAATATCAAACGATGCTTTGAACAAAAGTGTAAAGTCGTTCAAACGATAAACGAATCTCGCTTGAACGAGGTTAATAATGAAAAAAATTATTTTAAAAACTTTAAAATACCTGCCTCATTTTTCAATCTTGTAATAGTGTTTATGCCTTCTTAAGATGTAGAGGATGTGACACCCCGCCTAATTAAATACCGGGCGATCACTCCTTTATTAAATTAAATCAAGGTGAACAGTTGGTCCATTCTTAGCATCACTGTCGAAAAATAAATTGTTCCAATTTAACACCCTAATTAATTAAGCTAAGTGTCAAAACCATTTTCATACATACTTTCCAAATTTTATTTAAAGAAAAGTCATTTATTTTATTAACAACATTCAATAAGTAGGAATCACACCACATTAAATTCTGCAACATAATCCAATTAATTTAATACATTCGTCTATCGAATGTCAACATACGAAATCTAAAGTCACACATCCAAACTGAATAAGTCCCATAGTAACAATACTGGAAATATCTGAAATACACAACTCCAATAACAACGGAATAATGGAAAGAGCTACACATTCCCAACTAGATGAAAGTACTAAGAGTGGATCCGAATGAACGAAGTCGTCTAATCAAGAGACCTGCAACTCCCACCTAAGCTACAACGCGTTCCTTCCAAGAGATCCTAAGCAAGACGCCCCTGTGGCTGGGCACCTGTGATACATAGATATATATATACAAGAGAGAGAGAGAGAAAAAGAAACGGGTCAGAGCCCGATAGTGTGTGTGATTTAAAAATTCGTTTAGCAAGTATTTAAATTGATACAGGCCAATGCAACAACATATTAGTTCGACACTCTCTTGAGAAATTCTCACCTCTCTTCTAATGTGCACGCCTATCGTACTAACCTTCCCAACGGATTATTTCGTCATATAACACCCTATCTCTCCCCAATGATTTAACTTATCTTAAGTTATTCGAAAAATTTAAAACTGAACAGTACTGTTGTTTAAAAAGGTTTCACTAGTATCCAAAATTCTCAATTTAACTTGATTAATTTATAAAGTTGCCAGTGTCATATTATACTTTCGCAACGCAAGTATTTCAATTTAAGTCATCAGCCATGTCCTACATATCAAATCACAGTAGGCAGTTCCAGATTTCAGAATTTCATATATATATATATATATTTACTACTAGTATAATATATATATCATAACAGTACCCCAAATAAAACTATGGTGCGGGCATACTCTGCTATCCAATCCCCGTATCCCTCACACTAAGGGAAGTACAAGTTCGGAATCACTCTCGAACTATATCAACATATAAACACAAACAAGATTGAGGCGAAGCATAGATTCCAAGTCTCTAAGAGGTCAGTACATACCCCACGCCTCTTAGGACCATCTGAACTATCGATTCGATAGCCTGTACCAAGGATATCTATCTTCTAAGGTACAAGTCAATATCCCCCATAAAGGTCCCATCGAGATAAGACTGTCCCAGCGCGGTAACCTCAGGGATAGCAAGTAGCGCGGGCATGGTTTTCACATGTATATAATATATGCATACACAATCATATAAATATACCCATTTTATCATATTAATATAGGTTCCTCTCATCACCCATAATTACAACATTTATCCTTACTTTTCACATTAAGTATTCCTTATAAGGGTTAGTCGCTAACCTTAACTCGAAGGGTTTCTCCAACCCATTACGTGACACTTGTGGACCCTATCCTCCCAAGTATAAAATTCAGTAGGTGTCATTATTATGTTCCAACGTAACTCTCTTGCGCGCCTCACCCTTTAATACATAAATTTACCAACCCTAAAGTAAATACCCCATAAATACCATTGTAGTCGAATATTAAAGATCCCAACATTTATTCATATGCCCTACTGGTTCTCAATGTCTCCCAAATCATTTTATTAAGAATGCCCAAGAATTATATAACGACAATTTGAATTTAACTCATTTAAAAAGGGAAATAGGAGTCTGTCAGGAGGGGTCGATCGATCGAGGTTTGGGGCTCGATCGATCGAACCTTCGATCGATCGAAGCTCTAGGCTCGATCGATCGATCAAGCAGGTCTGCGAAAACTGAATTTCTGCAGTTACGTGTTTCATCTCCAAACACCAACAATTTCCATATTTTCTAATCCCAATCATCCCAGAATTGATGCTACTAACCTTATATCATCATATTAGGTATTTTCAACGTAAAGCATGTGAATTTCTGTGATTTAATCATGAATTAACAGCCCCAATTTCATACAAAATCTCAAGAACCCTAAAATTCTCTTAAACACGGTTCTATCAATTATTTCCAGAATTCTCTTCTTATACACATCATAATTTCGTGGTTTAAATTCCTCTACATGGCAAGGGTTTCCAGAATAATCAATTTGACCAATACTACATGGATTTTTCTATCATAAATCGGGTTTTCTTCCATTAAAACTCATCTTAATTACTCCTAAACTAATATGAAAGATGCATCAACGAAATGAGCATGATAAACACTTGCCTGGAATTTTCAGAGGTCCGATTTGGTGCCGAATTCGGTGTGGTTGCGTTCCCCGTCTCGCGATCTACGCGTTGGTGGCGGCGACGGTGCAAACCGTTGAGTTTTGGGCCTTGAATTTGCTTGAGAGCTCTCTCCTCTCTTTTCCAATGGCCGTTCTAGGTTTTGGGAATTCTAACCCTAGGTGACAACCTCAATATCAGATATAGCCCCTCTAATTTTCGTGGGTTTAATTACCCAAAAATATAAAATGACTAAAATGCCCTCCCGGGTTAGTAATTAGGCCTAAAAACGCATCGAGACCCAAACTACATCCCCGGGTACACTTTTCTGACTATCTCTATCCTTTCGGATGCGTTGGCGCACTCAAAATGACCATACGAATAACTTATAAAATATTCATTTTTATTTATCAATAATTAGTCCTGACGCGACACGGGCGCGTCCCGACTCAAATTTCCAAAATTGTCATTTTATTCTCTCGTGACATTCAATATAACCAATATAATATATTACTTTGCTCATTAGTAATATTCAACAAATTTCCCATAATTACTAACTCTCGTCACGTTAATAATTATAACATAATAAATTTCCGGATTTTTATTAAATAATTTACTCACATTAAATTTAATAAATCCCCAAATTAATATAGCATAAAAATACGGGGTATTACATACTTCCCCCCTAATAACGGAATTTCGTCCCGAAATTCAAAAAATAAGACATACCTGGTAAAAACAACTCTGGATATCTTTCGCGCATATCTGCCTCGCGCTCCCAAGTGGATTCCTCCATATTATGATGCTCCCACTGGACCCGCACAAGTGGAACTATCTTCGACCTCAATATCCTCTCACTATAGTCTAGGATAGCCACCGGTCTCTCCTCGTAAGAGCTGTCAGGCTGTAAGTCTATCTCATCTATCGCAATGTGAGTATGGGCCATATCATCCCAAAGGTACCGTCTCAACGACGAGATGAGAAATACATCGTGAATGTGATGCAAATGTTCTGGCAGTCCCAATCTGTATGCCACCGGCCCAATCCTCTCGATGATGGGAAATGGTCCCACGTACCTCGGAGCCAATTTCCCCTTCTTCCTGAACCTCATCACTCCCTTCATAGGAGATACACGCAATAACACTTGGTCCCCCACACTAAACTCTCGGAAAAATCGTTTCGCATCGGCGTAGCTCTTCTGCCTATCCCGAGCTACCCGAATGCGACTCCTGATCATTTCAATCCTCGCGGAGGTCTCCTGAATCACCTCTAGTCCTTGAAACTTGTTATCCCCCACCTCGAGCCAACAAGCTGAGGAACGACAAGGCCTGCCTTACAAAGCCTCAAATGGAGCCATGCCAATCGTGAACCGATAAGAGTTATTATAAGCAAACTCTACCAGTGGAAGGTGTGGCTCCCAACCTCCTCCAAAATCTAGAACACACATGCGTAGCATATCCTCTAACATCTTATTAGTATGCTCTGTCTGTCCATCTGTCTGTGGGTGATAAGCTGAACTCAACCTCAACTCAGTACCCATAGCCTCCTGAAAGCTTTTCCAAAAACGTGACACAAAAATCTTGTCTCTATCTGACACAATATTCAGGGGCACCCCATGTAATCTGACAACCTCAGCAATGAACAACTGAGCATACTGACCCGTGGTATAGTCTTTCCACATCGGCTGGAAATGAGCCACCTTGGTCAAACGGTCTACAATCACCCAGATGGAGTCGTGGCCCCGCTGTGATGTAGGCAACCCTGTAATAAAATCCATGGAAATACTCTGCCACTTCCACGCAGGTATTTCCAATGGCTGAAGCAACCCTGACGGTTTTTGATGGTCCACCTTCACCTGCTGACAGGTAGAACACTTGGATACAAACTCAGCAATGTCCTTCTTCATCCCACTCCACCAGTATTATCTCCTCATATCCTGGTACATCTTATCTCCTCCAGGATGCACTGCAAATCGGGACCCGTGAGATTGGGTCATCACTGCATGACGCAATTCTGCTCCTTCTGGAACTACTAACCTCCCATTAAACCTCGAACCCCCGTCAGAACTAACAGAATAGGACTCAGCACCTTCAGCTAAAAGTCGTACAATCTGCTCCTGGCAAAACGGGTCTGTGGTCTGTGCCTGTATCACCCTCATAACAATCTCGAGTGTGACTGACATAACGGATATGAAAGAACGGGCTACTGCATCCTGGTGGCCCAACTCCTTCCACTTATCTTTCCAGACGTCCGCTACCTCGTCTACCGGTCTACGACTCAATGCATCAGCAACTACGTTGGGCTTCCCCGGATGATACTGTATATCGAACTGGTAGTCCTTCACAAACTCTAACCATCTGCGCTGACGCATATTCAGCTCTCGCTGAGTGAACAGGTACTGCAGTGATTTGTGGTCTGTGAACAAACGGAACTTCTCCCCCAATAAATAGTGTCTCCATATCCTCAATGCAAAAACGACCGCTGCTAACTCCAGGTTGTGGGTGGGGTAATTCTTCTCATGCGGCTTAAGCTTGCGGGAGGCAAAAGCTATAGCCTTCTCCTCCTGCTGAAGTACTCCCCCAAATCCCCGTAAAGAGGCATCGGTGTAAACCAGGTACTCCGCACCCGGTTTCGGTAAAGCAAGGAATGGCGCTTAAGTAAGCTTGTCTTTCAGCTCATTGAAAGCCAACTGACAAGCGTCATCCCAAACGTATGGTACCCCCTTGCGATTCATATTGATCAATGGACCCGCTATTTTGGAGAATCCCCGAATGAATCTCCTGTAGTATCCGGCTAATCCCAAGAAACTACGCACTTCCGTCGATGTCGTGGGCTGTCCCCATTCCCTCACCGCTGACACTTTATTCGGGTCAACTGCTATCCCCTGCTCAGAAACAACATGGCCCAAGAACTGTACTTCTCGCAATCAAAACCCACACTTCTCGTACTTAGCATACAATTGATGCTCTCGTAGAGTCTGAAGAACCTGCCTCAAGTGCTCGGCATGCTCCTCCTCGGAGTGTGAATATATCAAAATGTCATCTATGAAGACGATGAAAAACTGATCTAAGAACTCTCTGAATACTTCGTTCATCAAGTCCATGAAAACGTCTGGAGCATTTGTGAGTCCGAACGGCATCACCCTAAACTCATAGGACCCATATCTCGTCAAGAAGGCAGTCTTTGAAACATCCTGCTCTCTAATACACAACTGATGGTACCCCGACCTCAGATCTATCTTCGAAAACAAAGTTGCTCCCCTCAACTGGTCGAACAGATCATCGATTCGGGGCAACGAATACTTATTCCGTATCGTGACCTTGTTCAGCTCCCGGTAGTCCACACACAATCTCAGTGAACCATCTCTCTTCTTCACAAATAATACTGGAGCGCCCCAAGGTGAGGTACTCCTACGAATGAAGCCCTGACGTAACAGCTGCTCTATCTGATCTTATAGCTCTCGCATCTCTGTCGGAGCCATACGGTAGGGTGCGTGTGCTATAGGTCTCGTATTTGGCAATAAATCTATGACAAAGTCTATCTCTCGACTGGGGGGTAGGCCGGGTATCTCCTAGAATATATCGGAATACTCACGAACGACTGGGATCGAGTCTAAAGGAATCACAACCTCCTTAGAGGCATCCTCCTCTATATAATACAAATGAGCGGTCGAACCTCCCTCTGGGCGAGGCATTGTCACTACAAACATCTCTTGCCCCGGAATGGCAAAAACAATGCTCCTACCGAAGCAATCAATCATGGCTCTATAAGCGGCGAGCCAATCCATACTGATAATAACATCATGCTCATGCATATCTAAGACTAACATGTCTGCAGGTAATACCAAGCTACCAATCTCTACCCCCACTCCCCGGCATATAAAGAAAATAAGCGACCCACTCCCCAGTGGTGAGTTTACACATGCCACAGTGCTCTCTGCTGTGGCTAATAACCCTAAGGCTTTCGCAAAATAGGTAGCTATAAAATAGTGCGTTGCCCCAGTATCAAACAAAACTCGACTCATAGTAACATGGATAGAAAAACATACCCTCAATCACGGGTGGTGCCTGCGGAGCTGCTACCTGTGGGAAGTTATAGACACGTCCGCCCTGTAGCTTTCTCTGCTGAATTGAGGCTGTTGGAAAGGGTGGTGGAGCTAGCTTCTGGGGTTTATTATTAACACATTCCTGTCGTGGGGCGCTATTCTTCTCTGGGCAATCCTGACGCCTATGGCCATTCCTGCCACATTGGAAGCACCTCCCTCGAAACTGCTTCACTTCATTACGATATTGACTAGTCTCGATTTTTCCCTGGTCTTGTTGGCCTTGAGGGGAAATCTGCGGAAAATCTATGTCAGGGCGAGGACAATCCATCCACTTGTGACCCGATTGTACACATTTATAGCAGAGTGTCGAAGTTCTTCGCTGGTCAGATTGTAGTTTATCCCCAGTCTGATTCGGAGAAGATTTATGTTTGTGATCGTCCATTCCACAACCGAAACACCTCTTGGTGATTTCATTCTGAACCTGACTTCGTTGGCTGACACGACTCAGAATGTGTCTCTAAAGTGTGTGCTCTCTAGGCTCAAGTGCAAGCCTATCGTTCAAGTAATAATCTGACAAGTCGGGTATCGATCCTCAGGGAAAAAGGACAACGGAGTTGTGACGACGGGATAAGATTGAGGAATCCTAGCGATGACTCTAAGAAGAAAAGAAAAAGGTTGATTTGGCTTTTTGGGATTGGTTAAACTAAATGCAATCATGGAATTATGATGAAATATGCAACTAACTAAATTATCTAGATTAAGAATGAAGGATTAAATTGAAACTTTTAACTAGATGATGAGAAAACAGGATGGGAATACAATCCCCCAACCCTAGTGTAATGCAGTGACAACGTCAATCATAAATTTATCCGATTAATTCAAACCCGGAATTTAGTACTCCCAAGCATTATGTATACGAGGTTCAAGTCCGCGTCATACCTAATCTGAGGATGAGTAAATCGGCATCGCGGTAATTACACTCAAATTGTACTCTAAATCATCACGAGTACCCATGGGCAAACGAGATATAAAGATCTACAATTCTTATGAAATTATGCGATACGATTTAAATTAATCATTAAATTCAGCGGATCGACGTTATACGCATGCACTAACACATCAGGTTGGGTTCATGCATCCCAACCTTGAAAAACCTAGCCGGACATGTTAAATTGACTAATGCATGAAATAATGACGTTGCATGTGTAGGAATTCATGATGAAACTGACTAGAAACATGTAACTACGTATTATGAATGCGAAAACAAGTTGAATCTAATGGGAAAACAAAGCATGCAAGAACAATAATAAAGAACAAGAATTTTGAATTAAAACTTGCAAAAACAAACCCGAAACAATGAATTCTTGAAGTAATTTGTGCCCTTGATGTTCCTAGATATTTCTCCCCTTTTGTTCTCTCAAAAACTCTCTAAAAATAGCCCTAAAAGCTGCTCCTAGGTTAATACCTCCGTTCCCCACACGTTTGGAGTGTTAAAAACCTATCAGGAGACTTGGAGACCAATCAAAATAAAAGACAAAATTCGCGTGTCAGGTACATGCGAACTGGTTCGCCCCTCCGAACCGGTTCGGGGTGGGGTTCGCATGTACCAGCCTGGTCTTGCTCTCAACACTTAGATTTTTTTTCTGGTTTTTCTCTTCTTTTCTTGGATTTTTCTTCAACTTCAACTGAGCATAACTTTTCAACCGTAGCTCGGATTTGGGTTCCGTTTCTTCCAGTGTTCTCGTTGTTCCGAGCTCTTCAACTTCCCAGTTGACTTCTTCTTCCGGATCGGGCTGCAAAATTACCGACATGCCCTTGAACTTGCCTTCTTAGCTTTTCTTGCACAGTCTTGTTTCCTCCTTTGCACTGCTTCCATAATTAACCTGTAAAACCAATAGGAGAAGCACGAAACACGCAATACTCGCCAAGAAGGTTAGAAGCATAAAAGTGAATCAAATCCATATATGTTACATCATTCGGGTTCACAAAAGTACTGAAATTAGGGGGATAAATATACAATATTTATGCCCAATCAAACCCCCCTAACTTAGAACTTTGCGCGCCCCGAGCAATGTAAAAGAATGAAAGTAAGAGTTAAGGACACTTCAAGGACTTTATTGGGATAGAATACCACTTTCGCGGGCAAGCGATTGCATTTAGCGTATGCAACAAGCCTTTAAACCTCTAGGTTACCCTAGTAGGACGAGTTGTGTCTCGTGAGGGTTTGCAGTGAATATACCCACAAAATTCGACTCAAAGAAAATTCAAAATACGCAAAAATTGAGCAATTCAAACTTTTTTAGAAAATAGTCATCATCAAGTCATATTTACAAGTCTCAAACCGTAGTGTGTGTGTGCGAAGCCAGAAATATAACCGCCAATTTCCATCGATTGATCATTACGTTACTTATCCGATAATTCGTTTTGATTTCAATTTCTCACTGAATGCACTAACAAACGAATCTCTCGGATTATGGCTATTCTCTCGGCATGCGTGATATAAGGAGTAAATGTAATGGAAGCAAATACACGCATGCAATTAGAAAGACGGAAATTTTATGGTGAAGGGATCTCTTCAACGGATTACGGTTTTAAAAACGGGAACATCGCCTCTATTTCGCGCATTTAATCTCTTATATTATCTTTTGGTGTCTTAGCTCTCCACGCGGTAATCAATTTCGCAATTTGGACTCGGTTAGGACTTTTTCGGGGTTTAAGGTATATTGGGTAACATGGAAATGGTCGAGAAATTCAGAATTGGAAAAGTTATTTAGGATGTCCATTTGTGCTTTTTTTTTCCGGGCTATTGCTCATTTTTTTTTCTTTTTTTTTCACTTCTTTTCTTTTCTTGCTATTTTTTTGTTGAGCATTCTTCTATTTTTTTTTCTTGCCCCTTATTAATGCACTTTTCGGACTTAATTACTGAATTTTTTTATTTTTCACAATTCCTGCTATTTTGGGGTTTTTCGGGTTGTCAAACGAAAGGGGAAATTATTCGGCTCAATTTGGGTTGCAAAGGGTAATTTTTCGCTACTTTTTCTGGCCAATATTTTTAGGGTGACAAACGATGGCCTACTTCATTGTCCAAAATGCCAATTGCGTTACCATATGCGTTTCGAGATGAATTTAAGTTTAGAGACTAATTTGGCACGATTTTCAAGGCAACATTGCACACATTTTTCAAAACCGATCAAATGAAAAAATTTGAGATCCTTGACAACTTATTAAGCGCTAAAAAGAACTTTGAGTTAACCATTAACTCGGATTGATTTAAAATCTCGCAAAACGTGATAGGCTCGAATCTCACCGGGTTTGTTAATCTCCACATTTATTCGTTAAGTCGTCAATTTTCGCACAATTTCCATCTTTGGTCAATTTCGGCTTTGTGTGTGTTGGGTATTTACAATTTGAGACTCCAATTTGACTTTTAATGATATTTTTGAAAAATTTGAATTCCAATTTTTTTATTTATTTTGAACAAAAATATTTTTGGATTTTTCAAAATTTTATGATTTTTTTGGAAATTTTGGGCATTTTTGAAAATTTGTGAAGTTTTAGAAATACGCACTTGTGACCCCCCCTAACTTAGACTTTTGCATTGTCCTCAAGCAAAAAGGACTAAAATCTAACTTAAGGCGAATAAAAAGTGCGGAAAAATAAAACAAACAAATAAGAAAAAATGCAAGATTGTATAATAACAAATAGAAGCCTGTGTTACATAAAAAAAAGGAAAAAAACAACTGTGAACAATGTGAAAGCCCTACCACCACTAACAATTAAACCAAAAGATAAAGACAATAAAAGCTCATGGGGGAGGTGGGTGGGAGGAGCTCGGTGATTCGGGTCATAAAAGAAGGGGGGAGGAGGACCGCCAAAGTTGAGCTGGTGAAGGTGGACTTGGAGTTGATACATCATCCGGGTGTCCCTCCGGTAAGCCGCTTGATCTTGATTGTATTGGTTGATGAACCCGTCGAGACGGGACTCAACCGCTGAAAGTCGCCTATCGAAGTTTGCCCCCGGGAGCTCGAAATCGGAATCCTCCTCATCATCCTCAATTTCTTCCTCGTCTACATCCATCATCGGGTCATCGGGAGCTTCCTCGGCCACGTCCTCCTCGTGAATAGGACGGTCGGGGTGAGCCACGCGCATTTGGCGCTCACTTCGAGTTGTGGACGTGCCGCCTATGGGGCGAGGAAGTCGAATTTGGTTTCCTAGTTCATCCACTCCTGCATCCATCAAGAGCTCCGTAATGAAATGGGCGTATGGGAGTGCCACCTTGCCAGTTTCGTCATAGGCGACATTGAGGATATCCGCGTAGAAGACTTGGGCAAGGTTGATGGTGCTCTCGGGGTCCAAAAAATAGTAGAGGAAATTGGCGTGACGGGACCGGACCACCGAGTCATTGGTGGTTTGGTGGATGGCACCAAAAACAATGATATGAGTGAAGCGGACCGTGGCGGCCAATCCACCAATGGGGAAGGTTTCGCGTGTCCATTCCGCCCAGGGTGCCATGC
Source organism: Sambucus nigra (assembly GCA_949130495.1). Classification (NCBI taxonomy): domain Eukaryota; kingdom Viridiplantae; phylum Streptophyta; class Magnoliopsida; order Dipsacales; family Adoxaceae; genus Sambucus; species Sambucus nigra. Next base: position 327,003,807 of record OX422219.1, on the reverse strand, counting down.
GGGCAACGCATTCGTCTTTTGTGTGTGGGGCACCATTGTTGGGGTATTGGAAGGGCACGGGGAGGATCACCCCTTTGGCACGCATTTTGCGTGCAATAAGAGTTGCCGAGAAGGGAATAGTGATACCGTCGAGATAAGCCTCGTGAAGTGTGGAAGATTTGCGAACCAAGGTCGCATAGAATTGACGAATGGCGGTATCAAAAACGTTATTGCACGTAGGGGCGAGGAAAGAGCACCACCCACGGCGGTCAAAAAGGGCGGTGACTTCGCCCGGAAGGGTGTTCCAATCCACGAAGCGCTCGATGTGAATGGCGCGCGTGGAGGAGAAGTAGATCTCGGACCAATGGCGTTCTTGGACGCATCGGAATACCCCCCTGCCCGGGTCATCAAGTATGGTGGTCTCATCATATTTCTTTGGGTGGGGAGCGGGGCGGCGCGGCATTTTGATGGAAAAGAGGGAGAGAGAGGGGGAAATTATGGGAGAAAATATGGGAGAGAAGAGAGTGAGGGAGAATGTTTTGGTGTGAAAAATGGAGGAGGGGTGGGATGTATTTATAGGTGTGAAGGGGTGTGTTTTTGGTGGGAAATATGAAAGGTTGGGAAGGAGAGGGTGGAGGGAATGAATTGGGATGAATTTGGGAAGGAGGGAAGGATTTGGAGGGAAGAAAAACGAAGGGGGAAGAAGGGGAAAAGAATGGAGGGAAAGGGAATGAACTTGGAGAAAAGGGGAGAAGAACCTGACAGGTACATGCGAACCGGTTTGGAGGTACAGCGAACCGGTTCGCCCCTCCGAACCGGTTCGGGGGTACAGCGAACCGGTTCTAGGGTACCAGGCTGGTCCAATCGCTGAAATTCACTCTTCTCTCCATTTCTAAGTGCTCTCTCATCCCCTAACTTGTGCATAATGCCCCTAAAAACCTTTTAGACCCTCGGGCTCTCAAAAACTTCCTCGAATACGACCTCGAAAAGCGTACTAGCACCCTCGAAAAACGTGCTAACCTATCTCTCATGCAACGCAGGCTCCGGACTCCTAACTAACCTATTTACACACGACTATTTTACACACAAAATCACCCCATACGCGTCAGGGGTGCGACGACCTCACTCGCTTATCTCAATTGACCCCGTAAACAGGGTCCGACAACCAAATCGTGTCGACCTCATCCGCAAACGCCTCTAGGTATGGCTTTAGGCGTTGTCCATTTACCTTGAACGTGTTTTCCCCTTTTAAATCGTTTAGTTCAACAGCTCCATGGGGAAAATGTTCTTTACGACGAACGGGCCAGACCATCGTGACCGCAGCTTGCCTGGAAAGAGGTGGAGCCGAGAGTTGTATAGAAGAACTTTTTGCCCGGGATGAAACTCTTTTCGTCGAATGATGCTATCATGAGCAAGTTTCATCCTCTCCTTTGAAATTTTGGCATTCTCATACGCATCATTGCGTAGTTCTTCTAACTCAATCAATTGTAGCTTACGGGCTTCACCGGCCTTGTCCAAGGCATAGTTCAATTGCTTAATTGCCCAATACGCTTTATGTTCGAGCTCAACAGGAAGATGACAAGGTTTGCCATACACAAAATGGAAAGGGGACATTCCAAGTTGATTTTTAAACGCGGTACGATAGGCCCAAAGTGCATCGGTCAATCTAAGGGACCAATCTTTCCGGGTAGGATTGACGGTCTTTTCAAGAATGTTTTTGATCTCCCGATTCGCTAGCTCGGCCTGCCCATTCGTTTGTGGGTGATATGTCGTCCCAACCTTGTGGATGACCCCATACTTTCTCATGAGCTTCTCAAATGGCCTATTGCAAAAGTGCGTGCCATCATCACTAATTATCGCTTTCGGTGCTCCGAAGCGAGAAAGTATGTGTTCCTGTAGAAACTTTATCACCACTTTGTTGTCATTAGTCCTACTAGCTATAGCTTCTACCCATTTAGAAACGTAGTCTACCGCGACTAGGATGTATAGAAAACCAAAGGATGGGGGGAAGGGACCCATGAAGTCAATACCCCAACAATCGAATACCTCAATGTTAAGTATGGGGGTAAGGGGCATCATGTCGCGTCGAGAAATGGCTCCCATTCGTTGGCACCTATTACATGACTTGCAAGCGTCATTTGCATCCCGGAAGATTGTGGGCTAATAGAGGCCGCATTGCAGAATTTTAGCGGCCGTCTTTTTCGCCGAGAAGTGGCCTCCACATGCTTCCGAATGACAAAACTGGATGACCTTTGGAATTTCGTCATCCGGTACACATCGTCGGATGATTTGGTCGGCGCAATATTTAAAAAGGAAGGGATCATCGTAAAAGAACATGCGCGACCAATTAAGGAACCTCTTCTTATCTTGCGGTGTCCAATCGGGAGGGACGGCTCCCGTGACTAGATAGTTTACTATGTTCGCAAACCAGGGATAGGAAGAGGTGGCAAATAGTTGCTCATCCGGAAAGTGCTCGTCTATGGGTATGGGATCACTAGGTACGTCGGACGAGAGCCGAGATAAGTGGTCGGCCACGACGTTTTCTACTCCTTTCTTGTCTTTGATGGAGAGATTAAACTCTTGTAGGAGTAGGATCCACCTTATGAGGCGCGGCTTGGCGTCTTTCTTCGCAAGTAGATATTTTAAAGCCGCGTGGTCGGTGAAGACAGTGATAGGAGAATCAATAAGATACGATCTGAACTTATCACGGGCAAAGACTACCGCTAGCAACTCCTTCTCCATGGTAGAGTAGTTGAGTTGAGGTCCGGTAAGGGTCCGGCTAGCGTAGTAGATGACATGAGCTTGCTTATCTTTACATTGGCCCAAAACGGCCCCAATCGCGTAATCGATTGCATCACACATAAGTTTGAACGGTAGGGACCAATCCGAAACTTGCATGATGGGAGCGGACACGAGCATGTTCTTTAATTTATCAAAGGAGCTCTGGCATGCCTCGGTCCACTCAAACGGGTTATCTTTCATGAGAAGGTTGCTTAAGGGTCTAGCGATAGCGCTAAAGTCCTTAATGAACCTTCGATAAAACTCGGCGTGACCCAAGAATGAGCGCACGTCTTTAAGCGATCTCGGTGGGGGAAGGTCAGCTATGACATCTATCTTAGCCCTATCAACCTCTATGCCCTTGGATGATACTATGTGACCAAGAACTATTCCCTCAGTGACCATGAAATGGCACTTCTCCCAATTCAGCACTAAGTTCTTGTCCACACACCGGGTAAGTACTTTTTCCAATTTTTCTAAATAATGATCGAAAGAGGTGCCAAAAACGCTGAAATCGTCCATGAACACCTCGAGTCCTCTCTCGACCATGTCGCTAAATAAGCTCAACATGCACCTTTGAAAGGTCGGGGTGCATTACACAAGCCAAATGGCATACGTTTGTAGGCAAACGTACCAAAAGGGCAAGTGAAAGTCGTCTTCTCTTGGTCAAGTACGTCTACCTCAATTTGGTTATATCCGGAATAACCATCAAGGAAGCAATAATAAGGGTGGCCCGCAACTCTCTCAAGCATTTGATCAATGAATGACAAGGGGAAATGGTCTTTTCTTGTTCCCGCATTGAGTTTCCGGTAATCAATGCAAACACGCCAACCGGTGGTGGTGCATTGGGGAACAAGCTCTCCCTTGGTATTCTCAATCACAGTTATACCCGACTTCTTCAGGACGACTTGAATAGGGCTCACCCATTTGCTATTCGATATTGGGTAGATAATCCCGGCATCCAATAGTTTGATGATCTCGGTTCTCACAACTTCTTTCATATTGGGATTCAGTCTTCTTTGCATTTCTCTAGAGGGCTTGACATCCTCTTCGAGATGAATCTTGTGGGTGTAAATCAAAGGACTGATCCCCTTCAAATCAGCTATACACCAACCAAAAGCACCCTGGTGCTTCCTCAGAATTCTCATCAATTTGCCCTCCTGCCCTTCGTCTAGGCTAGAGGAGATAACAACAGGAAATGTCTCATCCTCTCCTAGGTATGCATATTTGATATGGGAGGGGAGTTTCTTTAATTCGAGGGTTGGAAATTTTTCACTGGAAGGAGCTATATGTGTATCCCTCGGAGGTAGTTCCTCGAATCTCGAAACCCAATCAATCTCTCTCACGTCCTCGTCCGACGCACTCTCATCGAGTAATTCTCTCAACCTTCCAACATCCCTCTCGAAGTGGGTAGACGTCCCCTCACACTCATAGCTCGTCGCTAAACATGACTCTAAGGCGTCGCCATAAAAAGTTTCTTCGAAGTACTCTTCTACTACCTCATCTATGAGGCTCACCGCGTGAAGATCATCTTCCTCCCCTGCATTTTGGGCTACGTGGAAGATGTTGGTTTCCAAGGTCATGTTCCCAAAGGTGAGCTGCATTCGCCCATTTCTTGTGTTGATGATTGCATTAGCTGTAGCTAAGAAAGGGCGACCAAGGATGATGGGAACATGATTGCTTGAGTTAAAGGAGGGCTCCGTGTCCCAAATGACAAAGTCTACCGGGAACTAGAAAGTGTCCACTTGGACGATCACGTCCTCGACTATGCCTCGTGGAATCTTCACTAATCGATCCGCCAATTGGAGAGTGACCTTTGTGGGCTTGAGGTCTCCCAAGTAAAGTTGCCTATAAATGGAGTAAGGAAGTATGTTTACACTTGCTCCCAAGTCAAGTAAGGCTTTCTCAATTTTATTATCTCTAATGATGCATGATATGGTGGGTGCACCGGGATCTTTAAATTTAGGCGGGAGATCATTTAGCAGAATGGAACTCACGTTCTGAGCTAGAAAGACGTTCTTTTTAACTTTCATCCTCCTTTTTACCGTCAATAAGTCTTTGATAACTTTGCCGTAGGCTGGAATTTGTTTGATGGCATCAAGGAAGGGTAGATTCAGCTTTACTTGCTTTAGTACTTCTAGCACTTCATCACGTGGAGTCCCTTTTTGAGTAGGAATCAATCTTCGAGGAAATGGTGCTGCGGAGGATGGTTTCACTACCACCTCAGGCTCACTAGTGTCTTCCTTATCACTCTCGTCCAAGGGGACATCTTCGGCCTCTTTCGTGCCGGGCGAAATCTCCTTGTCTTTTGTTGTGTCGTGTGGAGGAGGTGATAAATCAACGACTCTTCCACTACGAAGAGTGGCCACTGCTTGACATTGCTCCTGATGTTCAGTGGATGTGGAGCTAACACTAGTTTCACCTTGGGGAGGTCGTTGGCCTTGGGCAGGGAATTTTCCCTTCTCTTGAACACTCAACGAGGATTGTATCTTAGACAGATTTGCACTTAGGTCGCCAATGAGACGATCATACTTGGCATTGGTTGCGGCCTGGCTTGCGATGAATTGATTCACAGTATCCTCGAGAGTTCTCCGCTGTGGCGGGATATAATTTCCATGAGGTGGTGGTGCTTGCACATGTCCTTACATGTGTGGAGCTTGTTGAAATTGTTGTGGAGGAGGAGGGGCAACATGCGAAGGAGGGTTCATTGCGGCATGTTGTTGCCCGTAGCTAAATCCGGGATGATTTTTCCACGAAGGGTTGTATGAATTCCCGTGCGGGGCACCGAAATTTCCCTTAAAGCCTCCTATACCACTAACTTGCTCTTGTAATATTACTTTGCAGGCGGGTATCATCGGGCATTCCTCAGTTGAATGTCCCGCCTCACAAATCGCACACACCTTTCCGACGGGATTCTTGATAGATCCTACTACCTCGCATAAATCTCGAAATCCTTTCTCAAGGGAGTCCAACCGACAGTTCGACATAGAGGTCTTATCTATTTAGTGTAGGCCGGACGCCGATGGAGTGGTGGTCGCTTGACGATTTCGATTCTGAGCATTAGGATAAGAAATATCCCAGGATTGGGTAGTCTCGGCAACATACCTCAGGTGAAGCTCAGCATCGTGGCAATCTAGCTCGATACACGGACCACTACCCATGGTTTCAATGAGTTGCTTGGAGTTAAGGTTCAACCCATTATAGAGGAAGGAAATGATTTGGGCTGTATCAAATCCATGATGGGGGCATGAAGCAGTTAACTCATTGAAACGCTCATAACATCGATGGAATGGCTCATTATCCAATTGCCTAAACGATTGAATCTGAGCCTTTATGGAGATTGTTCGATGTGGTGGAAAGAACTTCTTGAGAAATCTGGATTGTAACTCGTTCTAGGATGGAATCGAGCTCAGAGGTAAAGACCAAAGCCAGGTCTTAGCTTTATCTTTTAACGAGAACGGGAAGAGTTTGAGGCGAATCACCTCCTGTGTGCAAGTTTGATCGTTGAGGGTATCACACACGTCCTCAAATTCACGTATATGCAGGTATGCCTTCTCTGAATCCATACCGTGATAGTGTGGTAGCATCTGGATCATCCCATTTTTGAATCGGAACTGCCCGGCATTATACGGGAGTATAATGCATCCCGGAGTGACAGTGCGCTCGGGATATAAGAATTCTCTCAACGGGCGGTACGGAGGCTCTTCCTCACCGGTAGTTGCATTACTGTGCTGCGACATCTCTCTCTCACTCGACGATTCGGCGTTCTCACTGGGTGTGCACGACGTGTGTCCTACGAAGGAGAAGGGAGTGTTGCTAGAGATTGAGTGTGACGGTGTGGGAGGTGGGATCCAGAATTGTGGGGCTTGTGGAGTGTGGGGACTATCAGGATTATACTCAACAAGTGGATTTTCGTGAATGCTGGTTGGAGTATTATGGGGTGTGGGAGTGGTTTCAGAATTTTGCATTAAGTTTGTGAGAGATGGTGGTGAATCTTTTTGTGCTTTTTATTATTTTTTTGATTTTTTTGGATTTTTGAATTTTTGGTCAAAGCTTTGGATTAACTCGATCTAATCCTAAGTCTACCTAATTCCCCGGCAACGGCGCCAAAAACTTGACACGACTCAGAATGTGTCTCTAAAGTGTGTGCTCTCTAGGCTCAAGTGCAAGCCTATCGTTCAAGTAATAATCCGACAAGTCGGGTATCGATCCTCAGGGAAAAAGGACAACGGAGTTGTGACGACGGGATAAGATTGAGGAATCCTAGCGATGACTCTAAGAAGAAAAGAAAAAGATTGATTTGGCTTTTTGGGATTGGTTAAACTAAATGCAATCATGGAATTATGATGAAATATGCAACTAACTAAATTATCTAGATTAAGAATGAAGGATTAAATTGAAACTTTTAACTAGATGATGAGAAAACAGGATGGGAATACAATCCCCCAACCCTAGTGTAATGCAGTGACAACGTCAATCATAAATTTATCCGATTAATTCAAACCCGGAATTTAGTACTCCCAAGCATTATGTATACAAGGTTCAAGCCCGCGTCATACCTAATCTGAGGATGAGTAAATCGGCATCGCGGTAATTACACTCAAATTGTACTCTAAATCATCACGAGTACCCATGGGCAAACGAGATATAAAGATCTACAATTCTTATGAAATTATGCGATACGATTTAAATTAATCATTAAATTCAGCGGATCGACGTTATACGCATGCACTAACACATCAGGTTGGGTTCATGCATCCCAACCTTGAAAAACCTAGCCGGACATGTTAAACTGACTAATGCATGAAATAATGACGTTGCATGTGTAGGAATTCATGATGAAACTGACTAGAAACATGTAACTACGTATTATGAATGCGAAAACAAGTTGAATCTAATGGGAAAACAAAGCATGCAAGAACAATAATAAAGAATAAGAATTTTGAATTAAAACTTGCAAAAACAAACCCGAAACAATGAATTCTTGAAGTAATTTGTGCCCTTGATGTTCCTAGATATTTCTCCCCTTTTTTTCTCTCAAAAACTCTCTAAAAATAGCCCTAAAAGCTGCTCCTAGGTTAATACCTCCGTTCCCCACAAGTTTGGAGTGTTAAAAACCTATCAGGAGAATTGGAGACTAATCAAAATAAAAGACAAAATTCGCGTGTCAGGTACATGCGAACCGGTTCGCCCCTCCGAACCGGTTCGGGGTGGGGTTCGCATGTACCAGCCTGGTCTTGCTCTCAACACTTAGATTTTTTTCTGGTTTTTCTCTTCTTTTCTTGGATTTTTCTTCAACTTCAACTGAGCATAACTTTTCAACCGTAGCTCGGATTTGGGTGCCGTTTCTTCCAGTGTTCTCGTTGTTCCGAGCTCTTAAACTTCCAAGTTGACTTATTATTTCGGATCGGGCCGCAAAATTACCGACATGCCCTTGAACTTGCCTTCTTAGCTTTTCTTGCACAGTCTTGTTTCCTCCTTTGCACTGCTTCCATAATTAACCTGTAAAACCAATAGGAGAAGCACGAAACATGCAATACTCGCCAAGAAGGTTAGAAGCATAAAAGTGAATCAAATCCATATATGTTACATCATTCGGGTTCACAAAAGTACTGAAATTAGGGGGATAAATATACAATATTTATGCCCAATCATTGGCCCTGACACTTTTGTCCCTGTACATAAATCTCGTTACTTCTGGAACTGACTCGATCTTGATTGTTTTGTTGTCGCGGATTCGGTGCCTTCGCACAATTCTCAATGTTAGACACATGCATTTGGTTAACCTCTCTAGGTCTTTTGCCTCCTTTAAGTTGTAGGCTGCGTTCTTGGTATTGTAGAACTGCAGTGGTAACTGCTTGTGCCACGATACCTGCTAACTCGGCGGTTGGTATTCTCCCTGGGGATACCTGAGGTGTGAGTCGATCTTGCTCGTTGACTCCCTTAACCGTCTTAGCTAGTTCTTCTTGACGATCCATCTGAAAATTTAAGTAAATTTGGATGAGTTCCTCATTCAAATAAACAAATCGCAGAAGTACGAATTTCCAATGTATAGAGATAAACACAACATTCCTAGTATTAGGGCTCTATATCAAAGAAAGCAACGCTGAAAGCATAATAAGCCGCACAGATACTAAAGGACACTAGAACCTGATGCTCTGATACCACCTGTGACACCCCGCCTAATTAAATACCGGGCGATCACTCCTTTATTAAATTAAATCAAGGTGAACAGTTGGTCCATTCTTAGCATCACTGTCGAAAAATAAATTATTCCAGTTTAACACCCTAATTAATTAAGCTAACTGTCAAAACCATTTTCATACATACTTTCCAAATTTTATTTAAAGAAAAGTCATTTATTTTATTAACAACATTCAATAAGTAGGAATTACACTACATTAAATTCTGCAACATAATCAAATTAATTTAATACATTCGTCTATCGAATGTGAACATACGAAATCTAAAGTCACACATCCAAACTGAATAAGTCCCATAGTAACAATACTGGAAATATCTGAAATTCAAAAGTCCAATAAGAACGGAATAATGGAAAGAGCTACACATGCCCAACTAGATGAAAGTACTAAGAGTGGATCCGAATGAACGAAGTCGTCTAATCAAGAGACCTGCAACTCCCACCTAAGCTGCAGCGCGTTCCTTCCAAGAGATCCTAAGCAAGACGCCCCTGTGGCTGGGCACCTGTGATACATAGATATATATATACAAGAGAGAGAGAGAAAAAGAAACGGGTCAGAGCCCGATAGTGTGTATGATTTAAAAATTCGTTTAGCAAGTATTTAAATTGATACAGGCCAATGCAACAACATATTAGTTCGACACTTTCTTGAGAAATTCTCACCTCTCTTCTAATGTGCACGCCTATCATACTAACCTTCCCAACGGATTATTTCGTCATATAACACCCTATCTCTCCCCAATGATTTAACTTATCTTAAGTTATTCGAAAAATTTAAAACTGAACAGTACTGTTATTTAAAAAGGTTTCACTAGTATCCAAAAATTCTCAATTTAACTTGATTAATTTATAAAGTTTCCAGTGTCATATTATACTTTCTCAATGCAAGTATTTCAATTTGAGTCATCAGCCATGTCCTACATATCAAATCACAGTAGGCAGTTCCAGATTTCAAAATTTCATATATATATATATATATATATATATATATATATATTTACTACTCGTATAATATATATATCATAACAGCACCCCAAATAAAACTATGGTGCGGGCATACTCTGTTATCCAATCCCCGTATCGCTCACACTAAGGGAAGTACAAGTTCGGAATCACTCTCGAACTGTATCAACATATAAACACAAACAAGATTGAGGCGAAGCATATATTCCAAGTCTCTAAGAGGTCAGTACATACCCCACGCCTCTTAGGACCGTCTGAACTATCGATTCGATAGCCTGTACCAAGGATATCTATCTTCTAGGGTACAAGTCAATATCCCCCATAAAGGTTCCATCGAGATAAGACTGTCCCAGCGCGGTAACCTCAGGGATAACAAGTAGCGCAGGCATGGTTTTCACATGTATATAATATATTCATACACAATCATATAAATATACCCATTTTATCATATTAATATAGGTTCCTCTCATCACCCATAATTACAACATTTATCCTTACTTTTCACATTAAGTATTCCTTATAAGGGTTAGTCGCTAACCTTAACTCGAAGGGTTTCTCCAACCCATTACGTGACACTTGTGGACCCTATCCTCCCAAGTATAAAATTCAGTAGGTGTCATTATTATGTTCCAACGTAACTCTCTTGCGCGCCTCACCCTTTAATACATAAATTTACCAACCCTAAAGTAAATACCCCATAAATACCATTGTAGTCGAATATTAAAGATCCCAACATTTATTCATATGCCCTACTGGTTCTCAATGTCTCCCAAATCATTTTATTAAGAATGCCCAAGAATTATATCACGACAATTTGAATTTAACTCATTTAAAAAGGGAAATAGGAGTCTGCCAGGAGGGGTCGATCGATCGAGGTTTGGGGCTCGATCGATCGATCGATCAAGCAGGTCTGCGAAAACTGAATTTCTGCAGTTACGGGTTTCATCTCCAAACACCAACAATTTCCATAGTTTCTAATCCCAATCGTCCCAGAATTGATGCTACTAACCTTATATCATCATATTAGGTACTTTCAACGTAAAGCATGTGAATTTCTGTGATTTAATCATGAATTAACAACCCCAATTTCATACAAAATCTCAAGAACCCTAAAATTCTCTTAAACATGGTTCTAACAATTATTTCCAGAATTCTCTTCTTATACACATCATAATTTCATGGTTTAAATTCCTCTACATGGCAAGGATTTCCAGAATAATCAATTTGACCAATACTACATGGATTTTTCTATCATAAATCGGGTTTTCTTCCATTAAAACTCATTTTAATTACTCCTAAACTAATATGAAAGATGCATCAACGAAATAAGCATGATAAACACTTGCCTGGGATTTTCAGAGGTCCGATTTGGTGCCGAATTCGGTGTGGTTGCGTTCCCCGTCTCGCGATCTACGCGTTGGTGGCGGCGGCGGTGCAAACCGTTGAGTTTTGGGCCTTGAATTTGCTTGAGAGCTCTCTCCTCTCTTCTCCAATGGCCGTTCTAGGTTTTGGGAATTCTAACCCTAGGTGACAACCTCAATATAAGATATAGCCCCTCTAATTTTCGTGGGTTTAATTACTCAAAAATATAAAATGACTAAAATGCCCTCCCGGGTTACTAATAAGGCCTAAAAACGCCCCGAGACCCAAACTACACCCCCGGGTACACTTTTCTGACTATCTCGACCCTTCCGGACGCGTTGGCGCACTCAAAACGACCATACGAGCAACTTATAAAATATTCATTTTTATTTATCAATAATTAGTCCTGACGCGACACGGGCACGTCCCGACTCAAATTTCCAAAATTGTCATTTTATTCTCTCGTGGCATTCAATATAACCAATATAATATATTACTTTGATCATTAGTAATATTCAACAAATTTCCCATAATTACTAACTCTCGTCACGTTAATAATTATAACATAATAAATTTCTGGATTTTTATTAAATAATTTACTCACATTAAATTTAATAAATCCCCAAATTAATATAGCATAAAAATACGGGGTATTACAGAGGAGTCTTGAACTTAGAGATGTTGGTGTTTAGTTCGACAAGATAGTGTGAGTCGATTTGTAATGGAATACTCCAAATATGCCAAGTGCAAATAAAACAAATAAAAGCCTAAGTGAAAATATTTGCCCGTACAAATCTCCCCTTTTGGCTATTCTGGTTCAAAAACTAATCGAAAGCCAAATTGCAAAACAAATCCCCTTTAAGACAACAATTCTAATACCCTTCATAAACCCTAAAAATGGAATGCCATAGAAAAATAAGCTTTGTCTTCAATCTTCACTTGTTCTTCTCTTTGACACTTTGTCTTCATCCGGTGTCATTTGATCTTCCGTAAGTATCTAAACACATGAAGAAAAAAAAATAACCTGTGATGCATCGAATTTGATATAAAAACAAAAATTCATCAAAAACTCATAATACTATCTCCCCCCCATAAAATAAACTCACCAAATCTTCCCCGTAATTTATTCTCCCCCTTTTTGTCCAAAATAGATAAAGGAGTAAAATCTAAACATGAAGTAAAAAGGATCACATAGAAGAAGATATCATCACAAAAGATATGTAAACAACGCATGTGTAATGATAATCTCGAAGGCAAACAATACCAACTATTTTTGAAATTTTTAAAATTTTTTCAAAATGTGTAAGAAAGTGTAAATTTTACAAATACAACACGATACGATATATAATATATGCAAAATATACAAAAGAAAATTCGACACACATATATAGGTAGAAATGACCACAATACTTGACATAAAATCCATAAGCTTTACACACTAGCATAGTATCGATGCGTCTAAATGTGTGGGATGGAATGAATGGGCATGAGCTAGATAGAAATGAATTATGACCCAAACACTCAAATATGTTCAAGAAGTTCTAATTGATTGCACAAATTTATCAAAGTAAGCTTTAGCCTCAAGTGACAAGATAAAGTGAACTTCAATAAACAAACAAGCACAATGCACACAAGCCTAGAATATTGATGATTCTACAAATCAATAGCGTCATGAAAAGATAAGCATAATTAGGATCCATTATGCAAACCTGTTGATCTTCAACTATACTCCCTCAAAAGATAAACATGTATCATATTTTCTTTTCTTTCCTTTGTTCTTTTATTTTGAAGTTATTTCTTTTGAAAGATCAAACATTAAACTAAGTTGTACCCCTGTTTGTCAAATTTTCTATTTTTATTGCTTTGAATCTTTTCATTGGGCTCTTGCCAACGGTGGCTTTTGCGCAAAGGAGATTTTCTCCTTTCGTAGCCCTTTGCTGTACACACTCATAATACAAACATTCTCACGGGCAATGATTCTTACATGCACAAATCCCCCATATTCATATAGACATATATATGAAAAAACTGATGGGAGAACATTTCATGAAACTGAAATAAACATGTGAAGTTAGCGTTCAAAAATCTCATGCATGTGTGTGCATAGGCATATACAAAGTCGAATCCATAATGAAAATCAAGTTCGAAACAACTCTATGAAAACATGGTTAAGAATAATCTAAGTATATACAATCATAACGAAATGTCTTAACCACATGGAAATTACAGAGTGAATTGGATTCAAACACACCAATATACCATACCGAATGTGTAAAACTAAAATACACAAAAAATCAAAAATCTTTTCGTATCTTTCAAAAATTTATCAAAATAAAATCTTTTTATATTTTTCCAATATGACTCAAAAAAAGAAAAATATAATACAAAAGATAATCACGTTATAGGACTAGCAAATATTTATCATGAAGCACAACTAGAGGATGACAAAAAAATCATGCAAGCAATCATCCATAAGATATAGCATGTGAAGAGTCATGTGCAAGCATGAGAGAATCAAGAAGTCTAATATCTAGCGCCTCTAAAAAAGATTTCCTAACCCAAATAGATGTATTCTTAACACGTAGAGTTTTGAGAACCAAATGGTCACTAGAATTTAACTTCTTAGGACCTCTTCCAAGATCATAACAAAATGCCCTAAGGTGACCTTTCCTACCACAATGCGAACATGTGTAAATGTGAGGAATGTTACCTATGGTTTGGCCTTTTCTAACGTCTTTGGATGTAGTTGACCCTCTAAAACAAATAATGATCTTGGCTTTGACACTAGAAGCATTAGAAAGATGGGACCCAATACCATCATTATCAAACCTACTCAAGTCTTTTAAGTCATTTTTTAACTTCAAAATTTTAGACTCATGCAAAGAATTTGACTCTTCAAGTTTTAGGGTCTATTTCTTCTAATTTTCAATCATTCTTAGAAGGTTATCTCTCTCCCCCTCAATGCAAGTGAACTTATCCCCAAGAATCTTCTCGCGTGCCCTCAAATCTAATATCGATTGGATTGTATCATCACCCTCTTTCTTAAATAATTCTGAAATTTTAAAATTACGGTCCATGTCCACAAGCTTCTCACGAAAGAAATCTCTTTGAGTTTGAACAATTGGTAAAAGTTCCATAGCAGATTTAAAACAAAAAATTTATTTTTCAAGAATTTCAATTCTTTTATCAAACTTCAAATTAAAACGAGATAAATTTGCACTAAGGGAATCCATCGAGAAGAAAAATAAATCAACACAAGAGAGAAGGATAAAAAACCACCCTAAACAGCACTAAACAAGGATCTACATGATAACTTATTGAAACCCGCTCTAATACCACTTGTCAAGGTAAAAATACTCTCAAAAGTGTGGAAGGTTTTGATACCAATTTGAGAATGCAAAAATAAACATGCTCGACAAGGATGGCCACAAACAAAAATTTACTTTTTGTAATTTTTCAAATTAAATACCAATTGAACCTTTCTTGTGAAAACCGATTTACAAAAATTTATCTTTTTATCCAAAACATGCATCTAGGTGGTAAAATAAATAAAACATGTAATCACACGACAAATAAGGAAAAATGCCTTTTCAGGACAAAACTTAGATTTCAGTGCTTTAGAAAATTTTACAAGACGTTGACTTACGAACTACTTGATATCACCCACAAGTATAGTGCGCAGTCCTTACAGAACCTCTAAAGAATACTACTCGATCCTGAGAAGTCTATAGGTGACAATCCACCCTCGGTATCCACCGATCAACCTTCAACCGTGATCACTCGGGTCATAAGGTTCAGCCGTAGAGAATCCTCTCCACAAAGTTGTATGCAAAGATATGAAACTATTTAGGGTTTCAAAATGATTCATAAAACTATTTAGGGATGCAATGTTGTGAATAAAAAAGTATTTTTGTAATACAAAAAGTGAAATTTTTTGCAACAGATATGCAGACAAAACTCTTACAAAATTTGGAGTCAAAATTGGTATTTATAAACGAGACACAAATTTCGAGGTGACAGTTCATTCAAACGAAAATGAGGCTTGTTTGAACTATAACAACAACTCATTAGAACTAAAACCAAGTTCTTTCGAACGAAACAACTATCTCATTTTAACCAGCTTCAAACGACATTCAAATGATGCAAAACAGTACGCCCTCGTTAGATGATCGTTAGATGTAAAAATCAAATGATGCTTCGAATGAAAGTGTAAAGTCGTTTGAATGAGAAACGAATCTCGTTTGAACATGGTTAAAAATAAATAAAATTATTGTAAAAACTTTAAAACACTTGCATCATTTTTTAATACAAAATATACATCCCATATAACTTTATGAATAATTTCAAACTCCTAAAAGTATTTATACCTCCTTCAGATGTAGATGAGTCTTGAACTTGGAAATGTTGGTGTTCAGTTCAGTTCATCGAGTAAGTGTGAGTCGATTTGTAACAAGACAAACCAAATATGCCAAAGTGAAAATAAAACAAATAAAAAGGCTAAACAAAAATATTTTCCTTTATAGATCTTTATCGCTATATTTATACCACGGTCTATGCCCACCGACTTTCAACCGTATGTATTCTCGATCTTCTAGTAATTCGGCATTAAATTATTCATTGACTTGGTCATAATGCATATTGCCTTTATCAATAGGTTGGTGGTTTTGATGGTGGTGGAGTCGGTAAGCATTATCAATTAGTTCAGTCAAAGGATGATATATTGGCGAATCATGTACAACTTCCACTCGGCGGGGTTTCATTACGTGGTCGCGTACCGGTAATTCTTTCAGAGTATGAGCTACATTCTTTTCACCATGGTATGTCCATATCTTATAGTCTTGAAAAAATCCCCACTTTAGTAAATGAAACTGAACTTCTTCTAAAGACTTATATTTTTCGTTTATACAACGGGTGCACGGGCACAAAATCTTGTCACTTTTAAGATTTTTATATGCATATTTAACAAATTGTTGAACTCCCTTTACATGATTATCAAATATTCAGTTACTCTTCACCATCCACTTTTTGTATTGTGTTCAAAATTCAATTCACCTATATTAATAGGTTGAAATAAAGGTCATGTTGCATACAAGAGCGCATAATTAATAATTCTTTCAAATTATTCAACACAACTTAAACTCAAATTAAACAATTTAAACTTAAATTCACGTTGCATAAACTAAAATTGTCAATAAATGACCCATAATCTTAAAATAACTTAAATAAACAAAATATTACAACTTGTTCTAAAATTAAACATTGTTTATAGCCTATACTTGTCCAACAAATAAACTGGCCAAGTGATAAAACGATTATGATAGTATTTCAGTAAGGTCATTAGGGAGGGAATGTTGAAAGAGGCGGCATTTGAGAGAGGAAATCTTGAGACGGAAGAGTGGGAGAACCTTGATAAGGAGGGTAGGGGAAAACTTGAGGACACATCAAGGGCCAAAAACCTTTAGTAAATAAGGACACAAGGTGCCCAATTTCATATGCCAACACTTCAAGGTTACTCTTAATCTCTTGCACATCCCCATTCGTCTTGGACTGACTTGCCTCTTGGTTTGAGATGCGATTCCTCACCGAATAGAGCTCGTCCATGAGAGGTGCAATGCGTTTTAATTTATTTTTTAGCATATGTGATCTGACACCTCTTGTCTCCCTTTTTTTTTTCCAAAGGTCTGAGTCAGGGAATCATCTTCAATGTCATCATAAGGGCTTGAAGTCGATTGACTTCTAATGGATTCGATAGATTCCTTCTTATAGCGTGAAATTATATTTAGTCTGATGATTTTAACATTATTTTATATAACATGTAGATATATAAATAAATAATGGGTCATACTCCCCAGATTCAAAGTCAAGTGTGGTGGAAATTTATTATCTTTATCCCGTCGGGCATGCACGTACAAGTTACCCCAATTAGGTATTTATTGACATTTCGACCGCCCTTTGTCCTTTCTGACCATTCACTCCTCAAATCTTCATATAATTTAGACCTCATCCTGTGGACATTAACTTTTTTGCCTTATATTGTTTGTTTTTCTCCCCTTGTACCATATTTTTGTCCATCGCCTCATTTTCCAAAAAATTGTTCCATTGATCGACCTACATGTTAAGTTTCGGAGGGAATTTGTCTTTCATAGCCAAAGTCGGAGCACGATGCTCCCTTAGAGAAATATCTCTGATGAAGGTTCCTCTGATATGTTCTCATTTATTCAGCAACCCATGAAAGAACCTTTTGTTTTGAATGATCGAAGAATGAAAAACTCTTATAAAGTAGTTCAAAAACATCATCCTCGATGGCTTGATAAACTGCATTCCAGTTATCTGCTGCTCTGTTTCCCACACTCATTTTCCCAAGTTATAAACACTGGTATTTAAAGATCCGGATGCCATTTTTATTTCCAGTAGGATTATTCCTAAGAAAGGAGAACCCATTGGGCTTCTTCATATTTGCTTGGGAGGTGTCGAAAGTGGGGGGGGGGGGGGGGGGTGAGGGTGTTGGATTCACACGCATTTATTGCCTACTCATAGATGGAGTGGTAGAGTGAACCATTAGCGAAAAAGGGTATTGTACACCCAATGGTGATGAGAATCCAGGTTGGGGTGCTAGAGATGAGAATCCAAGAGGTGTCTTGTCATCATTTGGTATGTTATCTTCTTTGCCATTTGACATTACCTACAATAAAAAACTAAGCTATGAATTCATTATACTAACATGTTTATGACTAACTAATCATGTTTACGAATATATATATATATATACACCTTCTCATAATAAGACTTTAAAATATGTTCAGTGTGTCTGATCTCTATTAATTCGGTATTACTTTTTTAAAAGCTATGGAATTTTGCACGTGGCCAATTAACATGAAGTGTATCTATGATTGATGTATAGACGCCCGTGACATGAACTCAGAATGCTTTCTTATTCAACTTAAATTCAAGATTTAATTTAAAGAGCATAGGTTGCGAGACATCACAGTTTTAGTTAATGATCTCTTTACAATACTATATCCATAATGGATGAATATTTTTTTTCCTTATCTAATAGTGTAAGTAATGTCAGGGTACATTGGGATTATGTATGAGAAATATATTTTCTACTGCCACATCCCATCTTTCTGGTAGGAAAAACATAATATGACCGAACGAGTACTCTTGCCAGAGATGAACTCCATAATTTTCAAGGTAGTTTAACTGTTCAATTTTATTAATCCCATACTTGTAAATAGGATTACCCTCTATATGGAGCGCGCTAATAAAAAATGTATAAGTGCGGTCCTACTGTAACCTCTCGTAATCTTATTGCCAGTGATTATCCCCATACCTCATTTTTTCTAAGAAAAATATATGAGGGTGTGAATATGAGTCCTACAAGTAATGGGTTTAATTAATCATTAACTACTTATTATTTTTCTAACGATCCAGTTTAAGTTTATCTTATTTTATTTAATCCTAACATTATTATGCATCCTTCCACCTATTTGTGTTCACCCTACCAATATTAGCAATTCCAAACTAAGTTTATTTTTATTTAAGTTGATCTTAAAATTACTAGGTGTCCATTAAATGTGCAGCCCCTTCCGCCAATTTGTGTTCACCCAAACAACAACCACTTAAGGAGGGGGTGAACACGACCTCAACAGTTAGACAAACAATATTATCCATATTATTCGCCCGCACAATATAAGCAAGTCAAAATTATGTTTATTTTATTTAAATTAATTCTAAAATTGCTATATGTCCACCAAATGTGCGTGTTGTAATAGTCAACCAAAGATATGTACATGTTTAATGATACGCGTTATGCATGCATACATATTTATAACAGTAAAACAAATCGTTATATGGTTATGTTACCTAAAAAAAAGATAAGTAAAATTACCTGGATGAAGGAAGCACCTATAAATAGTGGAGCTTCAGTTATTGTTCTCCAATTATATGCGCACATAAAATGAGGAGAAAACACGTGTAAGTATATATATGTCCATGCATGCATATTTGTTATACATGTGCATGTGTTTGTATGTGTTATACATGTGCGTGGGCACACAAAATCATCTATTTACTCGTTACAATAAAACCATTATGCGTATGTGCATCTCCGTCTCTCAAACACTTTATACACTACCATTTTATCACACACACACACACACACACACACACAAATTCATAATCACACACACATACATACAATAATTCACGTACACCTTTTAATTAAAAAGAGTAAGAGAAATAACCCAAACTTCATTTCCAACTAATGGGGTTAAAACCCCAACTAAACAAATGATGTATTGTACACACTTTAAAAACTCGTACATGAAGACCAAAACAATGTTTACTCATATATGAAAACCCCAACAATGTCCATAAGAAATATTATCACAAATAAAATAGTGTTCAAATGAATCCTCATACATGAAAACCCCAACAATGCGTAATAAATCACATGAAAACAAACAGATTCTCTAATTAGGTAACACAAGTAGAAATGGAGATATTGTATTTTGGTATAAAAATGGATGAAAACAAAATTATTGGCCAAACACATGGAAATACCTAACATTTCTTATAAAACATTAAAAGTAAAAAATTCTCAACCTTGCTTTGCCAAATATAAGGATAAATTTATTATTCTTATTTTGAAGCCTTTGACAAACATAAGACTTTGTCAAGTTTCTTGTTACAAATTTCCTAGTTCGAAAAAAATCATCTCAATAATCATGAAGTCTTTAAACCTATACCATGCATGACCATTTTCCAATACAACCAAAGTAAAAGTAACTCTTATTTCATCAATGGAAATTTCATATTATAATTTTATGTCAACATATAAAACAATCGAATGTAAACCATAATACCCTAAAATAATTATTTTTCCGCCACTATTACAACCACTACTAGTAAAATCCAATACCTAATTGAAATAACAACATGAATTCAATAAACACATAATACCCCAAAACAAATTGAAAAACATAGCGATTATAAGACAAGTTGTGGTGGAGGAGTGGGATAGAGGGAAAGTACCACAAAGAGATAGATAGATAGATAGAGAAAAAGAGAGAGAAAAAGAGAGAGATAGAGGTGGCTGTAGGAGAGGAATAAAGAAAGGATACGGTTTAGAGAGAGAGGTATCATGAAATGTTGCCAGAGTTGGGTGTGTTTATATGTATTAATGTCTGGTCGCAGTCCTGGATTGTAACCCAAGGATATGGCCATTTATTTTTTACCCGTAACCAACATGGTTACGACCCAAGACCGTGACCATGTTGGTGACATGTAAAAAAATACATGGTCGTGTCTTTGGGTCATGATCCAGGACCGTTACCAGACGCCATGACTATTTCAAAATTGTCACGCTCCTCGATCGTGACCATTTTTAACTGAACCCATTACATTTATCATGAATGTGGTCACGACCCATGGCCTTGACCCACTTTGGATGGAAATTTGGCACCATTTGGTCACAGGCTGGTCACGAACCTGAGTCGTGGACTCTTGGTCACAGTCAGTGGCATTAACTAAAGCGTTGGTTGTCACCCTTTTTCCTAATCATGGTCCTGGTCACGTGGTTTCGACTCTAGTCACGGCCCAGGACCGTGACCACATGCTATAACCATTCTTACTTTGTGATGTAGTTTTCAAAACTACGACTACAATATAAGTCATGATTCATATAAAAACCAAGACGGATAGGCTTTTTATGTCGAAAGCCATAAAAACTACCTATAGTATAACAAATTACTAATGCAAGCCTACTCAACTAATCTCACAAGTAAAGGCTTATTTGCATCAAAACTAATAGAAAAAAGTAAACTAAACTAGTACTTGGGTGCTTGTATACGAACGAAGACATATAAGATTTCAAAATAAAATTTGAATTATTAAAAAAAGTTAATTAAAGATAATGAGAGTCCTCATAATAGTCGAGCCTTTATGGTTAGTGAAATATGTATGTGCCTAAGGCTCCAATTCTAATTAATTAGTTTCTTAATCAATTACTTTGTCAAGAAAATTAAATTAAATTTAATTTGAACAAAAATTTAATTTTATCGAAGAAAATTAATTAATCTTAATTACACGTAAGTGGTGATTAACAGTTGTAGACACCATATCCCTACACTCTTTTATAGAGTCCAAACGAAGTCCCTTCAATCCTAGACCCCCGTTCTTTCTTTAAGCCCTAATTGAAGAATAAAATTGTTCTCTTTGGGACCGTTTGACTTTGATCAACTCTCAAGCCTAAGAGTCCACCATTTAAAAAATCATAAATCTACAAATCGTCTTTCCAACAGTTCTAAGCATGCACAAATCAAACTTCCAAATAAAAAGTTATGACACATAAATGAAACCCCGAAAGACCTACCTATAGGCAAGACACCTCACCTGCTTATAGGAGATTAGGGTTTACCTATTAGGTGAGTTTTGATGGCCTACCTAAAGGTAGGACTAGGGACTTACTGATTTTCGATCCCTTGAGTGTAGATTTATCCTTTTTCAATTTAGGGTTTTTGTATTTAAGGAAACCTTTACCTCACTTACATGGGACCTCGATTTCAATGCGATAATAATTTCGAATTTAGCATACATAATTTTCTCACACATTCTCTCATACATTCCCTTACATCATCCTACCCTACCATTAACCACCACTCCACCACCATTATCTATACACTAAAAATTAGCAAACCAAGTGTTCAAAACAAATTTTAAAAGAGCTTGAAGGTCCAACATCCTCTTATAATTATTATTCTCATAAATGCTAATTTGCATACTTTAGTGCTTTATTTCTTATTATATTTGTCATATTATCTCATTAGCTTTAAGGATTCATTAATTATACATTTTTTTATTATCATGTATACTCTTTTAAATCCATTTTTTATAAATAGAAAACCAAAAAAGAGGTTTAATCCATATTCTCAATTTGGAGTGTTCTCAACATATTTTCCATCCTTTAATTACATTTAACCTTTTTTTTGATAAATCAATAGAGACACTCCAAATTTGAATTATGATTTAAACTCACCCTCGTTCATTATGCGAACTACGAGGACTTTGATGCCTTTTTTGACTATATAGGCATCCTAAAATTACTTTTTGGATTCAAGTCTCTTTTTATTCATTCCATTTAGTTTATTTCATATTATATCACTTGACTAATGTAGTTGTCATATTTATTCATGTAATTAGTTTTCTCTGTTCTATTACTCTTTTAGCAGTCCAACTTATCTGCACTTTCTTTCTTGTAGTGAGATTAGAATTTCAGGGCGTCACTCACATTTATAGTCATTATATACATTTTTGTTATCGTATTACTCAAGTTTGGCTCGTTTACTCTTCTATTATAAGTCCCGTTTATGCGCACTCACTCCTTCCATAGTGAGGTTACAACTTTGGGATTTTGCTCATATTTTGTCTCTTTAGGATAAATATACACATATTTCCAATGATGTAGACATGTTGACCCCACTCTTCACATACACACACATGCACTTCCATGTACATATTCATCTTTCTTACACTTTGTCGAGATTACACACATGACATCTTTGTTACACACACACACACATACACACATACACATTCATGCATTAAGGAGAAGGAGAATATATTGTAGAGCCCATAAGAGACCAAAAGGGTGGAGTGGGTTCCTAACACCTTACCACTTCATAACATAGTCTCTGAGCTCATATTTTATTTGGCTTTTCATGCACTAGTTGTCTTTTAGGTATCTTATTTTAGGTGGCTCTTTATTTCTTATTTTATTAAAATAGGATTGTGACTCCGATCTCTACACATTTGCACACCTCACACGTCGATGGCAGTTTTTTATGTCGTCTGGTTAGGAGTGCCACACTTGTAACTCCGTTGGGATATTTCTAGGTCTAAACTGTGATACCCCGCCTAATTAAATACTGGGTGATCAGTCTTTTATTAAATTAAATCGGAATATCCAGTTGGTTCAGAATATGCATTATTGTCGAAAACTTTTATTAAAATACTAACCACCTAATATTTAAAAAGGTTGATGTCAAAATTTAATCTTTTAATTAATATAAAATCAAATTAAGATTCACCATCCAAACCAAACTCATATGAAAGGAAATGACTGAATTAATAAAAGAAGTTGGAGTAAACATATCCAGTCTAAGTATCAGGTACAGTAATCCAATCGAAATAATCCAACACTGAACTGAATAAATAAATCCATAAGTCTTTGACTATCTAATAGAAAGGGGCAACATGCCCTAGAAGAGGTAAATAGCTCAAAATGAAGAAATGAAAAATATGGAGGCGTCTACTACCGAGGTCCTGTAACTTCCACATCAGCTACAACACGTCAAATAAATGAAACTCGTGTACTTGGTGTCCCTGTGGCTTAGCACCTAAAATAATTTAACAAGTATTTAAAAATTTAACAAAAGAGAAAAGTTTTGCAAGAAATGGGACTGAGCCCGAGTGTAAAATATTTAAAAATTTTAGCAAGTATTTAAATGTTGCAGTAAAGCAATTAGTACGCTCATGTTAGCTTTTCGAACACTCACTTGAGATTCTCACCTCTCCACTAATGTGCACGCCTAATGAATCTCTAAACCCATTGATTATTCTATCATCTAGCTAGACTATATACAATGATCCTTCTAATCATCACCTATAATACCAACCAGCATTTTCCATACAACACTATATTGAATGTTTCACGATTGTTATCTCAATTTGGTAAGTATTTATAAATCACGTTAAATGCTCGCTTACTTAAGTTATTAAGAGATTATCATTATTATAAATCTTATCCACATACTTTCACACAAGTATCACTACAAGTACACACACACACACACACACACATCACTATATATTATATATATTAAAGGGCACCTATAGACTCAGCTACTGTGCCCTCAAAATCTGCAATCAAGTCCCGGTACATCTCGCACTGAATAAGGACAATGGGTTCAGAATCTCCAATGACCATAAATTTATATATCACACTTACTGGAGGCGACCATGGTTCCAAGACTATGGGCCACGCACATACCTATGCACCCATATGACCGTCAATACTATCATTCTCAGATATCCCATACCTAGGTTCCACGCCCTTGAGGTATCAGCCAAATATCCCCCCAAAAGCTCCTCAAGATAGAATTGCCCCTTTTTCTCAACCTCCCGTGGTAGAAAGTATGGTTTGCATGTGTGACAAATCGGATATAATTATGACAAATTATATTTAAATTATGCTTACCTTCTGTGATATGAATAATGTGTTATTAGTATACCTAATGTTAAGTGATTATGGTTAGTATAATCCTACTATCATAAATCATGAAATGTCGAATTATGTACAAACACAAAATTTTGTTATTTTCGGTAGAAATATTCCTGTTGGAGACTAGTTTTAACCCTTTGTAGATATATGAGTTATGTTTTGACACAATAAACGTTGCACCAAACACATTTCTGAGTATGAAGTTAGGCTGAATTTACGAACAAGGGGCAAATATGTCCATTCCCTTTAAGTGGTAAATTGTCTTTAGTAAATCAAATGTTTTAATTTGATTGGTTGGCATGGGAGGTAGCCTTGGCCGACTTAAAACTCTTCTTCTAACTTATTTCTTCAGCAAATTTAACCCTAAGTTCAATTTTGGAGAGTTTTTTCTCGAGGAAAGAGAAAGTAGAAATTAAGGAAGAAAAGAATACAAGAAAAGCTAGGAAAATTCCAAGAAAATCCTTAAAGTGTTTTCAAGGTATAAGTATGTGATTAATATTGATCTAATATTATATTATACTTATTTCAAAGTATATAAATCGTGAATTATTGGTTAAAATTCCATCCTCCTTTGTGATGATAAGTATTTGTTCACATGTGAGATAAGTGGTGTATGTAGCCCGTATTGTTTGTTATTGAAATCCCTTGTATTCAAACTTGCATATAGTTTTGTGTGCTTACTGGAATTGATAAATTCCAATTGGATATGAAACTAGACTCATATATTCATATCATATCCTAAAATAAGAATTTAACTCCTCGTGGTTGGGCCTTAGTGATGGTTGTAAGTTGGTACATAGTTGCTATTTGTATATTTCATTTCGATATACCTTGACTTTGGTCAAGCTTTAGACACAGCAAATGAAGTCAAAAAATTGTGAAACTTTAATTTTGTACTATTTAGTATGTTTAATGGGTGGAAAATTATGGAAAGTTGTATTGGAGAAAAATTATGAAAATTCTTGGAAGTTGAAGGAATAATACAGGAGCATGTGGGGTAAATTTAATAGGTTGTAAATAAATGTTCATAACTTGCTCTAGGAAACTTAAAAAATTACACCGTCACTTGTAATGGAAAGTATATTCAGATATGTTTTCATATTGATAAGCTTGGACACCTATATGTGTACACTTTATGAATATAAGATGGCTAAGTATGTAGGACAATAATTTGAGGCCATACTGGATATTCCATGAAAGAATGTTTTTATCTGCTCGTTCCTAAGGGTATTTTGAGTACATGTTTCATGTGTATATACATTGAGAAGCATACTTTTATGTTTACTTGACTTTAGTTATAAATTCCTTACGAGGTATTTTCTTTGGTTGAATGTTCATAACCTTATCAACATATATACCATTATTTCATCTTTACACATGTTTCATGGAATGTGACTTGAGTAGAATTATATTGTTATTGTATAGTCATTGAAAGTTACATAGATATTTTAAGATAATACTTATGATTGAGTTTTAATACTGATTTAACTGGATTAACAGGTGTAAGGTCAAATCAACCCTGTTCAGCTCCACCTGAAAGAAACGTGAATATATAGTTGGCAACCCAATGTGAGTGTACTTACTGAGTTAATTGTGGATATGATGTGTATGTATTATATATTGAGATGATAGGGCTTATTAAAAGTCACGAGATGTTGAGATGTTATGGATTATTAAAATTCAAGAGATATTGAGATGTTATGGCTTTTATAAAAGTCAAGATATGTTGAGTTTCTATACAATTCAGGAGAGATTAGGTTATTAAAACATATGGATATGATTATTTCCTACGGGGAGGAGATGTGGGATTTATTAACTCCGGATATATATATGGCCTAAATGGCACAGATATGGATATATTGATATATTGAGATGTTAATATAGTACTTTTACTATATAGAGATGTAGTACATTCACTGAGTTTTTAAACTCATGGTTTTATATGTTTACATTTTCAGGTTCAAAAGCTGCCACTGCCAGGTCTAGGATGTTGAGTGAATAATACTAGGGTCTCGTCAATTTTGTTTTATACATTGTACTAGTTGTAATTAAGTTAAATGGTATGGGAGTTTTGTTTAAATTATGTCTCCTTAAAACGGTTGGATTTTTAGTATTCCGCATTTTTACCTTGAAGGTATTTTAATGTGTATTACAAAATAAATAAATAAATAATAAATGTGGTTTGTGAACTATTTAGTTAATTATATCCTAATAGGGTTAGGGGGTGACAACTTGGTATCAGAGCTTTAGTTTTTTTTATTCTGGGATTAGAGAGTCTAGATATGGCAGTGGCAGAAATAGTGCAGTGTGGGTCATTTATATTAACTTATGAGAAATATTAACCATCATGTTAGATATAAATGTTGTACTCTTGTTTCTGTAATTGTGGTTTGTGACATATAGTAAGATAGGGAAGGAGAAAATGTTCATGAGAGGGTGGATGAGGAGTCTTTAAATACAGTAAATCAACAAAATCCAAATAATGTAGAGGGGGTACCTGAACAACTTACAAATATGCAGAGAATGGCTCGTGCCATGACTTTAATGGAAGAACAACAAAACATGTTTATGACGCAAATAGAAGAACAACAAGCTAACTACTTGGAGGAGTAGACTTTAGCCAGAAGAGAAACGGGAAATATAACGAGAGGAGAAGAATACTCTGTATGAGAATTTTATCAAATTGAACCCCCCAACATTCTCAGGTTATGTAAATCCTTTAGAAGTTAAGGCTTGGGTTAGAGACACTGAAACTATCTTCGGGGTGATGAATGTACCTGGTGTACAAAAGGTAATTTTGGCTACTTTCATATTAAAGGGAGAAGTTAAATATTGGTGGGAGTCTTCCAAACATTTACTGGTCTCTCCGGGGGGAGGTGAGATAATTACTTGGGATTCCTGTATTAAAGTCTTATATGAAAAGTATTTTCCTCGTATGTATTGGAAGCAAAAAGAGAGAGAATTTTTATCATTGACTCAGGAGAATATGTCGGTCAGGGAGTATGAAACTAAATTTATATCTTTGTCTCGATTTTCATTACGTTTCTTACATGATAAGGAGAACAAATTCACCAGATTTCAGGATGGGTTGAATTTGGTTATCAAGTCTAGACTCACTGCACTTGAAATAGTAGATTATACTTCTTTATTTAATAAGCCTATAATGGTTGAAGGAGATGTCAATGATGCAATAAAGAATAGGGAACAAATGGGAAAGAGGAGTAGATTTGATCCATCTCAGCAAAAGAAAGGAAATATAGAATACTCGAAACAGGGGAGTCAAAAACTTTAGCTTGGTAGAGGGACTGAAAATTATGTTCAGAATTGGACACCAAGCAGTTTTAGGGGTGCAGGATTGATGGGCCAACAGAATAGACAACAGGAGAATGAGAATGGGCAGTCTATGCCTGTTACATGCTATTTTTGCAAAGTTGAGGGCCATATCAACCCAGATTGTCCCAAGTTAAAGGGGGTAGAGTGTTATCACTGTCATCAAATTGGTCATACCAAAAAGAACTGTCCTATGCTGATAGGAGGGACTCAATCAGCTACTGCTAGTCGAGGTTCATCACCTGGAGGCATTGGGAGATGAGGAGGTAGAGGACAAGATAGTGGTTCCAGGGCTCCGGGAAGGATAATTTCCATGACTTTACAGGATTCTCAAGCTACTCCAGAGGTGGTGATAGGTATATTTTCTGTCATGAATAAACATGCTTACGTGCTTGTTGATCCAGGTTCTACTCATTCATTTGTAGCACTGTCATTTACCATGCATTTGGGTAGACCATGTTCTTATCTAGATTGTGGTTTATATATTTCTATACCTATGAGGGATGTGATGTTAGTGGAGTTTGTGTATAAAAATTATGTATTGTATGTGGGGGGAGAGGGAGTTGTCTATTGATTTAATTCCACTAGATATTTAAGATTTTGATACAATCTTGGGTATGGGATGGTTATCTTCCTACCATGAATTGATTGACTGTTTTCTCAAGGAGGTTACATTTAATATACTGGGGGATGAATAATTCAAATTTACTGGGGAAAGAACTATGGTTCCAAATTGTCTTATTTCTGCCCTTCGAGCGAGGAAATCGTTAAATAAGGGTTGTCAAGGTTTTTTTTAGCATATAGTATGGATACAAATAGGTAATTGAAAAAATTAGAAGATATTCCAGTAGTTAATGATTTTGCAGATGTGTTCCCAGATGAATTTTCAGGGTTGCCACCTAGCAGAGAGGTAGAGTTTACTATTGATTTAGCGCCTGGTACATCTCTAGTTTCTACTTCTCCATATAGAATGGCACCCGTGGAACTAAAGGAGTTAAGGGTTCAACTGAAAGATTTGCTAGATAGAGGTTTTATTCGACCAAGTGTATCACCATGGGGTGCTCCGGTATTATTTGTGAAGAATCAAGACAACACCATGCGACTTTGCATTGATTATTGGCAGTTGAACAAGGTAACTATTCAAAATAAATATCCATTGCCTCATATTGATGATTTATTTGATCAATTACACGGTGCTAAAGTGTTTTCAAAAATTGATTTGAGATCGGGTCATCATCAATTAGGGTGAGAGATTGCGATATTTCTAAGATAACTTTTCATTTTCGCTACGGTCACTATGAATTTTTGGTAATGCCATTTGGGTTAACAAATGCTCCTGCGGTGTGTATGGATTTAATGAATCGAGTATTTCATCCTTTCATAGATTCGTTTGTGATTGTCTTTATCGATGATGTTTTGATATACTCACTTAGCCAAGAGGAACATGAGAAGCATCTAAGGGTTATATTGCAAGTTTTAAAAGATAGTCAATTGTTTGCTAAGTTTAGCAAATGTGAGTTTTGGTTAAATTAGGTAGTATTTATGGGGCATATTGTTTCAGGAGATGGAATTTATATTGACCCTAAGAAGGTAGAAGTAATTATGGAATGGGAGAGACCAAGAAATGTAACGGAGATAAGGAGTTTCCTAGGATTGGTTGGATATTATAGAAGATTCATAAAGGGGTTTTCATTTATAGCCTTACCGTTGATTAAATTAACCCGAAAAGAAGTGAAATTTGTGTGGAGTGATGAATGTCAGCACAACTTTGAAAAGTTAAAAAATAGGCTAGTATCAGCTCCAGTTCTCACTGTTCCATCTAGTGGAGAAGGTTTTATGATTTATACTGACGCTTCACATCAGGGTCTGGGTTGTATTTTCATGCAACATGGAAAGGTAATTTCTTATGCATCTAGACAGTTAACGATGCATGCACGTAATTATCCTACACACGATTTAGAACTTGCGGCTATTATTTTTGCCTTGAAATTATGGAGGCATCATTTATATGGAGAGACGTGTGAAATTTTCACTGACCATTAAAGTTTGAAGTATTTATTTACACAGAGATACTTGAATTTAAGACAAAGACATTGGATGGATTTAATTAAAGACTATGACTGTACCATTCACCATCATCCCGGGAGGGCCAATGTCGTTGCAGATGCTCTAAGTCAAAAGTCATTAGGGAGGTTATCTTGTATTCAATGTGCACGGGTTGGCAATATTAGGGAATTAAGACTAATGTGAGTCGAGTTGAACTTAACAAAAATGGGGGCATTAATTGCACACGTTACAATGAGACCTTTACTAGCAGAACGCATACAAAATTTGCAAATCAATGATCCATTCCTTGAGAAGAAGAAACTGGAAATCCTCGATGGTAAAGAGAGTGACTTTGGAATTAAGAAGGATGAATCGTTGTGTTATAAAAATAGAATTTGTATAGCGAATGATCCATCTTTAAAGAAGGATATATTAGAAGAGGCACATAGTTCTATTTACTCTATGCATCCTGGAGGTACCAAAATGTACAGAGATTTGAAAGAGTATTACTGGTGGAATAATATGAAACGTGAGATTATAGAATTTGTAGTTAAAGGTTTAGTATGCCAGCAAGTGAAGGTGGAGCATTAGATGCCGACAGGATTGTTGCAGTCATTGCCTATTCCGGAATGGAAGTGGGAACATATAACGATGGATTTTGTTGTAGGATTACCACGATCACAAAAGGGGTGTGATTCTATTTGGGTGATTGTAGACCGATTGATAAAGTCGGATTATTTTCTTCTAATTAAGACGACTTACACAGTTGAAAAGTATGCACGTATATACTTTGATGAGATTATCCATTTACATGGGGCACCAGTGTCAATAGTATCAGATAGAGATCCAACATTCACTTCTAAGTCTTGTCCTCGTTTACAGAATTACTTGGGCAAAAGTTTGAAGGTCAGTACTGCATTTCATCCATAAAACAATGGGCAATCAGAAAGGACGATTCAAATATTAGAAGACATGTTATGAGCCTGTGTATTTGACTTCAAGGGTAGTTGGGATGATCATTTGCCATTGATGGAATTCTCGTATAATAATAGTTATCAGTCCACCATTGGTATGGCTCCTTATGAAGCTTTATATAGAAAGAGATGTAGAACGCCATTATGTTGGGATGAAGTGGGTGAAAGGAAAATTTTGGGTCCTTAATTGATTGATATGACAACTGAAAAGATCAAAATAATTCAAAAACGGATAAAGATAGCGCAAAGCAGACTTAAATTTTATGTAGATAAGAGGAAGTATCCATTGGAATTTCAAAAGGGGGATTTTGTATTCCTACGTATTTCACCGTGGAAAGGCGTTATGAGATTTGGGAAAAAAGGGAAACTAAGTCCAAGATACATTGGACCATATGAAGTATTGGAAATAATTGGGACCTTGACATATAGATTAGCATTACCTCTAGAGTTATCCCATTTACATGAGGTGTTTCATGTATCGATTCTTCGTAAGTATTTGTCGAATCCATCTCATCAGTTGAAAACTCAACCAATTGAACTGAAGGAAGACTTATCGTACATCGAGGAACCAATGGAAATTATTGATCGTAAGGAGAAAGTATTGAGAAATAAAGTTATTCCCTTAGTTAAAGTTATGTGGATGGGCCATGGAATTAAAGAAGCAACTTGGGAAATGGAGGATAGCATGAAGAAACAGTATCCCCATTTGTTTGGTAAGTGACATTCATATTAAATTTCGGGGATGAAATTTTCTAAGGGGGGAAATTGTGACAATCTGGATATAATTATGATAAATTATATTTAAATCATGCTTACCTTATGTGGTATGAATAATTTGTTATTAGTATATCTAATGATAAGTGATTATGGTTAGTATAATCCTACTATCATAAATCATGAAATGTTGAATTATGTATAAACACAAAATTTTATTATTTTCGGTAGAAATGTTCCTGTTGGAGACTAGTTTTGACCCTTAAAATGTAACAATTGACTCAAGGTGAAAACTAGATAGTTGTAGATATACGAGTTATGTTTGTGACACAATAAACTTTGCATCAAACGGATTCCCGAGTAAGAAGTTAGGATGAATTTACGAACAAGGGGCAAATATGTCCATTCCCTTTAAGTGGTAAATTGTCTTTTAGTAAACCAAATGTTTTCATTTGATTGGTTGGCATGGGAGGTAGACTTGGCCGATTTAAAAATCTTCTTCTAACCTATTTATTCAGCAAATTTAACCCTAAGTTCAGTTCTGGAGAGTTTTTTCTTGAGGAAAGAGAAAGTAGAAATTAAGGAAGAAAAGAATACAAGAAAAGCTAGGAAAATTCCAAGAAATTCCTTAAAGTGTTTTCAAGGTATAATTATGTGATTAATATTGTTCTAATATTGTATTATACTTATTTCAAAGTATATAAATCGTTAATTATTGTTTAAAATTCCATCCTCCTTTGTGATAATAAGTATTTGTTCACATGTGAGATAAGTAGTGTATGTAGCCCGTATTGCTTGTTATTGAAATCCCTTGTATTCAAACTTGCATATAGTTTTGTGTGCTTAATGGAATTGAGAAATTCCAATTGGATATGAAACTAGACTCATATATTCATATCATATCCTAAAATAAGAATTTAACTCCTTGTGGTTGGGCCTTAGTGATGGTTGAAAGTTGGTACATAGTTGCTATTTGTATATTTCATTTCGATATACCTTGACTTTGGTCAAGCTTTAGACACAGCAAATGAAGTCAAAAAATTGTGAAACTTTAATTTTGTACTATTTAGTATGTGTATTGAAAATTGGTGGAAAATCAAGGAAATTTATATTGGAGAAAAATTATGAAAATTCTTGGAAGTTGAAGGAACAATAGAGGAGCTTGTGGGGTAGATTTAATAGGTTGTAAAGAAATGGTCATAACTTGCTCTAGGAAGCTTAAAAAATTACACCGCCACTTGTAATGGAAATAATATTCAGATATGTTTTCATATTGATAAGCTTGGGCACCTGTATGTGTACAATTTATGAATATGGGATGGTTAAGTATGGAGGACACTAATTTGAGGCCATACTGGATACCCCATGAAAGAATATTTTTATCTGCTCTTTCCCAAGGGTATTTTGAGTACATGTTTCATGTGTATATACATTGATAATTATAGTTTTATGTTTACTTGAATTTAGTTATAAATTCCTTACGAGGTATTTTCTATGGTTGAATTTTCATAACCTTATCAACATATATACCATTGTTTCGTCTTTACACATGTTACATGGAATGTGACTTGAGTAGAATTATATTGTTGTTGTATAGTCATTGAAAGTTACATAGATATATTAAGATAATACTTATGATTGAGATTCAATATTTATTTAGTTGGATTAACAGGTGTAAGGTCACATCAACCTAGTTCAGCTCCACCTGAAAGAAATGTGAATACATAGTTGGCAACCCAATGTGAGTGTACTTACTGAGTTGATTATGGATATGAGGTGTATGTATTATATATTGAGATGATATGGCTTATTAAAAGTCACGAGATGTTGAGATGTTATGTCTTATTAAAATTCAAGATATGTTGAGATGTTATGGCTTTATAAAAGTCAAGATATGTTGAGTTGCTATGCGATTCAGGAGAGGTTAGGTTATTACAACATATGGATATGATTATTGCCTACGGGGAGGAGATGTGGGGTTTATTAACTCCGGATATGTCTATGGACTAAATGGCACATATATAGATTATTGATATATTGAGATGTTAATATAGTACTTTTACTATATAGAGATGTAGTACATTCACTGAGTTTTTAAACTCATGGTTTTATATGTTTACATTTTCAGGTTCTGAAGCTGCCACTGCCAGGTCTAGGATGTTGAGTGAATAATAATAGGGTCTCGTCAGTTTTGTTTTATACATTGTATTAGTTGTAATTAAGTTAAATGGTATGGGAGTTTTGTTTAAATCATGTCTCCTTAAAACGATTGGATTTTTAGTATTCCACATTTTTACCTTGAAGTTGTTTTAATGTGTATTACAAAATAAATAAATAAATAATAAATGTGGTTTGTGAACTATTTAGTTAGTTATATCCTAATGGGGTTAGGGGGTGGCAGTATGTCATACGCAGAATACATATCATTATAGGCATTCATGTGACCTATCAAATTCATTAGGTCTACACACAACCCGAATATTTAAGTTATACGTAGTATCTCTCATTACTACTTACATTGGATGTACTAGATTACGCATACTCTCTCGCTCGTAACTCAGAGTTAACTCTTCGCTCCAATTATCATAAATCATCGTACCCATTATATAACCCACCGATTTTGTTCTACCTGAACCTTAATTAAACTGCTAATTATCACTTTAAATAAACATGCTACCCACGGTATGAAACAACCGAAATTTCTCAGAAATTGGAACTCTCATTCGAACTAGAAGCTATCTTGTTTGAACGAGATAGCATGTTGTTAGAACGACATATCACGCGACAAAGGTTCTCGTTCGAACCAGGCTCTATCTCGTTTGAACGAGATTGAGCATCTTCGTCTCCAACCTGCACCTGCTACGTTTTCCCTCCATAAACAGTCCTAAAACCTCTATAAATCAGTCCCAAACTCCTTCCATTCAATTTCAACTTAATTTCCCACATAAAAGAATGATTTATATCATATTAAACACATCAATTCATGATTTATTACTCCACAAACCAAAAATCCCCAAATTTCAGATTCATAAACCCTAGTTCATAAGATTTCCAATTAACCCTTTTCAATCCCAGATTTACTCCA
This sequence comes from Sambucus nigra, assembly GCA_949130495.1. Classification (NCBI taxonomy): domain Eukaryota; kingdom Viridiplantae; phylum Streptophyta; class Magnoliopsida; order Dipsacales; family Adoxaceae; genus Sambucus; species Sambucus nigra. The sequence goes on along the minus strand of OX422219.1, from coordinate 326,969,092 downwards.
AAAATATTAACATAAATTCGTAGTTAGTCTTCAAATTTCCAGAACCATTCCACTTGATATCAATTTAACCCTAATATATCATTTAATCATGAATTCTTCATCAAATTATATGCAATTTAAAGGGGTTTCATCTCCTACACTAACATGACTACATTTAATGCTAAACGAGCAAGATTTAAACACTTGCCTTATGAAAGATGATCTGATCCTTTGATGATGTTGGTATAGTTTCGACCCTCGTTCTCCAATCTACGTGATGGTGGTCACTGTGGTGGAATAGGTGCACTTGTGGTGGCTCTTCCTTAGATTTTTCTTCCTCTTTCTTTCTTTTGGGTCTCTCTCTGTGTCTAACTTTTCTCTCACGGCAGATAACCTAATATAACCCACATATGAGATATTTATTTCTCTAATTTTCATCCTTTAATTTACTCCAAAAATATAATTTATCAAAATACCCTTTTGGGATGTCGGATCGGCCTACAACTGTCCTGTAACCCAAACTAAACCCCCGAGTAGAATTTTCTGACTATCTCGACCCTTTCGGACTCAATGGTGCACTCGAAATGACCACATGAGCGACTTCTAAATATTTTACTTTTTATTCCATCAATTTAGTCCCGACACAACTGACACGCGCGTCCCGACTTAATTTCTATAACTCTCGTATTTTTCACTCACGACCACAATTATATATTTCCACAATTATATATTACTTTACTCGCTAAGTATTATTCAACATAATTATCACCAATAAATACTAATTTTGTCACGCTAGTAATTATTTAAATTTAAATCTGGATTGATTATAAATAAATATTCTCTCCATTTAAATTGATTAATCCCAGTCCCATTATTAAAATAAAATCTTTTGAAAATATGAGGTCTTACATAAACTTTGTTTATATGTTTTTTTTTAAATTTTCTTTTCTCCCTTTCTCTCTTGCATGTGTATATATATTCCCTTACTTTTACTTGTACATTTATCCTTTTCATCTTTTTGAGTACATACTTATATATCCCGTACACCTTGGTCATTCATATTACGTGATGCCCCAATTTCGGGTGTCAATGCGGATTTTTTTTATACTTTTATTCCATTTAAAAAAATTCCTCATTTGAAATAAGCATTCGTTTGATTCATTTTTGTCGTAAAATTCATTTAATTTAATTAATGAAATGATGCCAGCTTATGAAATTTATAAGAACATTCGGAATAAAGGACTTTTGAAATTTCAATATAATAATAACGACTAGCACTAAATTCATACAATCCTGAATTATTACATTTTTAATATAAAGTACTTGTGTCAAAGTGAAATGATAAAAACCATTGTTCGAAATTAAATTACATAATTAAAATGAATAGTGACAGATCTCTAATTGCGTGGATAACTCCCCTTTCCTTTCCCACTATCCTTGTCGTTTCCTCTGGCTGAAGTACCGGGAGGGGGTGGGGGGTGGTGGAGGCAATTGGAAGATTATGAGCTTGTTCCCAGTAGGAGAAATACTAGCAGAGTATTAAGTACGAAGACACACACACACACACACACACACACACACACACACATATATATATATATATATATATATATATATATAATGTATTTTAGTAATTATGAAATTATCCTTTATTTGAATTAGTGTTCTCATGCAAATTTTATCGTAATCATGCAATTGACGTTTTGACTATGCAGCTCAGGCGATGAGCCCACTCATACTTAATCTTTCTTATGATACTATCCATATCCCATTAATTTAAACATTAATATACTTTGACATTTTCCAATTTATTTCATAAACTTGCTTTTACTCAATGTGCGCCGTACTCAGAATCATCTTTTCACTTGATTAATCAGGGTATCAATACATGAGTGTTATATGGCCTTTCACCAACTATCACCATGCTGAAATATGCTCTTGATCAGTGGTCTTAAGTTTAAGCATTAAATTGCACCCTAGGGCTCTGGGCCCTCCTTAAATTTCTCGGTTACCTCCGATTAGCTTTTAATTGTTACATCTTCGTAACCTTTTTCCCTTTCTTTCTTTCTTTCTTTCTTATCCAGTTGTAAGACTTCTTCTTTTATGCCCTTTTTACCGGTCGATGAGGCCAAATATTCGGGACAAGACTAGTCCCAACATTTAATTTCCAAGTTTTACATTTGATCAAAAGTCCATTTTCATTTCACCTTTAACTCGGTATTTCATCATTTGAAAATAACTTTATTTACCTTTTTTGTGAAACTTAACATTTGAGTTCAAATAACCGTTTTGTACACTTTAATGTTATTTTCAATATTAATGCACACTGGTAAACATACATTTTATATACTTTACCAAAAAGGCTTCTTTTCATCTTCACTTTTCAAAATACGAGTTTTCACCACATAAAATCCAACTCTTCCACTAAAGTCCTTTAATTTGGAGAATTTATTCAGAAGTCATATTTTCACATAAAATAATAATTTTATACTAAAACATTAATATTTAAACTTGTTAACTTTACATCTTTTAATTTTTTCTTATCATTTTGTGTGTTCATATTTCATCGTTTCACACTTTTGCCCCAAACACTTAACTAGTTTCACTTTGAGTCCATTATTTTATGTTTCTTAAGGGTTTTCTTCCCATAATTTGTATCATTTTATCTGATTAATATTTTGAAATTATCAAGTTTACCATTTCAATTTCAAAATCTCGTTTTAATACATTTTTAATGTACTTAATCCATTTATCCCAACTACAGTGTTTATGTTTATGAATGTAAGGTTTTATATGCATAAAGCCCATATACGCATCCTTTTATATCTTCAAAAAGTGTTACATGATTTGTTCAAGAAATAATTAGCTTAAACATTTTGAAATTTAACTTTTTTTCAGTCTTTTATCTTTCATCCATTTTTATCACATATTCCTCCTCTTAAGTTCATATATACTGATGATAAGCATATGCGATCATGTGAAATATATATATATATATATATATATATATATATATATATATATATATATATATATATATATAGAGAGAGAGAGAGAGAGAGAGAGAGAGAGAGAGAGAGAGAGGAAGGCTCACCTACATCATGATGTATATACCACACCATACATCACACGTAGTTCTAGGTCCTAAGAAACATTTTCTCCAAATTTTTTATTTTTCTCTTGCAATTAACCTCCTAATTAACCCATATTCATAAAATTAGGTCAAAAATACATTTCCTAGCTATTTTTAAAAGATTCACAAAAAACTGCTGGCGCAAACCCTTATAAATAAGGTATTTTGAGCAATTTTTTTGTGGATTTTTTAAAAATAGCTACAAAATGTATTTTGAACTAATTTTTGAACATGGGTTTATTGGAAGGTTAATCTCAAGAGAAAAATAAAATTTTGAATTTTTTTAGTCCATACAACTAAGTGTGATGTATGGATGATGTATAGATCATGATGTAGGTGAACATATATATATAACCGCCACACATTTTATTAATAGAAAATAGGAGAAATAGCCTCTCCTCGGTGGCATGAACAAGTTCGAGATATAAAAGAAAAATTGATTGATCGTTGAGCCCAATGGATCAATTTTTTGAAAAGCATACATTTGGGAATTTATAAACAGTCTCATTATAAGAAGTACTATTTAATTCTTACATTAGGAATACCAACTCTGTCAAGTTTAATACAACCTTTAGCCAATATAGGAATACTCTTAAAATCTGGACAAATACTTGAGGATTTTATAAAATGGCATAGTTGTGACACCCCGACTAATTAAATACCGGGTGGCTACTCCTTTATTAAATTAATTCAAAATGCCAAGTTGGTTCAGTTAATAGCATCACTGTCGAAAACATTTTAATAATTACTAACCACCTAGTATTTAAAAGCAAGTGCCAAATTTTAAATTAAGTCTGATTAACATGCAGTAAAAGAATAATGAAAGAATAATAACCATTCACTATAATCAAGTAATGAATAACCAACAACATAAATATAAACCGGAGGAAAACTCCTCACAACAATCCCACAACTGAAAGTAAAATGACAAGTCTGAATCCTGAATAATTACATGCCAGAAGTCTGAATAACTGAAATAAATGAAACGTCTCTAAAAGGAATGGGCGACATGCCCTACAACTGATAACTGCTGAATATAGAGTCAAAGTAGATGAAGCGTCTACAAGCAAAGTCCTGTAACTTCCACAAACAGCTACAGCTCGTCACCTGAATGAGGATCCTAAGCATGGTGTCCTTGTGGCTAGGCACCTAAAATGGTTTTTACAAAAATAGATTTGAAAGCAAATGGGTCAGAGCCCGAAAGTGGAAAACATTTTGAAAACAGCAAGTGTTTTAATAACATTAAAACATTAAATGCAAAATACATGTTAGGACGTGCACTCACATGAAATTCTCACCTCTCGACTACATGTGCACTCCTAACGTACCGTACCCATCTATAAGACATCCATATCTAACCAAACCGTAATAAGTTCTACCCCTTACTACTCGATTCCCATATTATATTCTAACGTTATCAAATAAATAGAGGGCTTTACTTAAACTCAGATTCTCAATATGTAATACAGTTCACTATCGGTTAATCCGTTATGTTTTCTCAAAACAATACCATAACTTTATTCACAATGTTAACATGAAAGTTCCCATTAATTAAGTGTATATTATTCCCATCATAAATATACAATAGAATACAAGCACCCCGAGAACTAGCTGCGGTGCACACATATTCTGCTATTCATCCCGGTACATCACGTACATAAGGATAACATATTCCGAATCTCTCAGGAATAGTTCTCAGATAACAACATCACAAATAATGGAGGCGAACACAGTCACATCACATGGGTCACGCACATACCTGCGCTCCCACGATCAGCAGACTTATTAACATCCCAATAAGTCCTTCTCTAACCTATGTTCATCGAGGTAACCAGTCTAAATCCGGGCAACACAAGGATTAGAGGGCCCTAAGCGAACGCAAACCTCCTGTGATAGCAAGTATGGTAGGTATGTCATACACATAAAATCAATACATATACTAAGTATTCACACATCTTAGTAATCACCATAATATATATTGGTGGTGTACTTCTCATTCTCGTACCGACATATAATACTACACACTTTATATGTTCCCCGATTAATATAATAAATTAGGCCGTCAATAGTTCTCGCAACGTAATTGACTCTCACGTCCTAATTCCTATATTCCCTTAGGTTCAAACTACATTTCTAGGTTTGACTCCTCATTATATCCCAAACATCCCAAATATATCAATTTATCATCAAGGGAAAGCTATCTCTACCTATACACAAGGTTACGGGGCACTCGGGATCAAAACAGGCTAAAAAGCCTAAACTGTCAACTCGTTCGAAGTCTCGTTCGAACGAGGCTGTTCGAACGAGAGTTCGTTCGAATGAACTGTCCTATCTAACGAGGTCTCATTCGAACGAAGTTATCGAACGAATTTCACCCTCGTTAGAAGTCAATGGTCAATTCGTTAGAAGCTCGTTCGAACGAGTTCGTTCGAATGACCTGGGCAGGTCTTCTAACGAGCGACCAGATTTGAGCCCAGATTTCTTACTTTAGTTTTTCCCCTCTCTCTACACCTCAAATATCATCCAAACATTACTCCAACGATTGTTTAAGGTTCCTAATCGTCCCTAAACATCCTTTGGTCACATATTAACATGTTTGGGGGTGTTAATTCATCCTAACATCATTCAAATATCAAATCTCTACATATTTTTCCCCAATTTCAAACACATGAACCCTAGAATTTATAAATCATATAGAAGTCTAATTAAATCCGTTTTTAGTGTCATACTATTTGTAATATCATCAGAATAATCATCAACTACAAATCTACATGCAATTTCCTCATCAAGAATGTAATTTCTATTTCCAATTTAATGGGTTTTTCATTAACTCCCAAGAACAAATCAGATTTTTATCAATTCCTACACATGGAAGAAACATTCTCTATAAAAACGAAATTAAATCACTTTCCTTATTGGAATCTCTGATTTGATGACGAATTTGATGAATGGTTCTCTCTCTCTCTGCAGATTTCTCCTCTCCTCTCTCTCTACAATCTTTCTTCTCCAAAGTTAATGGTGGCTAGGGTTTGTGCTTTAGAAATTCTTTTGGAACAAGTTTCAATAACTTCCGTAGCCTATTTGGGTATTAGTGGGCTTAGTGGGTTAATGCCTAATCAGATATTAATTCCCAATTTTCTTAGGTTTTAATTCCCCAAAATTCAAAATTACCAAACTACCCTTATATGTTGCCGGTATGGCCTAAAAATGCCCCGGGACCCAAACCAAACCCCGGCTAGTGTTTTTTGACTATTTCGACCCTTCCGGACGCGTTGGCGCACTCAAAACGACCATACAGTTAATAGAACTAAAATTCACTTTTTAATTAAAAATATTTCCCCGACGCGACTGTCACACGCGTCTCAACAAAATTTCCAAATTGCCGTATTTCAATCTCACGACAAATTTCATAATTCAATATTCATATATAATCATATATGCACATATATTCATGTACCAACTCGCATCTCGCTAGTATTTTTAATTCGGATTAATTTCCAATTAATACGCATTTAATTTAATTAATCCCATAAAATAAATATCACAAAAATACGGGGTGTTACATACTTCCCCCCTAATAACTGAATTTCGTCCCGAAATTCGGAACTAGAATGTACCTGGTAAGAACAACTCTGGATAACATTAGCGCATCTCATCCTCGTGCTCCCATGTGGACTCCTCGACATTATGATGTCTCCACTGAACACGCACTAACGGAACTATCTTTGACCGCAATTTCCGCTCACTTCGGTCCAAAATAGCAATCGGCCCCTCCTCGTAGGAGTTATCAGGCTGGAGATCGATGTCCTCCAAAACAATGTGAGAATGAGCCAAATCATCTCTAAGATATTTCCTTAGCGAGGAAATATGGAATACATCGTGAATCCGATGCAAATGCTCCGGTAATCCAAGCCTGTACGCAACCGGTCCAATCCGCTCAATAATAGGAAATGGTCCCACATATCTCGGTGCCAACTTCCCTTTCTTCCCGAAACGCATAATCCCCTTCATAGGAGATACTCTGAGCAAAACCTGGTCCCCCACTTGAAACTCTCTGAAAAATCTCTTCGCATCAGCATAGCTCTTCTGCCGATCTTGAGCTACCCGAATGCGACTCCGAATCAATTCTATCCTCGCCGAAGTATCCTGAATCACTTTCGGCCCAAGTAGTTTGTTATCCCCCACCTCCAACCAACATGCTGGGGAACGACAAGGTCTACCGTACAATGCCTCAAATGGAGCCATGCCAATGGTGAACTGGTAGGAGTTGTTGTAAGCAAACTCCGCCAGTGGAAGATACTGCTCCCAACCACTCCCAAAATCAATGATACTCATACGTAGCATGTCCTCCAACATCTGGTTTGTACGCTCCGTTTGCCCATCAGTCTGCGGGTGATACGCCGTACTCAACCGCAATTCCGTACCCATGGCCTCCTGAAAACTCTCCCAAAACTGTGAAATAAATATCTTGTCTCGGTCAGACACGATATTTAAGGGCACACCGTGAAGTCTCACTATCTCTGCAATAAAGAGCTGAGCATACTGTCCCGCAGTGTAGTCTGTCCTTACGGGTAGAAAATGAGAGACTTTGGTTAACCTGTCCACAATGACCCAAATGGAGTCGTGACCTCTCTGTGACGTAGGCAACCCCGTAATAAAGTCCATGGATATGCTCTCCCACATCCACATCGGGACCTCCAACGGCTGTAGCAGTCCTGTCGGTCTCTGATGATCCACTTTTACCAGCTGACAAGTGGCGCATTTAGAAACAAACTCGGCAATATCTCTCTTCATCCCGCTCCACCAATACTGTCGTCTCATATCTTGGTACATTTTGTCCCCCACCGGGATGTACGGCGAATCGTGAGCCGTGCGACTCTGCCATCAACTCGTGCCGCAATTCCTCCCCTTCCGTAACTACCAATCTCTCATTGAAGCGCAATCCCCCGTCTGAGCTAACGGTATAGGATTCGGCTCCCTCTGCTAGTAATCGAACTATCAGCTCCTGACAGAACGAGTCATCTGCTTGTGCTTTTACCACTCTCGTGACAATCTGCGGCGTAACAGTCATTACCGACATGAATGATCCGGCCACTGCATCCTGGTGTCCCAATTCTTTCCACTTTGCCTTCCACACCCCTGCCACTTCATCTGCTGGCCTACGGCTCAATGCGTCTGCTACCACATTAGCCTTCCCCAGGTGATACTTGATATCAAACTGATAGTCCTTCACAAACTCAAGCCACCTTTGCTGCCGCATATTCAACTCCTTCTGCGTGAATAGGTACTGTAGGGACTTGTGGTCTGTGAACAACAGAAACTTCTCCCCCAAAAGATAATGTCTCCATATCCGAAGGTCAAATACAAATGCCGCCAACTCCAAGTCATGAGTGGGGTAATTCTTCTCGTGAGGCTTTAGCTTACGGGAAGCATAAGCTATGGCCTGACTCTCCTGCTGCAATACACCTCCAAGTCCTTGTAAGGACACATCGGTGTATACTAGATACTCAACTCCTGGTCTCGGCAATGCTAACACAGGTGCTGAAGTCAACTTATCCTTCAATTCATCGAATGCCAACTGACAGGCATCATTCCAGATGAATGGCACACCCTTACGAGTCAGATGTGTCAAAGGACCTGCTATCTTCGAAAAACCCCGAATAAACCTTATGTAGTATCCTGCTAGGCCCAAGAAACTACGAATCTCTGTCGGTGTCGTGGGCTGTCCCCACTCCCTCACCGTGGATACCTTCCCCGGATCAATAGATATTCCTTGGTCGGAAATAATATGTCCCAAAAACTGGACCTCCTTCAGCCAAAACCCGCATTTCTCATATTTTGCATACAACTCGTTCTGACGTAGTGTCTGTAAAACTTGCCTCAAATGCTCGGCGTGCTCCTCCTCTGTCTGGGAGTAAACCATAATATCATCGATGACGACAATGACAAACTGATCTAGGAAATCCCTGAACACTCTGTTCATCAAGTCCATAAACACTGCTGGAGCGTTGGTCAAACCAAAAGGCATAACCCGAAACTCGTAAGAACCATATCTCGATAAGAACGCAGTCTTCGAGACATCCTCCTCCCTGATACGCAACTAATGGTATCCCGATCTCAAATCAATCTTCGAGAAGAAAGAAGCTCCTCTCAACTGGTCGAATAAGTCATCGATTCGAGGCAACAGATACTTATTCCGTATCGTGACCTTATTCAACTCTCGGTAGTCCACACACAATCTCAGTGAACCATCTCTCTTCTTCACGAACAACACAGGGGCACCCCACGGTGAAGTACTCCTCCGTATAAACCCCTGACCCAACAATTGCTCAATCTGATCCCGTAACTCCCTCATCTCAGCTGGAGCCATACGGTACGGTGCGCGTGCTATAGGTCTCGTATCTGGTAATAAGTCTATAACAAAGTCTATCTCTCGACTGGGGGGTAGGCCTGGTATCTCCTGAAACACATCAGAATACTCCCTGACAACTGGGATCGAATCTAAAGGAATCACAACCTCCTTAGAGGTATCCTCCTCTAGGTAATACAAATGAGCGGTCGAGCCTCCCTCTGGGCGAGGCATCGCCACTACAAACATATCTTGCCCCGGAATTGCAAAAATAATGCTCCCACCGAAGCAATCAATCATGGCTCTATAATCAGCGAGCCAATCCATACCGATAATCACATCGTGAACATGCATATCTAATACCAACATATCTGCAGGTAACACCAGACTACCAATCTCTACCCCTACTCCCCGGCATATAAAGAAAATAAGTGACCCACTCCCCAATGGTGAGTCTACACACGTCACTGTGCTCTCTGCTGTGGCTAACAACCCTAAGGCTTTCGCAAAATGTGTAGCTATAAAATAATGTGTTGCCCCCGTATCAAACAAAACCCGACCCATAGTACCATGGATAGAAAATGTACCCTCAATAGCAGGTGGTGTCTGCGGAGCTGCTGCCTGGTGGACGTTATAGACACGTCCATACTGTAACTGTCCCTGCTGCACAGGAACTGCTGGAATGCCTGGAAGAGCTGGCACCTGGACTGGAGCTGGGAGGGCTGGTGGAAAAAGTGGCCTCTGTGGCTCATGTCGAGCACCCTGCTGCAGGGCCCTGCCCCTATCAGGACAGTCCTGACGTTTATGGCCAGTCTTGCCACAAACGAAACACTTCCCCGGGAAGTTCCCCCCTCTCAGTCCCTGCTGCCCCCGGCCCTGGTGGCCGTTACCATTCCTCCACTGGCCCTGCTGGAACTGCTGTTGACCATTCTGACCCTGCTGGTGCTGATGGCCGCTCGGACCCTGATGGCCCTGCCGGAAACCTCCCTGTCCGTGCCTGAAATTTCCTGACCTGAACCTCTTGTGATCCCCCTGCTGGGTACCCTGATCGCCTTGCCTCTGCCCCTGAACAAATTGTGCCCCACTGGCACCATTTCCCCCAGCCCTGCCCTGATGGCTGGACGCTCCTGACCTCTTGCCTTCAGTCATGTGAAAGCGATGATCCTGGAAATGGAGCAATGCAGCATTAACCACATCAGAATAAGTGGCTAACGAGAGGTTCCCTAACAAGTGCTGACGAATCCTCCATGTCAACCCGTTCGTGAATTTCTGTATCTTTTTCTCTCTGTTGGTATTTCATCCGGAACAATATTCAGCAGATCAGTAAATTCGGCCTCATACCCGGCCACAGTCTTACCCTCTTGCTTGAGGCTCATCAACTTTCTTCTCATCTCCTTGTGAACAGCTGACGAAAAGTATTTGCGGTCGAACCGCACCCAAAACTCCTGGATAGTGAGAGTATCCCTCTCCTCTACGGTGGTAATAGACTCCCACCACTGCAGTGAAGATCCTACTAGCTTAAAGGTAGCTAGTATCTGCTTCTGGACATCTGTGCACTCATACATCCTCAGGTGTCGCTGGATGTCCTTCCTCCACTGACTCGGAACTACCACATCGGAGCTACCTGCGAACTCCGGAGGGTGTGCTTTCTGAAAAGCATCACGTACACATTCCCAAGAAGACGGGAATGCATGAGCCTGAACTGGCGCGGCTATCGACGCCTGAGGTGGTGTCTGCTGAACTACTGCTAGTGCGGCATTTACCGCTTGAGCCACAATGGCTGCAACCTCGGCGACATTCATCGAGCCCTGAACTGGTGAGGGCTGTGGTTCTGGAGTTGCATCCCTGGGAACCCTTCGTGCACGTCGTGGAGGCATCTGAAATAAGAATGAAGTTTATAAGTTCGCAGTTATAAACTTAAAATAGCTGAAGAACGTAGAATATACAAAAGAATTCAACAGTCCTAAAGTATAGGGCTCTACATAAAAGAAAGCTCAGCGGAAACATAATAAGCCGTTCAGATCCTAAAGGACACTAGAACCTGATGCTCTGATACCACCTGTGACACCCCGACTAATTAAATACCGGGTAGCTACTCCTTTATTAAATTAATTCAAAATGCCAAGTTGGTTCAGTTAATAGCATCACTATCGAAAACATTTTAATAATTACTAACCACCTAGTATTTAAAAGCAAGTGCCAAATTTTAAATTAAGTCTGATTAACATGCAGTAAAATAATAATGAAAGAATAATAACCATTCACTATAATCAAGTAATGAATAACCAACAACATAAATATAAACCGGAGGAAAACTCCTCACAACAATCCCACAACTGAAAGTAAAATGACAAGTCTGAATCCTGAATAATTACATGCCAGAAGTCTGAATAACTGAAATAAATGAAATGTCTCTAAAAGGAATGGGCAACATGCCCTACAACTGATAACTGCTGAATATAGAGTCAAAGTAGATGAAGCGTCTACAAGCAAAGTCCTGACACTTCCACAAACAGCTACAACTCGTCACCTGAATGAGGATCCTAAGCATGGTGTCCTTGTGGCTGGGCACCTAAAATGGTTTTTACAAAAATAGATTTGAAAGCAAATGGGTCAGAGCCCGAAAGTGGAAAACATTTTGAAAACAGTAAGTGTTTTAATAACATTAAAACATTAAATGCAAAATACATGTTAGGACGTGCACTCACATGAAATTCTCACCTCTCGACTACATGTGCACTCCTAACGTACCGTACCCATCTATAAGACATCCATATCTAACCAAACCGTAATAAGTTCTACCCCTTACTACTCGATTCCCATATTATATTCTAACGTTATCAAATAAATAGAGGGCTTTACTTAAACTCAGATTCTCAATATGTAATACAGTTCACTATCGGTTAACCCGTTATGTTTTCTCAAAACAATACCATAATTTTATTCACAATGTTAACATGAAAGTTCACATTAATTAAGTGTATATTATTCCCGTCATAAATATACAATATAATACAAGCACCCCGAGAACTAGCTGCGGTGCACACATACTCTGCTATCCATCCCGGTACATCATGTACATAAGGATCACATATTCCGAATCTCTCAGGAATAGTTCTCAGATAACAACATCACAAATAATGGAGGCGAACACAGTCACATCACATGGGTCACGCACATACCTGCGCTCCCACGATCAGCAGACTTATTAACATCCCAATAAGTCCTTCTTTGACCTATGTTCATCGAGGTAACCAGTCTAAATCCGGGCAACACAAGGATTAGAGGGCCCTAAGCGAACGCAAACCTCCCATGATAGCAAGTATGGTAGGTATGTCATACACATAAAATCAATACATATACTAAGTATTCACACATCTTAGTAATCACCATAATATATATTGGTGGTGTACTTCTCATTCTCGTACCGACATATAATAATACACACTTTATATGTTCCCCGATTAATATAATAAATTAGGCCGTCAATAGTTCTCGCAACGTAATAGACTCTCACGTCCTAATTCCTATATTCCCTTAGGTTCAAACTACACTTCTAGGTTTGACTCCTCATTATATCCCAAACATCCCAAATATATCAATTTAGTATCAAGGGAAAGCTATCTCTACCTATACACAAGGTTACGGGGCACTCGGGATCAAAACAGGCTAAAAAGCCTAAACTGTCAACTCGTTCAATGTCTCGTTCGAACGAGGCTATTCGAAAGAGAGTTCGTTCGAACAAACTGGCCTATCTAACGAGGTCTCGTTCGAACGAAGTTATCGAACGAACTTCACCCTCGTTAGAAGTCAATGGTCAATTCGTTAGAAGCTCGTTCGAACGAGTTCGTTCGAATGACCTGGGCAGGTCTTCTAACGAGCGTTAAGGTTCATAATCGTCCCTAAACATCCTTAGGTCACATATTAACATGTTTGGGGATGTTAATTCATCCTAACATCATTCAAATATCAAATCTCTACATATTTTTTCCCAATTTCAAACACATGAACCCTAGAATTTATAAATCATCTAGAAGTCTAATTAAATCCGTTTTTGGTTTCATACTATTTGTAATATCATCAGAATAATCATCAACTACAAATCTACATGCAATTTCCTCATCAAGAATGTAATTTCTATTTCCAATTTAATGGGTTTTTCATTAACTCCCAAGAACAAATCAGATTTTTATCAATTCCTACACATGGAAGAAACATTCTCTATAAAAACGAAATTAAATCACTTGCCTTATTGGAATCTCTGATTTGATGACGAATTTGATGAATGGTTCTCTCTCTCTCTGCAGATTTCTCCTCTCCTCTCTCTCTACAAGCTTTCTTCTCCAAAGTTAATTGTGGCTAGGGTTTGTGCTTTAGAAATTTTTTTGGAACAAGTTTCAATAACTTCTGTAGCCTATTTGGGTATGAGTGGGCTTAGTGGGTTAATGCCTAATCAGATATTAATTCCCAATTTTCGTAGGTTTTAATTCCCCAAAATTCAAAATTACCAAACTACCCCTTATACGTTGCCGGTATGGCCTAAAAATGCCCCGGGACCCAAACCAAACCCCCGGCTAGTGTTTTCTGACTATTTTGACCCTTCTAGACGCGTTGGCGCACTCAAAACGACCATACAGTTAATAGAACTAAAATTCAGTTTTTAATTAAAAATATTTCCCCGACGCGACTGTCACGCGCGTCTCAACAAAATTTCCAAATTGCCGTATTTCAATCTCATGACAAATTTCATAATTCAATATTCATATATAATCATATATGCACATATAATCAAATACCAACTCGCATCTCGCTAGTATTTTTAATCCGGATTAATTTCCAATTAATACGCATTTAATTTAATTAATCCCATAAAATAAATATCACAAAAATACGGGGTGTTACAATAGTTAGCTATACTATTAACAATAGTGTTTGACTCCATCTGAATGTGATTGATTGTATATTCATGAACTTTTAGCAAACTTTGAAATTCTATAATTGTTTATTTCATTTTCCATGGAGGCTTCCATTTGTTCAGACTATACTGAACTATTGCTTATAAATCAGACTTTATGCATACCTATGGCAACCCAAGATTGTAACATAATTGGATACCCCTGAGAGTAGATTCCATCTCAATATTAAGACTAGTTGAGAGTTCTATAAATCCATAGAATCCCCCTATAAGTCTCCCATGATCATCTCTAATTATTCCCCCTACATCACTGAATCTTAGGTTCCCTTTTAATGCTCTATCCACATTTACCTTGCATAAATTGAGAGAAGGTTTTAACCATAAAAAAATATTCATATTAGGAATAGGGTTAATGAACTTAATTTTAAAGTAGTGAAGAATACCATTGTCCTTATTGACAGGTCTGCTTCTGAATGAGAATCCACTAATAATTTCTTGAGTTAGTTATAAGACTTTTGAAATAATCTTGTGATTAATGATTTCCACCCCTTCAAACATACCTTCATTCATTGCGTTTCACAACTCCCAAAATGTAAGTAGAGGCATCATATTTATAAAACTTTTAATAAAGTATTTGTTTGAGTTCTCAATCCACCAGACAATGATCATGGCTTTAGGAGAGTTGAAGTTAGTCTTGATGTAATACCCTATTATTTTGAGGGCTTATTTAAGAATATTATATAAGATTTCAGTTGGGATATTTTATTTTAAATAAAGAAAATATTTTTATTGATATTATATTTAAAGAAATTATTTTGGTTTGAAATCGAATCAAACAATTAAATTTAAATATAAATGGTTTTTTGATATTTTATAATGGTTTAATTATGCAAAGTAGATAATTTTGAATTAAAGAGCTATATGGTAATACGTGTTAGCTTAGGCTCCAAGCTAGGATTTAAGAGATGTGATATATAAGGAATATTATAGCTAATTATAAGGAAAGAAAGATGAAAAAGAGAGGCCAAAAATGAAATCTTAAGTGGAAAAAATGAGAGTACTGAAAAGAGTCACTTTGAAGTGTTTTAGATCTTCTTTTTGAGTGCTTTCGGATGAGATTTGATAAAAACTTAAAAAACATACTTAACCTAATGTTTTGTGTATAATCCAAATCTGAAGTCGAATTGGAGATTTGGATAATCTTTGAATTTTATTTTTTTAGATTCTTAAAATAGGCCAACAATTGTGGATTTTGACTCTCTTGAGATAGTTTCGTTCCTGTGGTTAATTTAGTGTGCTACACCTATTAAACCTTGATTGTATAGTTATATCCATACTATGAGTTGCATTTATATGTAATATATGTTTGTATACTATATTCGTTATTGCACCCATTTTGCATGTATTATTTTCATGATGTGTAGTTTGGGATGACAAAACTAGTTGATTTTACGAGCATATTGGGTTATAGAAATTGGGTAGAAAACATGTACACTTGATTTGTAGGAATTGAATCTGAAATTTATTTCAATTAAGAGAATGATAATATGATGATTATAACTGGAGAATGCATGTACATTCTTTAGCCAAATCACCTGCTGGACGGGATGTACTGTCGTCTACGATTTTATTTATTATCAAAAGACTAGGCCATGGATCCGAGTTGGCGAGTATGAAAAGTGTTATTATAGCTATGATACCAAGATTTTATAGCCGTGATGCTAGGTTATGATGGGTCTGTGACACCCCGCTTAAAATAATAACGGGTGGCCAGCCCTATACTAAAATAATCAGGAATCTCAAGTGGATCATTCTCAGCATCTACTGACGATACCAAATTAAACACAACTAACTACCCATTATTACAAAAAGAGGTTGCCAAAAAAAATTTAAAACATACTATGCAAATAAACTAACCAAAAACATAACAACTACTGAATATGATAAAGAATACACACATGCTAATATAAAAGAGACTAATACCAGAGTACAATAAAATGTACAAAATAAAATACCCGAATATGCTGTCGGGTCACAGACAATACAATAATATGAGAAGGAAAATATAAAAGTTCTACATCTACGACACTTGGGTATAAACCCGATATAAAAACTGAATCCTAATCTAGATACACAAAAGATAGGAATAGGCTATATCAAAATCCCTCAACAGTCCGCTACTGCCACAACTCCATGCATACACTGGATAAAAAAAATTAACGGCGTCCTTGCGGAGGAACAACTAAAATAATATAATATATACATAGCAAGAGAAATTATAAACAGGTCAGAGCCTGAGGTGTGAAAATATTTTAGCAAGTGCATTAAAATGCATAATAATTATAAATGCATTATAACATGATTAAAGTGGAGTCGCATTCTCCAGAAAATTCCAACTCACCTCTCAACTAAAGCGCACACCTAAACGTATGCACATGATCATCGAATAACTTCTCGACGCAACCTTGGGGAAATTTAATCTAACCCACTCCTAAATTTATTATATAATATAAATAATGAAATATTCTCAACTCTCAATAGTGCACGACGTTTCGTGCGTGGGACGTCTCGCAAAGAGAAATCCAAATAAGGAATCCCCCCGATACACTATTCCTTGACACTGTCGATTGTCGAGATGTACTGATATATAATTATGATTACTAAGGATTAACTTCTCCCCACTCCCAACATTGCACTGCGTTTCGTGCGTGGGACGTCTCGCAAGCGAAATCCAAACAAGGAACCCCCCCCGATACACTACTCCTTAACAATGTTGGTCGTTGAGGTCCATTATGCTGTCGATACCCATCGTAATATATATACTCATATAATTTTATACTTATCATATTCACTTTTATATTCTCATCACAATTTAAGTCCGGATAAAATCTCCCGGAATGAGATTCAATCATTATTCTTTTATCTCTTTACACTAGAGACAACTATATGATATCTCATAATCAAATGCAAATAATATACTATTCACACAAGTATAATAATAACCATCCCAGCGAGTTATAACTCGAGGATGCAGGTTCTCAATGCTATCATCTACCAGGGAATCGCTCACATATCATCCTGGGTATCAACGGTCGAAATCTCACACCACCTTAGTAAAAATAAAAATCACAACGTATGGAAAGCAGTCATAGTTCTTCCCTGGAAATGAGACGAAACATACCCACCACGTCTCACCCTTAATAAAAATCACACAATAATAATTGAAGCTATGACCTTGGGACTATATGCTCCCTGCTCCTCAAGCCAGGGGCCTCACCCACATCGCGCAACTTCCTATGATAGCATAGAGGGGGTACGCTTCACTTATATATACATATATCATTCACACTAGATATACATATATCATCACATCATGTAAATGTATACCATCACACAAGGTATATATATCACGCCATATAAGTATACATACTCTTATTACGCTCGTATGCGTAAATGAATTAATTTCATTTATATAAGTATATTTCTCTCGATATACTATTCGTCACTAACTCACATAACTTCCCCACTTGGTCTATACGATACGATTTCTCACTTGAAGCTCACCCATCACTTCTATTATGATTAATCTCCCAAATCAACAAACATTAAGGATGCTCTCTATATCTGTATGCACATCGATCAACATTCGTTATTCCCAATCCATTTTATGGTTCAATTATTTATATGAACCTTTAAAGTTATCACATTATTGACTCAATCCAAAAATTCAATATTTCTAAGTGCATCCTACCTCTCTCTTATAGACCCATAATTATCTCCAAATCAAAATCTCAATAATAGTGGGCTTCCCCACTAGTCGGTACGATAATCTCCAATCGATATTCTCTCGAAATAAGTTAATATGACTACAGTAATTTATCGTAAGGGAAACTTCCTAAAAGTCTCCAAAACATACTTACCCAAACGAAACGGAACAAAACTCACCCCAGAGAAACATCCCCAAACGGCCCTGTTTTCGAATCGATTTGGGTCCAATCCGAATCGATTCGGCCCAGCGAATCGATTCGCCCTTCAAAGCGCATCGATTCGGTCCAAAAGACTTGGCAACTGTCTTAGGCCGAATCGATTTGGATTTGGGTCCGAATCGATTCAGTCACTCAAACCTTGAAGGCTGGAACGTTTCGAATCGATTCAGGTTGGGGGCTGAATCGATTCGGCCTGTTCAGAAGCTACGAAAATGGCTATTTTTTCTCTAAAATCCAAAATTCCAAAAAACCTATTTATCATATTCTCTCCATTTATCTTCAACCCAAACATATAACTAATAACAAAACTCATAATATAACTCAACCCAACTAATTTATGGCCTTAAATCCATTATATAGACATCAAATGTAAGATTTATCCAAAAATCTAGGTTTTGACATTTTAACCCAAAATCCATAATTTTGTCCACAAATTATGAAATAAATGATACACAACAATTATTTAGCAAGTTTAATTACTTGCCTCAAAGTTGTAGAGGTTGAATCTTCCTTGAAATTGCGGATTGGCCGAAATTCCCAAGCTTTCTTTCTCTTTCTCTCCTTCTCTTATCCTTCTCTCTCTTTCTCTTTTTTTTTCTAGGGCTTTCTCTTAATCTCAAATGAGATTTGTTTCTCCTGTTGGCTTTTAAGCCTTATCTCCCAAAATACACAACTTTAAATGATAATACACACTTTAAATGACTCGGTTACTTTAATTCGAGCCAAACGAACTTAAAATATTTCGGAATCCAAATAAGCCCCAAATACAGTCATTTTGACTATCTCGACCCTTTCGAAACCAACCACACACTCAGAATCGCCATTCGAAATACTTTCTAACATCTTCAAATTTTGACCTCAAATGCCAATTTAATTATTCTCCAATTAAAATAATTTTTATTTCTCCTAAAAATAATTAAATTATTATCCCAAAAATCTCGGGGTATTACAGGGTCGTGAGTTCGACTTATGTTATTTAATTTTTAAGCCCACTGGATTGTTCCGAGGATACTTGATAGAATGGTGGACGGTAGCATACCGTGGAAAGTACGACAGGAATTTTGATATGGGATCTTGGGTTGTGTAGTGCCCGCGATGAGATCCTAGGTTATGATTATATTATTGGGATTTTAGTTTGAGTGTTCATATTGCATACACTCTTTTATATGATGCATGAATACACACGAGTATGTGTAGTTACAATTGAAGTATTTATACGAGCTACTGAGTTTCCTGCTTACCTCCCATAGTTTGTTGTATTTTAAGTTTGATGCGAGATGATGTTTATGGCATCGTTGGGATTAGGAG
This sequence comes from Sambucus nigra, assembly GCA_949130495.1. NCBI lineage: Eukaryota > Viridiplantae > Streptophyta > Magnoliopsida > Dipsacales > Adoxaceae > Sambucus > Sambucus nigra. Next base: position 326,949,422 of record OX422219.1, on the reverse strand, counting down.
TGTCATTAGAGGATATGGATATTTATTTTCAAAATTTAAATGTACTGCTTTGTTTATAATATATTATCTTATAAAAGGACATTTGAGATTTAATAAAATTAAGACATTCGATTCAGTTGATTTATGTATTTATGCTTCCACAAATTTATTCTCAATCTAAATGATATTTTATTTAAAAATAAATTCTTTAATTTGTCAATAATTTTCAGTAACACCTCTCGAGATGTTACACTTGACCTCAAATAGTCTACCCAACCACTGCCAAATAAAAAATGCCACTGGATCACTTAAGAAGTAGTGATCAAATGTTCCTCACTTTTAAAACAACACTTGCATCTTGATGCTAATAAAAGCCTAGATTTTGAATTTCCTTGTCTAATGGCATTGCATTTTGAAGCAATTTCCAAGCAAAAGTAGAGATTTTTTGTGGACAATATTTATTCTATAGGAACTTAAATGATTAACCCATAGGATTTTTCCTTCTACAAACCTCCACTGCTGAAGCAAAGTTAAATTATCTTGTGATTAAAAGTTTTCAGACCATAGAATTATTGCAAGTAGTAATCTGATCAGATGCAATTTCATGCACATATCTAATTCTTTTTATAGATTGAGAACCATTGTTTCCATACCAAAGATTGTATTTGTACTTTCTGAGATGAAATGAGCCCATAAACCTTCTTTATTGATCGATTTCTCCTTGCCCTAATCCCCTCTTAGACTTGAAGAAATCTTCCATTTTTCCATTTACAATTATAGAAAACTAGTTGTTGGATAATAATCTCCAGACTAAGTCAATGAAGAATTCTAAGGAGAAAAAATTTCTCAGGACATATATCACAAAGATCCATGATGTTTTATCATAGGCTTTTTCCATATCCAATTTTATTATAATATTAGACCCACTCCTCTTATTGCCTATATCACTTGACATTTCATGAGCTGGAAGCATATTGTCCACCGTGCTTCTACCTTTTGTAAATCCAATTTAAAGCTGATTTATTATACTGGGCAGAATGGTCGAGAGTCTATGTTTAGGATTTTTGAAAGAATTTTGAGGTTGGAATTATTTAGGAATATAGGTCTATAATCAAAACATTTAATTGGATTGGACATCTTTGGAATAAGCACAATAGAGGTATCAGGCCTACTGATAGGGATGTGAGCTCCAGAGAAAAAAGAGTGGATAGCCTTGATTAAATCTGCCTTGATTAAATTTGCCTTAATAATACTCCAAAATTTCTCATATAAAAACCCTCCATAACCATTAGGACCTGCTGAACTATCTTCATTCAACTCATTTATAGCACACCAGATTGATGATCTGAACAACACCTATTGAGGTGGTTGATAAATGAATCAGGATATTTTGCTATCCATTGGCATTCACAGGACCTCTGTCTAGCCTAGAAAAAACCAAATCTTCCTCCCTTCTATTATTACACCAGGTACACTTTGATCCCATAAAGCCTAAATCCATCAGGACACTTAATGATATAGAATCATTAAAGTCTTGAGAACCATTAAAGTCAAGGGAATTACCACCTAGCTTTTCATCAGGCTTTCTCTTTATATTAAATTCCCCAATAACTAAATGAGGACTGTTAACAAATTTAGAACTAATCTACTCAATGCTATTCCACAAAGGATTCTTTCTATTTGAGTGCATTTAGCATAAACCAAAGAGATTACTACATCTTACTTCAATATCTGATGGGATACTTTCAAACAAAGGACTTGATCTTTATCTTACATCATTAAACAAAGGACTTGAGCTTTGTCTTTGGTTCTTGAACGATTAGTTTGTCCTCCTCTTTCGCAGTTATCGTACTTGGTGTTAGCTCCACTTCTTTATGCACTTCTTTGTTCAGTAACCTAACTTCATGGACACTTTAATCTCTAATAGGCTTAACAAGTATTCTTATAACTTCCAATGGATTGTTAGCTTTCACACGTGTCTTGGTCTCTGCTTGGTTCTTGAAAATACATTTGTCTACTGCATGGGCTTTCTTTTTACAATGAACACAGAACTGAGGACGATCTTCAAATGCCACTTCCTACCAAAAACCTCCACCTCCACATCCTATCCAAACCCTTTTAGGTTTATCTAGTAAGATATTTTACTCCACACAAGCTCTTGCAAGACTAGGCCTATTTATTGAAATAGTAGATGTATCCATCTTTAGTGGTTTCCCAATTAACTGAGCAATTGAAAATAAAGAGGACTTAGCAAAGAAATGAATGGTAGCTTTAGAAGATTTGGCTGAATTCTGGAGTGCATTTGAAAAATCTCATTGGATATCTTCCACTATAACATTATACTCTGAGCCATACTCTTGTGAAGTCTTCCCCGTTGTTCAATCCAATAAAAATATGTTTACGATCCAGTAAATCGACATTATATGCAGCCTTTAATGAGAAGGAGAGGAGTTTCTTACGGATGATCTCCATTGATGGTCTTCTATGTGAGAATTTTCTTAACAATGCAAACTTGAAAGGCTCTGCCAGGTTCTTGATATCTTCATTTGAAAACAACACTGCAGGTTTTCCGTTGTACATGGAAGGGAGTTTTAAGTTAGTTTCCACGATCATGTAATGCTAAAACACTAGGAAATGATTTAAGCCATGGTATTGGACAGATGTTTAGGGTTCGAAGGGATTTAATGCGGAGTTTTGGTCGTGGGTGCCATAAAAAACACCCCAAAATAACGCCATATGAGGAGTTCTTCTAGCAATCCTTTTCCACACCCAAAATAACGCTTCTATAACACTTAGAAACTCTTCATAATAGAAGAATAATTGTGTGGAATAATATAAGTGAACTATAGAGATAATAAGCAGGTTTTTATGAGTGAAAGTGATGGAGAGAATGAGTATTTTCGGATTGGGGTTAATGCAAATTTTCATTCTCTATAAATGGATGAAATTGGGACAGATAGTCCTTATAAGCCACCCTAAATGACTCATACCCATACCATGGATGAAAATCATCCAAAGTTGGCAGGCTACCTAACTCAAATTTCTCCATTTTTTACTAAACTTCGGACAAAACTACCCTCATTATGGGTCTAACGCATTTTTTTTAAAGACGTCAAAGAAGAGAAAGTTGTCCACAATTTAATTTTACATCTTGTGATTTTTTTAAAAATTTTCTAGAACTGTTATTTTTTGACGAAAAATCATTATTACATTATTATTATAATTTTTATTTTTTTTGAATTTCCTTCTTTTATCCTTATGATGTTTTAATATATATAAATATAATTATATAATTCGTTCCATTTAATTTCTTCTAATCCCATTTAAAATACGTAACTTAATTGACACGTGTAACGCATTACATGATTTTTTTAAACTTCTCCTTAACCTTAATTACAATTTAAAACAATCTATTTAAATTAATCTCATTAATTTCTCATAATATGACTTTATTAATTAAACGAAAATCGAGCGTTACAACCTTCCCACTGTGGGAACTTTCATCCTCGGAATAAAAAAACATGAAATATAATTAACTAAATAATTCGGGATGTATCTTTCTCATCGTCGATTCTAATTTCCAAGTCGCTCCCTCAACACCACTATTTTCCCAAATAACCTTGATGAGGGGAATCGTCTTTTTACGAAGCATCTTCTGGCCGTGGTCTATTATCGCCAACGATATAGTCTCGTAGTAAACATCGTCCCGAAGATCTAACTGATCCCAATTGATTATATGAGACAGATCTAGAATATACTTCCATAACATCGATACATGAAAAACGTTACGAACATTGGCTAACTGAGGCGGTAAAACCAAACAATATGACACTAGACCAATCCTATCCAGAATCTCAAACAATCCTGCGTACCTTGGTGCTAGCTTTCATTTCTTGCCAAACTACTTATTCCAGGTCTAGACTTTAGTTTAATGAGCACACCGTCATCAGAATCATCTATTTCTCCTTTAAACCTCCTAATGTTTTTTTTCACACCAAGTTATGTAATTTATTTCACTCAAGCTTAAACATACATGTGGTTTTCTGCATGTACAAATATTGCTCTACTTTCTCCAATACATGGAACTTCTTCCTTCCTAGGTATTATAATCAAGTGATCGCTTTATAAGTATTTTCATGAACTCTTAGCTGTGATAATGCTTAGTCTTGTGGGTCATGACAACAAAGCCTTTTTAATCTTTTGCCCATAAATGAAATTTATTCGTATGACCTTAAGATATTTTTTTGGTTCAATGTTTATCATATATTATGTCACTGTCGGACAAGTCTTATTTACTTTCATTGGGATTCATAAATTTACTCATTGATTCATAACATTACAGTTGTTTCCAATTTCTCAAAATCCTTTTACTTAAAGTCTCATAGACTCTTGAGAGGCTCTTATCACCAAAGTGTTAGATTGTTAAATATACCAAGTTCTCGATTTTCCCCGAATTTAAACTTTGGTGAATAATTGCCTTCATCACGATGGCATATGATCATGTAATTACTATATGGCGATATCATATATGATAACTTCTCGTGTCAAGGAATAAAATAATCATCAAGGCCTACTAATTGCCTCCCAAACTCAAGGGGTGAATCTGCATGATCACTATTTATCCCAATTTAAAACTCACGATCATTCGTTTGCCCCACTAATACGACAACTTACAATTTAGTGCGAATACGAATTCGTCATTAATTAAATACTCTAAACTTTAAGGGCAATTAATTATAGTCTCACCGACCCAGATATTGCAGATCATTAAGCCCAAGTCAACTAATAAACCACATGTAATGGAAATTTACTATCCTTTATCCACCTTAAGCATTTTAATACTTCTATAACTCATAACCTTGGACTATGAAGAAGAATTTAATGTACACCTATTCATAAACCATCCCGTAATTAACACTGGGCCAACATTATCTTTACCTTTATAGACGATAAATAGTAATTATTGTTTATAATCGCAACACATTCCTGTGTACTATTTAAACATATGACATGAAGACTATGCACCCTAGTCTTAATCGAATGTGGAACTATGTACGCATATCGTTACATAATTTTGATATTGAAATCCCTTACCTATGGCCTAGGTATTTCCTAATCGGACTGAGATTCGTAACCCAGACCATTGTCCTAAGTCAAACGGTGACACCACAAGCCTTATAAGAAAGGGGATGCTATCGCTAAGCATTACGATGCTTCCATCCTTATAGGTCATACCTATTCATTTATTATTAATGATCATGGTGCACTACAAAATAAAAAGAACTGTAATAATTCTCCATTACCTCTCATGAGCAACGCATGTTAACTCTCTAATCCTAATAGTTCATACTTGAACTTAAAATCGTTATACTAAGATACCACTAATACTTTCCCATTGAGCTCCATTGTTGACCTTTACTGTATTAGGATACACTTACACTAATTAGGACACTATTTCCATAACGTTATTGCCATTGTTCCATAGCTACATCTACGTGCTAACCTGCATTCATTAACCTTTCATACCTTGGGAAATTAATCACCACAACACAAACACATGCCCTTTTCCAAGTTTGTTACACAAAATTTCACCTAGTCGTTACAACAAATTATTTGTTTCATCTCAAAGTATTCACAATTTTGTCCATAGGTAATGCGTATCTTGTCTTTGTATACTAAGCTCTCTACAATGGGATATACTTTATACTAAATTAAAATCCTCATTACACTATCATCAAGAACGAACTTCTAATTTTGAAAAGGAAAAAAAATGAAAATCAACTTTAAATGCCAATTATTTTTTTTGTAATCAGGCCCCATACATCCCTAATGAAACTCAATTATTTAGCCTAAGGGACAAGACCAATATTTTTTTTATACTCGTTACGATTAAAGGGATTGTCTTCACATCGAGACATGCCCCACATGTCATAATGACTAGAGACAACTTATATTTTTGTTCCTAAGTCGTATACATATTCTCCTTCCTAGCATTAAATATTTTTACACTACTGTATACTTGCTTAAATAATAAAATTTAAATAATAAAATTTATGTTTAGTCTAACACACTTGTCGTGCTAGATCCCTATATAAATAGTTTATCTATAAGGGTCCTCCTAAATCGTTCTATTGTGTCACGTGTCCTTGACACTAATAACTTTCAATACCGTTATTTATTTCATGCACGACCATTGGTGGCTTGATTTCCTATAACCTTAACCTGTTATTACTTAACGTGAGATATCCCATCATCTTGATGCCTTACTCATGTACATAAATAATTGTAAAATGAAATTTCACTTTACAGATTATCTCTCAAACTCCAACTCGAACATCGAAGCATTAAATCCCGTTCTAAAAACCAACTATTATACTTTCGCTCAACCTATACAAAATGAACTAAAACCTTAACGTAGACATACTATAACTATTTACCTTTATATGAAAGTGAAACACAAGTGCACACTCCGACACTCACGTAACATATGCTCTGATACCAAGTTGTGACGCCCCAATTTCAGGTGTCAATGCAGAAAATATTTTTATACTTTGATTTCATTTAAGAAAATCCTCTGTTTTGAAATAAACATTCGATTTATTCATTTGTATCGTAAAATTCATTTAATTTAATTAATGAAATAATGTTCGGCTTGTTTATAAGAACACTTGAAATTAAAAACTTTTACAATTTTAATGGAATAGATAATGACTAAAGTGGAATTCATACAGTCCTCAATTATTACGTTCCCAATTTAAAGCACTTGTGTTAAAGTCATTTGATAAAAACCATTGTTTGAAATTAAATTACATAACTAAAATGAATAGCGACATAACTCTAATTGCATGGCTAACTCCCCTTTCCTTTCCCGTTATCCATATCGTTTCCTCTATGTCAAGTGCCCCGGGGAGGGGGGGGGGGGGGGGGGGGGGATGGCGGGACGAGACTAGTCCCAACACTTAATTTTCAAGTTTTATATTTTATCAAAAGTCCATTTTCATTTCACCTTTAACTCGGTATTTCATCTTTTGAAAATAATTTTATTTACAATTTCTTGTGATACTTAACCTTTGAATTCGGATACCCGTTTTACATACTTTAATGTGCTTTTCACTATTCATTCACACTGGTAAACTTGCATTTTATATACTTTGCCAAAAATGCTTCTTTTTGTCTTTACTTTTCAAAACATGAGCGTAACAACCCGCCTATTAAAATAACGGGTTGCCGTCCCTCTACTAAAATAAAATAGGAATCTCAAATGGCTCATTCTTAGCATCACTGTTGAAAATCTAATTAATTACTAACCACAAATTCTTAATCAAGTCGTGTGTCAATTTTGAACTTTAATGAACATAATAAAATCATTCACCATCATCTATGTCAGATAAATAATTAAATCCACGATCACATAATCATATCTGAATACTTGAATATGACAAAATATATTAACCTAATAAACAATCGGTTTATAGTCCAATACAACTGAATTAAATAAACTGAAATAAAAAATGACATTGGGCGACATGCCCGGATAATAACTGACTAAATTCTAGCTAGAATCTCAGAGATAGAAAGCGGCCAAATAATTCCTGAAACACTCCACAACTTCTGTAAGTTCGATGACTTGAAAGGATCGTTATGCTTGACATCCTTATGTCTAGACGCCTAAAAGTTTTGAAAATAATTTTGATACGGGTCAGAGCCCAAAACCTTTTGAAAATATTTTGCAAGTGATTAAAATGCATAAATAAATATGTATGAATTCTTCCATATTTAAATTGGTGTCGCACTCATATGAGATAGTACTCACCCCTCAAATATAGTGCGCACCTAACGTATGCATATTAACCCATAGTTATGCTATCGCGCCTAAGAAGTCTCCAATATCCTTAAGTCCATCCGCTACCCTATGTCGTGTATATTTTATAATTAATTTTCCCTTCCGTTTCATAATTATAATCCTCAATTATAATGAATCAATTAATATAAGATAACTTCAACAATTATAATTTTCAGTTATAATTTATCGATTCATTCCAAATAACTTTCACTAGTTATTAAATTAATATTCACACTTTAAAATCTCATGACCATATATATTTTTCTACACACATATATACGTAGTTCAATATCACATCAAGAATACATATACATCACTCGCTATATATGTATAATCGCCATCCCTCAGAGTAATAACTCACTAAATGCGAATCTCTAAAATGCTATCATGCACCAGGGCATACACACATCATCCTGGGCCACCAGGTCAGATTCTCACACTGAACCCTGATGAAATCATAAACGTATTGGAGGCGATAATAGGTTCTTTGATGGTGAGTCATAACCATAATCAAATTACCTCACGTCGAACTTAAATCTCAAAGGGTACATGCGTGGTTCTTTAACCCGGGGTCCATACTTATCCTGCTCTTTTTCGCCAGGAAAGATAATCCTCACCGCCCAACCTCCGATGATTCCACTAGAGTGGTCTGTTCACATAATTATATCATGAACACCAATATAATAATATATATACTGTCTCAATACCCGTATATATATTCTCAATAATTTCGGCTAACCGTGCCTATTACTCGTGGAACTATCCCAACATTGTTCGAATATAATTTTCATTCTCAATTACTTAATTATCCACTTAATTAATTAATCGATTCTCATAATTTTAATTCTGGACACGTAAAACTCTCAATCAGCCCATATCCTTATTTTTTTTGATTTTTTCATCACAAATTCATTAATAAATCTCTGAGTACAATTCACTCCAAATACTCTAATTTTCACCTTGGATAAAATTTCCAATTAATCTAAGCCATAATTCATATAATTTTCTAGAAGTCCTAAATTATTCTCGAACATCATAATCTAATTTCAGAATTTAAATTACGAACATTTTTTTCATCAAATAATCCGACCTTTACGTAGCAGGTCAAGCGAACCGATTTGCCCTAACAGACTGCAACAGTGTGTCTCAAATTCGTTGTTCAGTAAGTTCAACTCCAAATCCATAAGTCGCAACATCATATTCTTTAATAAAATTCAATTACCAATAATTCTAAACATGGAATCAATTTATTTTGAACATATCTCTCTCCATATATGATAACTTTATGGTTTTTAAAAGAATTCTCTAAATATGATAAAAGTTTCCCTATCTCATAATAATTTATCAATTTCAATCATCAAAGTTCATAATTCATCTATCAATACGAGATTCAAATTCTAAATTTCAATCTTAAATAATAATTTTAAAAAACCATTTATCAAAAATCCCATTTGTATATGAATTCCACGCAAAAATCAATTCCCAATCATGATATGAATTGAAATTCAACACATAAATAAATAGCAAAGATAATCACTTGCCCTAAGATTCGTAGTGTCTGAATTTGATTGAAAAGTTCTTTTTTTTTTCCAATTTGATTTCCTCTACAATTTTCCATTAGCTTTCCTTTAGACTCTTGAGTTTTTCTCCTCTTTTTCTTCACCCTCTTTCTAACCTCTTGTAGTACTTAAATAAACTTTTTGTATTTGTAAAGTGATTGTTTGTTTTGCTTAAACCTTCTTTTATAACATCAATTCCAAAATTTCTGTAACGCCCCGTGTTTTTAATGATGTTTATATTGAAATTAATTAAATTAAAAATGGGAAATTAATTTGGGTTAGAATAAATATTAATTAGCGAGACAAGGGTTAATATTTATTTATATTGGATAGTGAATGAGTAATAAATTAATAAGAATGTATTATGATTGCCGTGAGTGAGAAATATGGCAGTTACAGTAATCTAGTTGGGACACGCGTGTCTGTCGTGTCGAGACTTAAAATTATGAGTTAAAATGTAATTTAATCACGGGTTATTCAAATGGTAATTTTGAGCACGCCAATGTATTCGAAAGGGTTGAAATGCTTAGAAAAGTGTACTCAGGGGTTTTGTTTGGGTCCCTGGGCATTTTTAGGCCAAACCATCACCCCGGAGGGCTATTTTGGATTTTTTGGGAAAAGAGACCTACGAAAATTCCAAGTGTATATTATCTGGTAGGTCGATGCTATTCGGGTTAGAAGTTTCAAAATACACAGAGGCCATTATAGGAGGAAGAGAGGGAATTTCAAAGCCATCCCATACCATTCCTGCACCACCACCACCACCGTTGTGTAGATCGGTAGGAGAGGAAAGCAATCCCACTATCGTTCTGTAGAAATTTAGACTTGATATTCGAGAAAAGTATTTATCTTGAAAATTTTGAGCACATATACCATCCATGATAGTATAGGATGACCAATCTCATGAATATATGAATATTTGTGTTAATTTGGAAGATTTAATTCGTGTTCTTGGGTAGGAATCATGTTAGGTTTAATCCCTTTATGCACGTGGAACGAATTTGATGAATTAATGATATTAACATATGAAGAAATCTGGGTTCTTGTTGATGTTCTTGAACAATAACGCTACTTTAGGGTTTTTAGGATTAAATATGGAATTAATCCGATTTAAAGGCGTTCCTTGATGATTTAAGGGCTCCTAACATGTTAGAAACCATTTATACATGTTAGTATAATGTCTGGTACACTTAGTTGGGAGTTTGGTAATGAATCATGAAGGTTTTGAGTGTTAAAAATGGTGAAACCCATAATAGTTAGAAGGAAGAAGATGATACCTATTACAACGAATCGATTTGGATCCTTGTATGAATTGATTCGGAAGGGCGAATCGATTCGGATCCTCCGATTTTGATAATTTTCTCTATTTTAGCCTTGAACTTGAATCGGTGAACGAAGGAACTTTCAGGATACCTTTAAAACATTGTGAGAGACATTTTGGGCTACCAGTAGGCTAATGATAAGATTGGAACTTAGTTAAAAGTGGAATGAATTATGGCTAAGGTTAATTGATACGATTTGTAATGTAATGTATTCGAGCAAATAAGAATGAGTCACGGTGAAGGTGAGTGAACCTATGTCTCAGACCAGTAGGCTATGAGTAAATTACCTACTGAAATACTTTAAAGAATAATTGGCACACTTCGAGTAGTGGGTGATACTCAGGTATATACGACGAGAAGTATAATCGAAGTTTAATAATACGTAGAATATTCAAGAGTTTCATATACTACGTGCGGGATATATATTTTAGGATACGTGTACACCAATACTGATGTTATATATATATATATATAGGTTGTGTGAATGCCTATTGTGTGAATTTTCATGTGCAAACACGCCTAGGCTACTTGTTATCATGAGAGGTTCCACGTCGTGAACAGTTTTATCTTGATGAGCCCATTTGAGGGGTTGTGACTTGTACCTCAGAACATAGAACTTAGGTATTAAGCACTTCTTGTGTGACTGAGAGTGTGACCGGTTATTTGGGTGCATTAGGTGTGTGAGTATCCCAAAGGCTTAGGACTATGTTCGCCTCCAATTTGTGTGAATATTGAATATATGGTTCGAGAGTGATTCCGAACCCTATTTCCTTTACTTAGTACGTGATGTACCAAGACTTGATAGCAGAGTATGCCCGCATCGTAGGTCTGTGCCTAGGGATGCCGTATTCATATATGTTACAAGTGTGGTGTTTATATATATACACGTGTGATTTATCCTACTACATGTGTACTAGTAGATAAGATGGATAGTGATATCTAAAGTAATATAAATATATGTAAACTTAACAATTAATTGGTAACTTTTAATGGATAAAAGGACTTGGAAATTTCGTACCTATTGTATGGGCAATACGTTTAGGCACGATGAATTATTAGACGGGACGAGATTTAATTAAGACTAGTTAGGCAGGGTAGTATAACTAGGTTGGTTTAGAAGTATACGTTAGGCATGCACACTGGTATATAGGTGAGGATCTCAAGTGAGGGCACGTGAAGCTAATATGTATATAATATATACTCTTACTACATTTTAAATACTTGCAAATATTTCAAAATATTTTACTGGGGCTTTGATCTGTTTCAGATCTATTTTTGTAAAAACCTTTTAGGTGCGCAGCCACAGGGTCGCCAAGCTTAGGAGTTCCTTCACATTTGATGTGCTTCAACTGCTGTGGATGTTGCAGGACCTTAGTAGTAGACGCCTACACATTTATCAGTTCCTTTCTATCATTCAGTTTTATGAGTCGGGCATGTCGCCCATCTCTAGCTAGTGGGTATTTAAGAGACATTGTACTTTTATTTTAATTTCAGTTTGGGATATTTGATTTATATTAGGGATGGTTGTATTTGGATTTCAGGGTGGAGTGTTTATTCCAAGCACATTTATTCATCTCGTGGTTTTAGCATTATTACTATGTTTACTGGAATGGTGAATGTGATTTATTAGTTTAATTTATTACCTGTTAATAAAAAGATTAAAATTTTGGCATCGGGCCATTAGGGAATTAGTAAAATAAATTGGTTTTCGACAGTGATGCTAAGGATGAAACCATTAATGATTCCTATTTAATTTAATAATGGACCGATCATCCATGATTGGAATAGGCAGGGTGTCACAGATGGTATCATAGCATCAGGTTCTAGTGTCCTTAGGATATGTGCGAACTTGTTACGTTTCTAGCATAACGTTCTTTGATATAAAGCCCTACAATTAGGATTATTGCATCCATGATTACACATTTAGGTCTTCAGCCATTTTGAGAAGTATTGATATGTGGACTTATGTAAATTCTCTTTCATTTTAGATACCCCCAAGATGTGCACCACGAGCTACCCCAAATGCACATCCCGGGTTGTAGCCAGCTCAGGCACTAGGGACTATGAATGTTACTGAGGTAGCCTCCATTGTGGTTTAGGCGGTTAATGTGACTTTGACTACTTTTGCTCAGAAGGCACCACATGTGCCACCCCAGACTCAGGTTGTGGATCCATACCATTCACACTCATTTACTTCTTCTTGGGAGAGATTCAGAGACGCCTTTCAGAAGGCTCATCCTCTCGAGTTTCAGGGGAGCTCCGATGTAGTCACGGTGTGCCGATAGAAGAAGGATATCCAACGGTATTTATGGATATATGAGTGAACTGATGTACATAGACAAATACTATCTACCTTTAAGTTAGTGGTGGCAGCCTTGCAGTGGTGGAAATCCGTTACCACTGCACATGAGATAGACACCATGACGATTCAGGAGTTCTGGGAGCAGTTCGACCGCAAGTACTTTCCATCTTGCATTCAGACAAAAATGAGGTGGAAATTCTTAGACGTTTCTCAGAAAGGGAGGACAGTGGTGGAGTATGAGGAAGAATTTACTAGGTTGGCAAATTTTGTTCCCGAGGAGGTAAGTATGGAGGAGAAGAGGATACAACTATTTGTGAATGGCATTACCTGGAGAATTCGACAAAATTTGTTGGGTAATCTCGCTTTGAATACATATAAGAATGTGTTGAATGCCACTTTACTATAGTGTCAGGACCACCGCTTCCACATGAAAGGAAGCAAGTTCTCAAGAGAGTCCAACTAGTAGGGCAGGATAGGGGGTAGTAGTGCCAGTGGGGCACAATCGACTCAGACTCATGTGAGGCATGGTGAGAAGGGTTCCCATCTCGGGGATGCTACTAAGAGTTTCCCATCTGAAGATTTCAGGAAGGGGTAGGGTGGATTCCGGCATGGTCATCGGGGTCATCAGGATCAGAAGGGCCAATAACGTTTTCTGGAGGGCCATCAGGGCCAAGGGAGAGGTGGTATGGCCAGCAGGGCCAAAGGGAAGGGAATTTCATGGACATATGTTTCATATGTGGCAAGAATGGCCATAATCGTCAGGATTGACCTAATAAGGGCAGAGTTCCACAACAGCAGGGCGCTCGCCAGGAGCCCCAGAGGCCTATTTTTCCTGCTTCCCTCCCAGCACCAGCACCAGCACCAGGACCAGCACTAGAAATAGCACTAACACCAACACTGCCTGCCATACCAGTCATTCCAATTTCTTATACATGGGACTTTTGGGCATATTTTATTTGATACTAGGGCTTCACACTTATTTATAGCCACTAGATTTACACGAGCTATAGGATTGTTAAACACAACTGATAGTACAATCACATGTGTTGACTCATCACTGGGTAACGGGACATATATCTTCTTTATTTTTCGAGGTGTGAGTATAGATATTGGGAGACTTAGTCTGCCACCTGATATGGTCGTATTAGATATGTCAAAGTATGACGCCATTATTGGCATGGATTGGCTAGCAGCGTATCGGGCCATGATTGACTGTTATAGTTGGAGTATAGTATTTATGATTCCAAGCTAGTATATGTTCTTAGTGGAGATACCTCATCTCTAAGGGGGATCATCCACTCATTTATAGTATATAGAGGAATGGACCTTTAAGGGGGTAATGATCTCCCTAGATATGATTCGAGTTGTATGTGAGTTCGCAGATATGTTTTAGGAGATACCGGGATTGTCTCCTAGCTGTGAGATATAGTTTGTCATTGATTTTGTGCCAGGAACTCAGCCGATATCTTGTGCGCCTTATCGTATGGATCCTATGGACATTTGGGAGCTACGAGACCAGATTGATCAGTTTTTGGGGCAGGGCTTTATTCATAGGAGTACCTCACCTTGGGATGATTCGGTGTTGTTTATAAGGAAGTGGGATGGATCTCTACTCCAATGTGTAAATTATCGGGAGTTGAATAAAGTCACGATATGGAATAAATATCCGTTGCCCAGAATTGATGACTTATTTGACTAGTTGAGAGGAGCCGCCTACTTATCTAAGATAAACCTGAAGTTATGATACCACTCGTTGCGCATCTGGGAGCAAGATGTAGCTAAAATGATATTTCTGACGAGATATGTGTCTTATGAGTTTCGAGTTATGCCATTTGGGATAACCAACGCGCCAACTGTGTTTATGAATTTGATAAATAGGGTGTTCAGAGAGTTCTTGGACCAGTTTGTCATTGCCTTTATTGATGACATCCTAATTTATTCTCAGACGGAGGAGCATGCATAGCATCTACGCAGGGTTTTGCAGACTTTATGCGAGCATCATTTGTACGCTAAGTTCAAGAAATACGGATTTTGGATGCGTGAGGTACAATTCTTGGGGAACATTATATTTGATATGGATATCAGTGGATCCCATTAAGTTGTCAGCGTTGAAGGAGTGGGGAAATCCCATGACATCGACGAAGGAGTGTAATTTCTTGGGGTTAGTCAGATACTACCGACAGTTATTTCAGGATTTTCAAAGATTGCTGGCCCATTGACAAATTTTTCTCCTAAAAGGGTACCGTTTATCTAGGATGACGCTTGTCAGTTGGATTTTGATGAGCTGAATGACAAGTTGACTTCATCACCCGTACTTTCACTTCCCAAAGTAGGAGTGGAGTATTTTTTTTACTGACGCTTCCTTACAAGGACTTGGGGGTGTGCTACAACAGGAGGACCAGGCTATAACTTATGCCTCCCGTAAGCTTAAGCCTCATGAGAGGAATTACCCCACCCATGACTTGGAGCTAGCTGCAGTCGTGTTTGCACTGCAGATTTGGAGACATTACCTATTGGGGCAGAGATTTTACGTATTCATAGATCATAAGTCACTACAATACTTGTTCACTCTGAGAAAGTTGAATATGCATCAGCGTAGGTGGTTGGACTTTGTGAAAGATTATCAATTTAACATCCAGTATCACTCGGTGAATGCTAATGTGGTGGTAGATGCGGTGAGTCGTAGGCCAGTGAGGGATATGGAAGAAGATTGGAAGGCAAAATGAAAGGATCTGTGACACCACGATTCAGTTGCCAGGTCATTCATGTCAGTTGTGACCATTACAACTAAGATTTTCACGAGGGTTGTACAGGCCCAGGCACCGGATTCTTTTTGTCCGGACCAAATTTGACAGCTTCTAGTAAGGGAGTAGAGTCTTACTCAGTGAGTTGATATGGAGGCTTACGCTTCAAAGAAAGATTAATTGTCCCGTAGGGGGAGGACTTACGATATACAGTAATGGTAGAGTTTCACGGGTCACAGTTTATGGTACATCCTGGAGGGGATAAGATATACCAAGATATGAGACGATAATATTAGTGGAGTGGGATAAAGATACACATTGTCGAGTTTGTCTCAAGGTGTATCACTTGTCAGCTGGTTAAGGTGGACCATAAAAAACTGGTAGGGGTTGTACAGCCGTTAGATATTTTGATGTGAAAATAGGAGAGCATTTCCATGGAATTTATTACTGGGTTGCCTACTTAACAAATGTATCATGATTCCATTTGGGTGATAGTGGATCGGTTGATCAAAGCATCCCACTTTCTACCAATTTGGACGGATTACATTACGGGACGGTATGCCCAGATTTTCATCACTAAGATTGTGAGATTGCATGGGGTGCCACTTGATATTATTTTTGATAAGGACAAGATCTCCGTGTCTCATTTTTGGGAGAGTTTTCAGGAGGCCAGGGTACCGAGTTGCGATTGAGTACAACCTATCACCCACAGATGGACGGTCAGACAGATAGGACGAATCAAATGTTGGAAGATATGTTACGAATGTGTGTCCTGGATTTTAGGGGAGGTTGGGAGTAGTATCTTCCATTAGTGGAGTTTGCGTATAATAACTCTTATCAGTTTACGATTGGCATGGCATCATTTGAGGCATTGTACGGTAGACCTTGTTGTTCGCCCGGTTGTTGGTTGGAGGTGGGGGATAATAAGCTTCTTGGACTAGAGTTAATTCAGGACACTTCAGCTAAAATTGAGTTGATTCAGAATCATATACGGGTAGCGCATGATAGACAAAAGTGTTATGTCGATGCCAAGTGGTTCTTCCTGGATTTTAATGTGGGGGATCAGGTGTTATTACTTGTATCTCCTATGATGGCGATAATGAGGTTAGGGAAGAAAGGAAAGTTGGCACCATGTTATGTTGGGCCATTCCCTATTATTGAGCGGATTGGGCCAGTTACATATAGACTCGAGTTGTCGGAGCACTTACATTAGATTCAAGATGTATTTCATATTTCTTCGCTGAGGAGATATCTCTAGGACGAGTTATCTCACACTCATATTGCATTAGGTAAGATTTATTTATAGCCCGATATTTCATACGAGGAGAGGCATTTTGCTATCCTAGACCATAGTGGGAGGAGATTGAGGTCGAAGGTAGTTCCACTAATATGTGTTCAGTGGGGGCATCATAATGACGACTAGTCTAATTGGAAGCGTGAGGATAAGATGCATGAAAAATATCCAGAGTTGTTCATACCAGGTATTTTTTTGAATTTTAGGATGAAATTTCGTTATTAGGGGGGAAGTATGTAACACCCCATATTTTTAATGATTTTTATACTGAGATTAATTAAATTAAAAATGGGAAATTAATCTAGGTTAAAATAAATATTAATTAGCGAGACAAGGGTTAATATTTATTTATATTGGATATTACTTAGTGAATGAGTAATAAATTAATAAGAACGTATGATGATTGTTGTGCGTGAGAAATACGACAGTTATGGTAATTCAGTCGGGACGCACGTGTCAGTCGTGCCGGGACTTAAAATTATGAGTTAAAATATAATTTTATTATGGGTTAACCAAACGGTCATCCCGAGTGCATCAATGTATCCAGGGTCTAAATAGTCAGAAAAGTGTAATTGGGGGGTTTGGTTTGGGTCCTAGGGCATTTTTAGGCCAAACCGGCACCTCGGGGGGGGGGGGGGGGGGTACTTTGGTCTTTTGAATTTTTGGGGAAAAGAAACCTACAAAAAATTTAAGTGTATATAATCTGGTAGGTTGATGCTATTAGGGTTAGAAGTTACAAAATACACAGAGGCCATTAGAGGAGTAAGATAGGGAGTTTCAAGGCCATCCCACACCATTCTTGCACCACCACCACCACCACCACCGTTGTGTAGATTGGGAGGAGAGGAAAGAGATCCCACCATCATTTTGCAAAAATTCAGACCTGCTATTCGAGGCAAGTATTTATCTTGCGAATACCATCCATGTTAGTGTAGGATGATTAATCTCATGAATATAAGAATATTGGTGTTAATTTGGATATTTGATTCATGTTCTTAGGTATGAATTATCGTAGGTTTAATTTCTTTATGCATGTGGAATGAATTTGATCAATTAATGATATTAACATATGAAGAAATTTGAATCTTGTTGATGTTCTTGAACAACAATGTTAATCTAGGTTTTTTAGGATTTAATGTGGAATTAATTCGATTTAAAGATGTTCCTTGATGATTTAATGATTCTAATGCGTTAGAAACCATTTATATATGTTAGTATAATGTCTAGTACACTTAGTAGGGAGTTTGGTACTGAATCATGAAGGTTTTGAGTGTTAAAAATGATGAAACTCGTAACAGTTAGAAGGAAGAAGACGATACATATTAAAACGAATTGATTCGGATCCTTAGCCAAATCGATTTGTAAGGGAAAATCGATTTAGACCAAGTTTGAATCGATTCAGATCCTCTAATTTTGATAATTTTCCCTATTTTAGCCTTGAACTTGAATTGGTGAACGGGGGAGCTTTTGGGATACCTTTAAAACATTCTGAGAGACATTTTGGGTTTTCAATAGGCTAATGATAGGATTGGGACATAGTCTTAAGTGTAATGAATTAAGGCTAAGTTTAATTGATACAATTTGTAATGTAATGTATTCGAGGAAAGGAGAATGAGTCACGGTGAATGTGAGTGAACCTATGTCGTAGACCAATAGGGTATGAGTAAACTGCCTACTAAAATACTTTAAAGAATAATTGTCACACTTCGAGTAGTGGGGGATACTAGGGAATGTACTATAAGAAGTATAATCAAAGTATAATAATACGTAGAATATTCGAGTGATACATATACTACGTACGGGGATATATATTATAGGATGCGTGTATACCTATACTGATGTTATATATATATATATAGGTGGTGTGAATGCCTATTGTACGAATTTGCATGTGTGAACATACCTAAGCTACTTGCTATTACAGGAGGTTCCGCATCGTGGACAGTCTTGTCCCGATGACCCATTTTGTGGGATTGTGACTTGTATCTCATAACATAGAGTAAGAGCGTGATCGGTCATTTTAGTGTGTTAGGTGTGTGCGTATCCCAAAGGCTTAGGACTATGTTCACCTCCAAATTGTGTGAATTGTGAATGTATGGTTCAAGAGTGATTCCGAACCCGATGTCCTTTACTTAGTACATGATGTACCATGACTTGATTGCAGAGTATGCCTACATCGCAGGTCTCCACCTTAGGATGTCGTATCCGTATATGTTACAAGTGTGGAATATATATATATATATATATATATATATATATATATATATATACACACTAGCGTATGCCCGTGCCTGAAGGCACGAAGAAATTTTTCAAAGTACGTAATCGCGAAACGACGATAATTTTTCAAAGTACGTAATAGCGAAACGCAAAAATTTCGAGGTATAATTTTAAAACAATGTCAAATAGTCCAATAACATTCAAATAGTGTAGATTCATCAAATAGATTCACATATAATACGAAATATACAATATTCATCCATCGAATTCACATTGTGTCTCAAAAAAACAAAGTGTCAATTTTTAAAAAAAATTGGGCATAATCTCCTTTGTTTATGGAACTATTCACCCTGCTTAAAAAATAACAAATAATCCAACATCCAAATTGTCTAAATTCTTCAAACAAATTCACATATAAAATGAAATATACAATAATCATCAATCAAATTAAATGTGTCTCAAAAAAACAAAGTGCCAATTTTTAAAAAAAATTGGCCATAGTCTCCTTTGTTTATTGGACTATCCACCCAATTTAAGGGGTAATAACAAATCCAACAAATTAAAAAAAAATCCCAAATTCGGAGATGGGAGCTAGGAGGCCGAGAGAGGAGAATATGAATTTATTCTTTCTGTGGGAATTCCTCAAAATGTATGTGCCATGGTGCTTCTGGATTAAGTGCTCCTTCTTCCCACCTCTGACCATTATCACTCTCTCCCTCTCGATTTTCTGTACGATTTGACAAACAATAAACATAATTAATCAGTTTCCCGAACAAAGATACAATCATATAAGTAAATATACAATCAGTAAAATGAAATATACAATCACATCCAAATTGTATAAATTCGAGATATATTCAGCCGGATCCAAGTTGATTACCTCTTTTATACAAAAATGCAGTTTCGAGTTTGATCCCATCATATCTGGTCTACAAATAAAACAAGTAACAATATTAGGAAAAAGGAACTATGTAAACAGATGTATTACACCCAAGAAGTGTTATTGCATCTATTCTAAACCACAAATCTCTATAAAATAGTTAAAAAAGTACATTGAATATTAATCGAGCCCATATTTATAGATCAAAACAGAATGGGATATCTTTTATGGAAAATTTACCTTAATAGCGAATGATGTCAGCATGTGGCTCGTCAACTGCTGGCTTCGATAGCAAAATAAACACGTGTTCATCATGAGAATCGGTATTTAAACATGAATAGACTTTCACCTCTGTTTAGAAATGTGCACCTGCATATTTATGGATTGAATAAATGACTCAAATCAATAAAATGGAAGGTGAAACGTAATAGATGATCCAACCAATCGAGACCCTATTTGTGTTGATGCAAAGTTCATCTTAATATTCAGTATTACAGATTTTTAGCATAGTATAACATATATGACTTGATATTCAACATAATATTATGCAAATTTGTTTATTAAATAAAAAAGTGAAAAGTTAGTTATCAAAACAGTTATGTGTCAACCAACATTAACACAAACCCCTGTAAAACAAACTAATTAACAGACCAACACTACCATAATAACCCATAGCTTCATTTGAAGCATTGTAAAGATGGAAATACTCAAAACATGAGGGACTTAATACATATATATACAATCAACATATATATATATATATATATATATATATGCATATGCATATATATGCATATGCATATGCTGATTATTTATATATATGCAGCTGCATATATATACATAATCAGCATATGCATATATATGCACTGCATATATATGCACTGCATATATATGCAATCAACATATATATGCAGATTATGATATGCACTGCATATGTATGCAATCAGCATATATATGCATATGCATATATATATGCAGATTGCATATATATGCATATGCATATATATATACAGATTGCATATATATGCACTGCATATATATATGCATATGCACTGCATATATATATGCATATGCATATATATGCAGCCGTCCTAATCTACGTCCATCATTTCAGTGCGAGCATTTTTATCATTTCAGTTGTTGCTAAATTTTATCAAAAAGAAAATGATACCAAACAGAAGTAAAATTCAATCAATATTGTAATTCTAGTGGTCAAACGGTATGTTCAAATGGGAAATAAATGGGAAAAATAGGCAAAGAAATTATAGTCAGGTAAATACCTCCTCAATTGACGAAAAATTCATACCTTTGTGTTACCCACGCAAGTGGATGCCATCATCTTCACACCGGTCGACGGGATATCACACACGCTAGACTAAACATTGTTTGCGATCCACTCCACAAAGTAGGAAGAGTTCTTGTCCTGCGGCTGCACACTTCATTGTCCTTGAGTCCTGCATTTTTTACGTCAGCTCTGGGACGATGAGGGAGATGTATTGCTGGAACCCACGGGAGATGAGGTGAGCAAAACCCACCATAAAGAAGTGGGAATGGAATCAGGTTTAGAGCTAGCTTTCGTAGGTCAAAGTTGAGCTGACCCGGGAATCTGAGACTGCATGTTACCCCACTCATAATCGCATATATTAAATGGTTCAGGTGACCAAAACTTGGAGTGCTCACATTCAAATGTCGTACAATGCTCCATTATCAAGGACCATGCATTTATCGGCATTCTCCATCAACTGGTGCACCGAAAGCACCGAAAGACTGGCATTGTGGCGAGTGACACACCTAGAAACCTTGCAAATAATCACAATTCTCATCCTCCTTAAGGACAACATCAAGCACAACAACTAAATGATTTAGTCATGCCATATTACTAAATCTAATCAAAACTTAGTTTTACATACCAACGCACCATCCCGAACAACCAACTGACATGTTGTAGTCTGTTTTGGTTCGACCCATAAGCCTCTTTGTTATAGGAGCTTCTTGGAAGCCTCTATTTCCTCTATATATCTCAGCTTGTATTCAATGGGGAGCTGACTTCAGTTGAAATGGCTGCTTGAAATGGCTGAAATTAAGAGCAATACACTGGTTAAAATGGCTGAAATGGCAATGGTCATTATACGATCTATAACTGCTACACTAACATTCCACCTAAAATAGTGTTTGGAATTGCTTTTTCTAAAAAAATGATTCTTATAACAATAACAGAACCTTATGACAATAACTGATGTAATCTTGAGCCCAAGACACGAATGCACGCTATGAGCTCTTCCCGAAGAGGCTTATTGATAGATCTATTGATTTTGAAGGACAACATTTTGAGCTTTTACCTTTTAGGGCAGGTCAAAGAGGGTGTCCAGCGATATATATGGGAGCACTTATGGTGGAGCTCACGTCGCCTAATGGAATGACGGAGCAAGATCTATAAGAAGTCAGCTTTAAACCTTTTGCCCATTATCCATCAGAAGGCAACTTAAGCAGATGAACTATGTAAAAACATATATATGCAGTGCGAGTGTGTTCGTGTGTGAGTGGGGAAGAGGGGAGGGGACAGGACATACATATATATGCAGTTCGAGTGTGTGCGTGTGTGAGTGGGGAAGGGGGGAGGGGACGGGACAAGTATGCATATATGCAATCTGCATATATGTAGTGCGAGTGTGTGCGTGTGTGTGTGCGTGTGCACGTGTGTGAGTGGGGAAAGCGGGGGACGGGCAGGGGGCGCGTGTCTACGTTTGTGTGTGCGTGTGTGAGTGTGTGAGCATGTTTGTGTGCGTGTTTGCAGCATATATTTGTGTACGTGTGTGAGCATGTTTGTGTGCATGTGTGAGCGTGTTTGTGTGCTAGTGCATATATACAGTGCGTGTGTGTGAGTGTGTGAATGCGTGCGTGTATGTTTGTGTGTGTGTTTGTGTGCACGTGTGTGCATGTGTGAGCGGGGAAAGGGGGACGAGACAGGTAGGGGGTGCGTGTGTGCGTGTTTGTGTGTGTTTATGTGCGCGTGTGTGCATGTGTGAGTGGGGAAGATGGGAGGGGACGGGGCAGGGGACGCGCGTGTGTGTGTGTGCGTGTGTTTGTACAACGTAAGCAATGGCACGAAACATTATACTACTAAAAGAGGGTTATCCCCATATAAGTAGCTACAGGTAATACCATTTAGTGTAACACTTACGGGTGATGTCTATAATAACAATTAACGAATAATTAACTTAAAAGAATATAACATCTATACTAAAAGTATAGAATACACTAAATAAAATGCGATCCAATATGTATACCTGCAAAAAAACTCTTCGCTAAACATCGCTGTAGACATGGATGATATGCAATATTGGTGTACACGTAACATCCACCGTGATGCAACTATAGGAAATTAGTGTACATGCAATATTAAGTCGAGGACAATTTATAGCCGTAGTGAAATCAACAATTTTAACTTGAGATGGTCTGTTTAGCTCATCTTACTCTTTAGAAATGTTTTTAGCATCTAAAAATATCACCTCAAATTCACATAACTTCCTAAATATGTGATTTTGAGTTGTTATGCCTCCATGGGGTGGCCATTTTCAATTTTTAGAAACAATACGATAGCATAAAACGACACGACATTAATCCAAAATTGACACAACATGAGTCCAAAACTTTGCAAGTATACTATATCTATGTATATGAACGGTTCAAATCAATGGGTAAGTTAGTTAAAATTAAATTAAAGATCTACTCTACATATATAGCTATATATGAACGATTTCAAACCAACAATTATATGAACATAATTACCTCTCAATACACAATAGAGAAACAAAACCCAAAATTCGGTAACGGGAATGGAATACCTGATTTTGCAACCCACAAAACAAAAGAAAGATAAAAGAATATAACATCTATACTAAAAAGTATTGAATACACTAAATAAAATGCGATCCAATATATATACCTGCAAAAAAACTCTTCGTTGAACATCGCTGCAGACATGGATGATATGCAATATTAGTGTACTCGTAACATCCACCGTGGTGTAACTACAGGAAATTAGTGCACATGCAATATTAACTCGAGGACAATTTAAAGCCATAGCAAAATCAACAATTTTAACTCGAGATGGTCTATTTAGCTTATCTTACTCTTTAGAAATATTTTTAGCATCTAAAAATATCACCTCAAATTCACATAACTCCTAAATATGTGCTTTTGAGTTGTCATGCCTCCACGGGGTGGCAATTTTCAATTTTTAGAAACAATACGATAGCATAAAACGACACGACATTAATCCAAAATTGACACGACATGAGTCCAAAACTTTGCAAGTATACTATATCTACGTATATGAATGGTTCAAATAAATGGGTAAGTTAGTTAATATTAAATTAAAGATCTGCTCTACATATATAGCTATATATGAACGATTTCAAACCAACAATTATATGAACATAATTACCTCTCAAAACACAATAGAGAAACAAAACCCAAATTTCAGTAACGGGAATGGAATACCTGATTTTGCAACCTACAAAACAAAAGAAAGATAAAAGAATATAACATTGTAATAACCCTCCTAATGGGATACCGGGCGATCACTCCTATATCAAATTAAAACAGGAGTCAAATATGGATCATTCTTAGCATCACTGTCGAAAATCCATTTAATTACTAATATCCTATTAGGCGAGCGTTAAAAACTTTTAATTAACTACTCTTTTTAAAAAATTAAAATAAAACATCCACAAGTTAATGCTTAAATAAAACTGAAATGAAATAAAATAACCGAACACTCGGTCAAAATATACAACCATATCGAATGCTGTACTGAAAGAATAACTAAATGCAATTGAGTCGTTGGATCGAATGTTTATACTCATCGAAGTTCCATATCCCACAATAAATAAGGTGAACTCAACCTATATCTAGGTGAGACACCGCAACAATAACCTGTTCCCTCCAGGAACCATGAACACAATAGTCTTGCCATCATTAGCCTGTTATCGCTCCGATAATACCATCATCTTATACAATATATATAAAATATAAACACCCGCCTCTATGACGAGTGAAGGAAAAAAAATCCCGCTATCGAGGAAAAATACATAGACATACATGATATTATGTTATCGTGACCGCCATAA
This sequence comes from Sambucus nigra, assembly GCA_949130495.1. NCBI lineage: Eukaryota > Viridiplantae > Streptophyta > Magnoliopsida > Dipsacales > Adoxaceae > Sambucus > Sambucus nigra. The sequence continues at coordinate 326,924,147 of OX422219.1, read as the reverse complement.
CTCAAATTATACACACGAGTCTAGGGCTAACTAATACCGCGACTTTATCTAGCCACGCCAAATATACCTCCTCGATTGAGGTAAACCTCATAACAATATCCTTCTCATTCCAACTAAATCGTGGGGACTCATGGTTAAGACTATCCGTAAGATCCCTTTCGAACCCTCAATTTCAATGATGAATTCGACTTTAGTACCACTCTCTACTTCAGTGGTACTACGGTACTCCTAACTACCTTTATTTTGTAGTCGCCGCCAAAATCCTTAACAATTGCCACAAGGGGAGTGACCTCTACTAAGGCCCTCATCCCCAACTTCTACCCGCTGCCCCAGCTAAGCCTCACCTCCTGCTACCATCCAAGCTCCGCACACGAATCCCAAATGAGCGCGCAAAAGATTTCTATAATCTTATAATATGGCAGGAGAACGAAATCTCACAAGAGACATCAACAGTCCTAGTCCTGAGGCTCTATATCAAATCAAAAGCAACGCTGAAAGCGTAGTACGTCCGCACAGATTCCTAAGGACACTAGAACCTGATGCTGTGATACCATCTGTAACAACCCGCCTAATGGGATACCGGGCGATCACTCCTATATCAAATTAAAACAGGAGTCACATATGGATCATTTTTAGCATCACTGTCAAAAATCCATTTAATTACTAATATCCTATTAGGCGAGCGTTAAAAACTTTTAATTAACTACTCTTTTTAAACAATTAAAATAAAACATCCACAAGTTAATGCTTAAATAAAACTGAAATGAAATAAAATAACTGAACACTCGGTCAAAATATACAACCATATCGAATGCTGTACTGAAAGAATAAATAAACGCAATTGAGCCATTGGATCGAATGTTTATACAATACCTCCTATCTAGATTTCAAGAATGGAAGCGGCTATCAAAAACCTGCACGCATCCACAGCTGCTGCAGCTGACGTCTGACTCGAAAGAAGTGCCATCCAGGCGTCCCTGTGTCTGGACACCTATATAATATATATATATATATATATAGCAAGAAGGAAAGGTAGATAAACGGGTCAGAGCCCGAGTTTGAAAATATTTTGCAAGTGCATAAATGCTTTATTTTTAGAAAAATAGTTTTATCTCATATTTAAGTTTGGTATCGCACTCCCATGAGATAACCCATCACCTTTCCACTAACAGTGCACTCTTAGCGCATCCCTCTAAACATCCTAGTCAAGCTACCCTGCTAGACTAGTCTATCACCCAACCACTATCAACCCTAGATAGTCCAAGCAATGTACTAAGGGCTAAACTTCACCCCAGTCTCAACGCTATGCCATGTTCGTGCGTGGGGTGTCTCGCAAAGCGAAATCCAAACAAGGAACCCCCCGATACACTACTACGCGGCATGGTCGATCGTCGAGATCCGCCAGTCCCTCAGTACAAAATATATATATCTATATATATTTACATCATATAATAAATATCAATATAAGAGCACTAAGGATGAAACTTTTCCCTAGTCTCAACACATTGCCATATTCGTGCATGGGGTGTCTCGCGAAGCGAAATCCAAACAAGGAACCCCCCCGATACACTACTATGTGGCAAGGTCGATCGTCGGGATCCATTAGACCCTCGGTACTTGATTCATCCACATATATATAATCATATTTTAACATAACCATCCGGATCTATCTCCCGGATTGAGGGTTCATATATCAAGTATTTATCAATACTTTAATTTTTCTCAAAACTTACCATTTCCCTTTTTATACTCAGGAAATGTAAATATAAAAGCCAATTCATTATCATGAATTGCTTTAAAAAATCATATACTTTTAAAAGCCAATTTTATTATCATAAAAATGCTTTTCCTTTATATATCATCCCATTTCCCTTTTTATACTCAGGAAATGTACCCAAAGCCATTTCCATTATCATGAAAATGCTTTGATCAAATCATGCTTCCACATCCCTTCTTCCATCCGGGAGTGTTACCGAAGCCAAACCTTTATCCCATTTCCCTTTTTATGCACAAGAAATGTAAATTAAAGCCAATTTATTATCATAAATTGCTTTAATAAAACTAAGACCGCCCCTCCGGGTTTCCCCACTGGACGCACCCCTAAATGGCTATCATCTTCTAGGTCCTATCTATACAAGACAACCTGGGAACCTACCAACGTCGGGAAGCGACCATATGCCTGCGGGAAAGTCAGGACCACACCCAGAATCCCCTAACCAGCGCGAAAACAAATATATAATCGCCCGTATGGCCTATAGGACTATAGCCACCCTGCATTCATTAGCCAGGGGGCATCACCATAACGCACGCAACTTCCCTTATGATAGAGATTTAGGGAGGTGTGTAACCATAATTTATCAATTATGAAAATCATTTACCTTTTTCCCATTTTGAAAATATTCATCAATATATTTTCAAAATCATTTATATCATATCATATATACATAATCACATAGTATATATATATACCATATATTCCTACCTGAATATATAAAAATGGACATATTTGCCAAACCATCTATCGATGACCCTTAATCCCAAATATTCTCTCAAGGAATCATAATCATGCATTCATATATGCATGATACTAAACCCAAAGTATTTCTCACTTTAATAAGTAATACATACTTAAGTCCCATCTATGGATTCATTTGGATATCTCCAAATATACTAATTCACTCTAAGTGAATTTACATATATATTCCCAATTCACCAAGTCCTTTAGGACATAACCCTCTATAATACTCTAATTTAGAAGGTCCTTAAACTTTAAACTCAAAGAGGAGAAGTAATACTAATCTCCAAAATATTGGGCTAAAAACAGGACACCGGTCGATCGGTCCTGGACCCCCGGTCGATCGCGGGTTGCAAATAAGCCTACGAAACAAAGCAGTAGGCCCTTTCTTCTTGATGCGGTTGACCGGCCTTAGGGGCGCGGTCGACCAGTCACACCAGGTCTCCCAAAATTACATTTCCTCAATTCCCTTATCCAACAACCCAAATTCATTTTCGGGGTCTCTAAACAACACAAAAAATCATCCCGAACATTTACACGACTAATCCTAGCCTTTATTTTTCCAATTCCCGATTTGATTTCCGAGTCGATGATTTCAACCCAGAGCTGCCGTCTTGTAAAAATCATATCAATCGAGGAAAAATAAAAAAAATACGCGGTCAGCGCCCACGCAACCGTATCTAAAATATCTACAACTTTCATGTTTTGTCCGAGAGCTAAATCAATTCTTTTCCTGGACAAGATGGCCCCCTAAAGTTACGGGTTACTATTCATCATCTTCTCCGAGACGATTTCGGCCATTCAAGCTTCTCCCAAGCTTTTGTCGCCTCACCCAACGTCCTACAACCTCAACCAACTACAAATACACATATAATACGGGTTCTAAACATCCTAGAACCCGAAATCACCCAATAATTTAGGTTAAAACCTAAGTTTCTCCAATTATCAAATTTTAGGGGTTTATTCGTTTTAACTCCCAAAAACCCGTTTTATCCACGAATACCCAACCCAAAATCTTTAGGGTTTGATTATACCAAACTACGGTATGAGATATTTATGCAAAAATTGAAATAAAGCAAGTATACACTTGCCTCGTGGATAAAATCCGACGTCCTCGAACCGAATCCCGCGGAGGCTGGCCGGAATCTCCCCCTTTTCTCTTCTTTTCGTCCTCCTCTCTCTCTTCTCTCTCTTTTCTGTTCTTTATTTCACTTTTTCTCCCTCTCCCTCTCTTTATAAAGAAAGAAAAAGGGTTATACCCCTTAAAACCCAAAAACGACTCGTTTACCCAATTAGGAGTTACTTTTACCTCTAAAATTACCCGAAACTCAATTTCGACAATCGGACACTCTTTTTCGACTATCTTGGACATTCTGGGAATCATGGCGCAGTCAAAATTACCATCCGAGGTACTTGACCACAAATCACTATTCTAACCCGTAAAAGTAAATGCGGGTTTTCCACTCAAAATCGTACCCCTTTTGTCTCTATACTCCACGGTGACATATAATTAAAATATTTTGACCTATATAGTCCCAAAAATAATCACAACATCCTTCGAAAATCATTTAATCCTCAAAAATCCCAAAAATTACTATTTAGGGAAATTCCCCCAAATTACCAATTTATATTTATTTATGGAATTTAATTGTCTCCAAAAGGGCGGGTTGTTACAAACATCTATACTAAAAGTATTGAATACACTAAATAAAATGCGATCCAATATGTATACCTGCAAAAAAACTCTTCGTTGAACATCGCTGCAGACATGGATGATATGCAATATTAGTGTACACGTAACATCCACTGTGGGGCAACTACAGGAAATTAGTGTACATGCAATATTAACTCGAGGACAATTTAAAGCCATAGCAAAATCAACAATTTTAACTCGAGATGGTTTGTTTAGCTCATCTTACTCGTTAGAAATGTTTTTAGCATATAAAAATATCACCTCGAATTCACATAACTTCCTAAATATGTGCTTTTGAGTTGTTATGCCTCTATGGGGTGGAAATTTTCAATTTTTAGAAACAATACGATAGCATAAAATGACACGACATTAATCCAAAATTGACACTACATGAGTCCAAAACTTTGCAAGTATACTTAAACTACGTATATGAACGGTTCAAATCAATGGGTAAGTTAGTTAAAATTAAAATAAAGATCTGCTATACATATATAGCTATATATAAATGATTTCAAACCAACAATTATATGAACATAATTACCTCTCAATACACAATAGAGAAACAAAACCCAAATTTCGGTAACGGGAATGGAATACCTAATTTTGCAACCTACAAAACAAAAGAAAGATAAAAGAACAAATGTACACATATATAAGAGAACAAATATATGAATTAAAGCTCACGAGCAAACCCAAAATATACATGTAAAGCTCTGCTCTACATATATAGCTATATATGAACAAATCGATCCAATATGAACAAAATATACCAAATTAAAGCTCTGTTCTACATATATAGCTATATAATATTAACAAAACAAACCAATATATGAACAAACCTTATAGATCAAATTAGAAACATAAAATCAAAAACATTTGAAAGCTGGAACGCATCCCTAAAATCAGAAACAAAACCTAAAATTGTGTGTGCTTCAAATAATTTATTTTAAACTTACACCATTGTACATCTTAAGTTACTGTTGCCTGAAATGTCCACTGTTGCCTGAAAAAATATAAAACATGATAGAAAAATGAACCTCTCAAACATAAAATCTTCAATGAAGAATAGACATCATAAACAGGATACAAACATAAAAAGAAATCCAAATAAATCGATTCAAGCTCTCAAATTTCAACAAATCAAATTAAAAAACATGATAGCAACAAATCATAAAAAGAACGAAATACCTTTTCTGAGCTGCGAGGAAGGGCAGGGGGCGGGGGAGGGGTTGCAGAGGGGGCGAGGCAGGGGTTGTGTTTGTGTGTAAAGCAGCGGGTGGAGGGAGGGAGGGCGAGCGATTAGGGGGCGGAGGGAGGCAGCGGAGGGAGGGAGGGCGAGCAGCGGGCAGAGGAAGGGAGGAAAAAATGGCAGGGGTTTTCGTTGGGAGGCTTGACAAATCCGGAAAGAGCTATTGGGGAGAGAGAATGAAAAGCAGAGATCGATAAAGAGAGATGATCGTGTGCGTAAAGAGAGAATGTTACTAAAATACCATCAAATTTGAATTTAAGGGTAGCTTTGGAGAGTATAAAATAGGGGGAAATCAAATAATTAAGGGGTATGTTTGTAAAAAAGAAAGGGAGGTGATCTGAACCATTAAAATGTGTAAAAATATGTGGGTAGGTGGCATCGATCTAGACTATTAAAAATGTGTATATTTTCAAAAACCAAGCTCCCATATTATATGGATATATATATATATGTGTGTGTGTGTGTGTGTGTGTGTACGATTTATCCTACTACGTGTGTAATGGTAGATAAGATGGATAGTGATATCTAAAGTAATCTAAGTATGAGGAATCTTAACAATTAATTGGTAATTTTTAATGGATAAAAGGACTTGAAAATTTAATAACGTATTATATGGGCAATACGGGTGGGGACGATGAATTATTAGACGTGACGAGACTTAATTAAGACTAATTAGGCGAGGTAACATAACTAGGTTGGTTTAGAAGTATACATTAGGCGTGCACACTAGTTGAGTGATTAGGCACATATTCTTCACATTTATCCCCTTAATTTCAGTATTTTTATGATCCCGTGCAGTGTATTTAGCTTGGATTTGTCTCTTATTTATGATACTAACCTTTTTTGGCAAGTATTTCGTGTTTTTGTATTTCTCATGTGTTTTACAGGTATTTCATGCAAGTTAGTGCGAAGGAGAACTCAAAACAGTGAAAGAAACCAAGAAATGGAGAGTTGAAGGGCATTTTCGTAATTTTTCAGTCTTAGTCCGAAGGTTGGGCCAACTAGAAAGTTGAAGATCTCTAAATTACAAGAATACTGGAAAAAACGGCACCTCAATCCGAGCTACGGTGAAGAAGTTACGATGTTTTGAAGTTACGCGATAATGAAGAGTCTGGATGTGCGGATTTCTGTAATTAATTATGCATTTAATGCAGTGCAACTCTTGGAAAACTTGTGCCACAAACGAAATTTGATGCCAAATTCGTGAAACTTGGTGCTATAAAAGATCAAGCCCTACCTCATTTTCAAAAGGGAGTTGCTAGAGAGAGGCTAGGTTAGGAGTAGGTTAGAAGTGCTAGATTGAATTTTAGGGTTAGATTTTGAGAGCAAAATTTCTATTCCTTCAAGAGTTTTCATGAACCCTAGTTTGTAAGAAATTCTGGATTCCAATTCCATTTTTGCTGCTGAATTCAAGTAATATCTTTCCATTCTCTATTTTTATTATTTGCAAATTATTTCCCATGTCTTGTAGATCCATAATTTTGTGTCTGAATTTATTCTTGAACCAAATCATGAGTAGCTAAATTCCCAAGGGTTGGGGTACATGAACTCAATCCAAGTCAAATTATTTATGTTGAAAATAGAGGTTAAATTAAAATATTGATTGAATCGTGAAAGCATCGCTTTATATTTACCTTTGATTTCGTATGGTGCGGGCTTGAACCTCATATACGTAATGCTTAGAATATATAAAGACTGGATTCATTCACCGCTTTATATCTATCTTTGATTTCATATGATGCGGGCTAGATCCCTCATATATGTAATGCTTAGAATGTATAAAGACCGGATCTAGTCAATAATTTTAATTTACAATTCTAGTATTCTATACGGTAATTTGTTAAGGATTGAAGGATTGTACCCTACCCTATATTCTCCCATTTGTCAGATCTAATTGCTTTTGCACTTTTCAGTTTGTTTTTCTTAAGTAATTTTTTAATAGAAATTTTCCCAATTTTTAATCATCTTTTCGTTTCTTTTACGAAATCATTTCAAGATTTAATAATTTTTCTTATTACTATTTGGCAATCTCGATCCCTGTGGATACGATCCCGACTTACCGGGTTTATTACTTGAGCGACAGGCTTGCACTTGAGCCTAGATTGTACGCACTATTGAGAAAAATATTAAGTCGCGTCAAGTTTTTGGCGCCGTTGCTGGGGATCCGAAATTGTTAAATTTTTATGAAAGTTATTTTTATCTATAAGTGATTTCGAAAAAGAAAAAAAAATTGAAGAAAAATGTGTGTCACGTTTTTGAATTGCCCAATTTGAAATGTCTTATTTTAACTCTTTTGGTGGCTTTAATTGTTATGCTAATAATGAGGACGAGGAGGCACTCAAGACTTATGACCATTGGATCAATATCACTAAAGATGATTATATTAAATACAAGCCTATTGCTGAGAAACTCCAAATTTATCAAAATCAATTGCTTGAAGAAGAAAGACTTGAAAAAGAATATCGCGAAAAAAATCGTTATTGGGAGCAAGAGTTAGATGCATTATTTGAACCCAATGAGGATTTTTTTCCCGATAGTTTTGAAGATGAAGTAAGTTTTCAACCAAATGAGGAATTCGAGGTGCTAGAACCAAGAAAGCCTACTTTGGAAGAACTCTTACTTGATCTACAAAAGCAATCTGATGACCGTGCTGTTCTCGAGTCGAAAATTATAGCAACTTTCAAGGAGTTGAATGATTATTTGGACAACTTAGAAAAGGAAGAGACTTGCGCTTCACCTAATACTTTTGAGAATGAAATCATTGAAATTGATCCAAGTTCTTTTGAATCTCAACCTATTATAAATATTGCAAAACCTCTTGAGGTTGAAGATCATTTGTCTCCTTGTGTCCCCACTATTATCGAACCATTAAATCCATCACAAGAATTGGATGAATGTCTTAAGGATGTTGATCCGCTTCTTGTATGGGAATGTTATTTTGAGATGCTTCATCTTATGGGCCACACACTTAGACGTGTCACTCCACCAGATCCAATTGAAAATTTTGAGGGAGAAAATTTTGAGGACACCAAGCAAGAGAGAGAGTTAGAGGAGTTGAGCCTAGCAGAGTTTGAGCACGAGTTTGGACAGGTAGATGCAAGCCTTAATGATGAAGTCCAATCTTTCTAGGCCTCAATTTGTCATTTGGACGAAAGCGAGTGGGACGATAGAATTGATGCATTCCTCCTTCCCAAACCTTCACCCACACCATTTGAGTCTTCGGAGGTACTTGAAGATACGACTCAAATATCGTCCGACTTAGAGACCAACACACGTGCTACGCAACAAGAGGATCATTTTCCGGTTTATGAGGACAAGCACTCTATGCTTAAATTATTTTCTAATATGGATTGTTCCTTTTTGTGTGCCCCTCTCCCCATACTACTTGAAAAATCTTTGGAACGTGATTCTATATTTCTTGGATCCCAATGGGACTTGTCCTCTTATGCACCAAAATCCTTCATTATCCCCCTAAATTTTGTAATTGGTGATGGTTCATTTTTTAAACTTTTCACATGCCTTCCGTTTTTCAAACGGAATTCTTACTTTTCGGGAGGCATGCATCTTAATGAGGGTACACCATTAATCCCTCAAAGTCAAATTGTATTTTGGGTGGACCCTCAAATTTTTCGACTTTTAGTGTATGATTTATTAGTTGTTCAAATGTTAGGTTGTAAATAGTTAGTTTTTTTTTCTTTTTCTTTTTCTCTTTTATTATAGTCTAGTTTTGAGAGTTAGAGTTTTTGTTATTCTTTTTGCTATGCTTGGTTCAAACATGTTTTGTAGATTCAATGGACTCGCACTCATCGGGGATCGCTCCATTTGGGTAATATCTTTCTTTTCCTCTCTTTATGTTGTGTTCTTGATTTGCATTGAGGACAATGCAACATTTAAGTTAGGGGGTGTGGGATATTCTTCCCATTTATTAGTTAGATTCATTGATTCGATCACATGTTCTTTCCAAGTGTGTTTTTTTTAAAAAAAAATTTCAAAAAAGAAAAAAAAAAAAGCCAAAAATATTTTTCTTCAAAATAAATATAAATTGGAATTTAAAATTTTCAAAAATATCACCTTTATTCTATTTAAAGTCTCAAATTGTTAAATCTCAATTGCACTAAGCCAAAATTGACCGAAGATGGAAATTGAAAGAAAATTGACGACTTTACGAATAAGTGTGGAGATTGATCAAACCCGGTGAGATTTCGAGCCTTTCAATTTTTTATGAGTTTTTAAATCAATCCGAGTTTATGATTAACTCAAAGTTTTTTTTTTCAGCGTTTTAATAAGTCGTTGATGATCTCAATCCTTTGTTTTGATCGGTTATGGAAATGTATGAAATGTTGTCTCGAAATTCGTGCTAAATATATCTCTAAACTTAATTAATGTCGAGATGCATATGGTAATGCGATTAGCATTTTGGATAATGAAGTAGGCAATCGTTTGTTTAACCCAAAAATATTAGCCATAAAAAGTTGTGAAAAACAAAATTATCCTTTTGCAACCCACTTTAAACCTAATAAAATATTTCCCTTTCGTTTGACAACTCGAAAAACCCAAATAGCCCGGAATTGTGAAAATTGAATATTCATCAAGTCCAAATTGTGCAATAAAAAGGGACAAGAGAAAAATAGAAAAAAAATGCTAAAAAAAAAATAGTGAAAAAGAAGAAAAGAAAAAGAAAAGAAAAAATAAAAATTGAAAAAGAAAAGAAAAAAAATGAGCAAATGCCCGAAAAAGCACAAATGGACATCATAAGGACATTTTCCAATTCCAACATTCCGTCCATTCCCAATTATACCCTTTACACTTTTTAACCCGAAAAGTCCTAACTGAGTCCGAATGGCGAAATTGATTACCGCATGGAGAGCTAAGACATGAAAAGATAATATGAGAGATTAAATGGTGTGAACTAGAGGTGATGTTCCCGTTTTCTAATAACTGTAATCCGATGATGAGATCTTTTCACCATATATTTTCTTCTTTTCAATTTTGTATGCATGAATTTGTTTCCATTATATTTACTCTTTATATCATGCATACCGAGAGAAAATAGCCACAATCCGAGTGATTCGTTTGTGAGAGCATTCCGTAAGAATTTGAATCAAAATGAATTTTCGGAAAGTAACGTAATGCTCAATCGGTGGAAATTTGAGGTTTAATTGATGGCTTTGCACACACACACTACGGTTTGAGACAGTTGAATATGAATTTATGGTGAGTATTTTTCGAAAATTTTAAATCGTACAATTTTTAAGTATTTTGATCTTTATTTGAGTCAATAAAGAATTTTGTGGGTAAATTCACTGCAAACCCTCACGAGACAAAACTCGTCCTACTAGGGTAACCTAAGGGTTTAAAGGCTTGTTGCATACGCTAAATGCAATCGCGTGCCTGCGAAAGTGGAATTTTATTTTAATAAAGGAATTTTCAAGAGTAGAATTTTGGCTAATTTCATTTACATTGCTCGGGACGCGCAAAGTTCTAAGTTAGGGGGTGTGATTAGGCACATATTCTTCACATTTATCCCCTTAATTTCAGTATTTTTATGATCCCGTGCAGTGTATTTAGCTTGGATTTGTCTCTTATTTATGCTACTAACCTTTTTTGGTAATTATTTCGTGTTTTGTGTATTTCTCATGTGTTTTACAGGTATTTCATGCAAGTTAGTGCGAAGGAGAACTCAAAACACTGAAAGAAACCAAGAAATGGAGAGTTGAAGGGCATTTTCGTAATTTTCAGTCTTAGTCCGAAGGTGGGGCCAACTAGAAAGTTGAAGAGCTCTAAATTACAAGAATACTGGAAAAAACGGCACCTCAATCCGAGCTACGGTGAAGAAGTTACGATGTTTTGAAGTTACGCGATAATGAAGAGTCTGGATGTGCGGATTTCTGTAATTAATTATGCATTTAATGCAGTGCAACTCTTGGAAAACTTGTGCCACAAGCGAAATTTGATGCCAAATTCGTGAAACTTGGTGCTATAAAAGATCAAGCCCTACCTCATTTTCAAAAGGGAGTTGCTAGAGAGAGGCTAGGTTAGGAGTAGGTTAGAAGTGCTAGATTGAATTTTAGGGTTAGATTTTGAGAGCAAATTTTCTATTCCTTCAAGAGTTTTCATGAACCCTAGTTTGTAAGAAATTATGGATTCCAATTCCATTTTTGTTGCTGAATTCAAGTAATATCTTTCCATTCTCTATTTTTATTATTTGCAAATTATTTCCCATGTCTTGTAGATCCATAATTTTGTGTGTGAATTTATTCTTGAACCAAATCATGAGTAGCTAAATTCCCAAGGGTTGGGGTACATGAACTCAATCCAAGGCAAATTATTTATGTAGAAAATAGAGGTTAAATTAAAATATTGATTGAATCGTGAAAGCATCGCTATATATTTACCTTTGATTTCGTATGGTGCGGGCTTGAACCTCATATACGTAATGCTTAGAATATATAAAGACTGGATTCATTCACCGCTTTATATCTATCTTTGATTTCATATGATGCGGGCTAGATCCCTCATATATGTAATGCTTAGAATGTATAAAGACCGGATCTAGTCAATAATTTTAATTTACAATTCTAGTATTCTATACGGTAATTTGTTAAGGATTGAAGGATTGTACCCTACCCTATTTTCTCCCATTTGTCAGATCTAATTTCTTTTGCACTTTTCAGTTTGTTTTTTTTAAGTAATTTTTTAATAGAAATTTTCCCAATTTTTAATCATCTTTTCGTTTCTTTTACGAAATCATTTCAAGATTTAATAATTTTTCTTATTACTATTTGGCAATCTCGATCCCTGTGGATACGATCCCGACTTACCGGGTTTATTACTTGAGCGACAGGCTTGCACTTGAGCCTAGATTGTACGCACTTTTGAGAAAAATATTAAGTCGCGTCATTGAGAGACGAGAATCTCAAGTGAGAGAAGATGAAACTAACATGTATAAAATATATACTTTTACTACATTTTAAATACTTGCAAATATTTTCAAACTGTTTTACTCGGGCTCTGACCCATTTCAAATATATTTTTGTAAAAACCATTTAGATGCCCAACCACAGGGATGCCAAACTTAGGATTTCCTTTACATTTGACGTGCTGCAGCTGTTGTGGACGTTGCAGGACCTTGGTAGTAGATGCATCCATATTTATCAGTTCCTTTCTATCATTCAGTTTTATCAGTCGGGCATGTCGCCCATCTCTAACTAGTGGGTATTTTAGAGACATTGTACTCTATTTTATTTTCAGCTTTGGATATTGGATTTATATTATGGATGATTGTATTTGGATTTCAGTCTGGAGTATTTAATCCAGGAATATTTATTCATATTTTTTGCTTTATTAATATGTTTACTAGAATGGTAAATATGATTTATTAGTTTAATTTATTGTCTATAAAAAAAAGATTAAAATTTTGGCACTGAGCCATTAGGGTATTAGTAAAATAAATTTGTTTTCGACAGTGATGTTAAGAATGAAACCATTAATGATTCCTGTTTGATTTAATAATGGACTGATAACCCAGGATTAGAATAGGTGGGGTGTCACAATTACCTTTTCATGTTCCATTAAAAACACCAAAACGCCCATATACTACTCCTGACTAGTCTAAAAACCTACCGAAACCCAAACAATACCCCTGAGCACTTAATTTTATCTATTTTGACCATTTTTGGATCAATCACGCACTCGAAATCATCATCTGAGTCACCCATCATCGATTTACAATCTTATTTCCAACACGACCCCACACATGCGTCCCGAATAAGATACTATTCGCTATTACTCACTTACGACGTAATATAAAATAATGCAATTTCATTTACTTATCACACAAGTAAATATAATATGACATCAATATTAATCATTTCTCGCTAATTAATATTTATATAAATTCACTTTATTTCTCTAATTAATTAAATTATAGTTGTTGATGTAAAAAATTAGATCGCTCTAATTATTCAATCATAGATAAATAAAATAAGACAAAGATTTTAAAGTGGTGCAGCCTTATATGAATGGCCTACGTCCACTGTTATGTTATTGCTGAATGTTTGGGAATTCTCGAGTACAAATTCTCTCCAGAATCCCCCCTCTTGAATGAGGGTGATGTGACACCCCGCCTAATTAAATACCGGGCGATCACTCCTTTATTAAATTAAATCAAGGTAAACAGTTGGTTCATTCTCAGCATCACTGTCGATAAAAATATTTTTTCCAATTTAACACCCTAAATAATTAAGCTAAGTGTCAAAAACATTTTTCATACAAACTTCCAAATTTTAATTAAAGAAAAGATTTACTTATACCAAACAACATTTCTATAATATTGAATCACACCACGAAGAACTAAAACAAAACCATACATTCGTCAATCGAATGTCAACATAATAAAACTAAACATCATAAACCATCCTGAATAAATCCCATAAAACAATACTGGAATAACTGAAATATAAGAATCCCAACAATAAATGAAATGATAAAAAGGGCGACACGTGCCCAATAAATGAGAGTAATAGGAGTGGAGTCAAGAACAGAAGCCGTCTACTCAAGTGACCTGCAACTCCCACCTAAGCTGCAGCTCGTTCTTCACAAAGGATCCTAAGCAAGACGCCCCTGTGGCTGGGCACCTGAAAATATACATATATATACAAAAGAGAGAGAGAGAAAAAGAATCGGGTCAGGGCCCGAAAGTGTGTTTGATTTTAAAATACGTTAAGCAAGTATTTAAATTGATACAGGCCAATGCAAATCATATTAGTTCGACACTCTCTTGATAAATTCTCACCTCTCTTCTAATGTGCACGCCTATCGTACTAACCTTCCCAAATAATTTAGTTTATCTTAACTTACTCATAAGTTTTCAAAACCGCACGATGACAATGTTTTAAAAAGATTACTTTCAATCTGCAGCACTCCTCTCGTTTTAGCTTCATTAAATTATAAAGTTTACCAGTGTCTTCTCATACTTTCACAAAACAAGTATTTAATAATTGAGTCAACAACCATGTTCTACTTATCAAATCACAGTAGGCAGTTTAAAGTTTATAACCTCATATATATATATATATTAACTACTCATATAATATATATATATAATGGCACCCCAACTAAACTATGGTGCGGGCATACTCTGCTATCCAATCCCCGTATCTCTCACACAAAGGGAAATACAAGTTCGGAATCACTCTCGAACTGTATTAACATATACAAAACAACGTTGAGGCGAAGCATAGATTCCAAGTCCAAGAGGTCAGTACATACCGACTATCAATTTGATAGCCCGTACCTAGGATCTCTATCTTTTAGGGTACGAATCAATATCCCCCATAAAGCAACACAGGATAAGATCGTCCCAGCGCGGTAACCTCAGGGACAGCAAGTAGCGTGGGTACGTTTTTCACATGTATATAATATATGTACACACAATCATATAAATATACCAATTTCATCATGTTAATATAGGTCACTATCCTTACCCATAATTACAACATTTATCCTTAATTTTACATTTTTAAGATTTCGTATAAGGTTTCGTCTCTAACCTTAACTCGGAGGGTTTTCTCACTAATTACGTGACATTCGTGGATTTTATCCATCCAAGTAACAAATTTAGTAGGTAGACGTCTATTCACTATCGTAGGTATTCGTTGTAATCTCTCACTTGAAATACGCAGTTCGTCGTTCCTTAATTAATTATCCCTTAAACCCAATTATCATTTCATAATAAAGTTCTCAACACTTAATCATATGTCCTACTGGTCTCTTCTACATCCCAAAACATTTTATTTATAATGCCCAGTAAATATTCCACGGTAAATTAATTCAACTAATTAAACAAGGGGAAAAAGAGTTTGCCAGGAGGGGTCGATCGATCGACGTCTGGGGCTCGATCGATCGAACCTTCGATCGATCGATGCTCTAGGTTCGATCGATCGATCAAACAGGTATTTCGATTTCTGCAGAAGTGCAGTTACGGGTTTGACTAATATTCTTCATTCAAATCCATAGTTTCCAACACTAATCGTCCCAAAACTTATACTACAATCATGGTAATATATTTCCAGATGTTTCTAACGTTAAGCATGCATATAACCATCATTAAACATGATTAAACAACCTAAAATCTCATCTAATCATCAAGAACCCTAAGTTTTCTTAACTTTTGTTCTAATCAGTTTTCTCCAGAATTTCCTTCTAACATAATATCACAAATTCGTGGGTTGATCATCTACTTCACATATTATTTTCAGAATATGGTTATAACGATTTCTACATGCAAATCCCTATAAAAAATTGGGGTTTTCTTCCTTTAATTATACTCCTAATCATTCCTACACTAATATGATTATTGCACTAACGAAAATACGCAAGTTAAACACTTGCCTGGGATTTCAGAGGTCTGGTTTCCTGCTGATATTGGTGTGGTTGCGTTCTCCTCCTCGCGATCTACGCGTTGGTGGTGACGGCGGTGCAATCGGTGGTGTTTTGAGCCTTGAATCACCTTGAGAGCTCTCTCCTCTCTTCTCCAATGGCCGTTCTAGGGTTCTGAATGTTCTAACCCTAAAAGGCTGACTTAAATGGCTGCTAAGGATGGCTGAAATTCGTGGGTTTATTTACCCTATTTTGTAAAATGACCAAAATGCCCTCCCAGGTCACTAATTAGGCCTAAAAACACCCCAAGGCCCGAACTAAACCACCGGGTACACTTTTCTGACTATCTCGACCCTTCCAGACGCGTTGGCGCACTCAAAACGACCATACGGATAACTTATAAAATATTTCCTTTTTAATTAACATAATTAGTCCCGACGTGACACGGGCACGTCCCGACTTAAATTTCCGAAATAGTCATTTAATTCACCTATGACATTCAATATAACCAATATAATATATTACTATGCTCATTAGTAATATTCAACAAGTTTCCCATAATTACTAACTCTAGTCACGTTAATAATTATAACATAATTAATTTCCGGATTTTTATTAAATAAATCATCACATTAAATTTAATAAATCCCCAAATTTAATGGGAGATTAGTGGTTCCAGAAGGAGCGAAGCTACGTCATGAAGTGATGACTCATTCTCATGGGTCCCGATTTTCCGTACATCCGGGAGGCGATAAGATGTACCAGGACATGAGACGACAGTACTGGTGGAGTGGGATGAAGAAGGACATCGCTGAATTTGTGTCCAAGTGTTCTACTTGCCAGCTGGTGAAGGTGGTCCATCAGAAACCGTCGGGATTACTTCAGCCGTTGGAAATACCCGCGTGGAAGTGGGAAAGTATTTCCATGGATTTCATTACCGGGTTGCCTACATCACAGAGGGGCCACGATTCCATCTGGGTGATTGTAGACCGATTGACCAAGGTGGCTCATTTTCTGCCAGTGAGGACAGATTATACCACGGGTCAGTATGCCCAGTTGTTCATCGCTGAGATTGTCAGATTGCATGGGGTGCCCCCGAATATTGTGTCAGATAGAGACAAGATTTTTGTGTCACATTTCTGGGAAAGCTTTCAGGAGGCTATGGGTACAGAGTTGAGACTGAGTTCAGCTTACCACCCACAGACAGATGGTCAGACAGAGCGTACTAATCAAATGTTGGAAGATATGCTACGCATGTGTGTTCTCGATTTCGGAGGAGGTTGGGAGCCACACCTTCCACTGGTAGATTTTGCTTATAATAACTCCTATCAGTTTACGATTGGCATGGCTCCATTTGAGGCTTTGTACGGCAGGCCTTGTCGTTCTCCAACTTGTTGGCTCGAGGTGGGGGACAACAAGTTATTAGGGCCAGAAGTGATTCAGGAGACCTCCGCGAGGATTGAGATAATCAGGAGTCGTATTCGGGTAGCCCAAGACAGGCAGAAGAGCTACGCCGATCCGAAACGGTTCTTCCGGGAGTTTAATGTGGGAGATCAAGTGTTGTTGCGTGTATCTCCTATGAAAGGAGTGATGAGGTTCGGGAAGAAGGGGAAGTTGGCTCCGAGGTACGTAGGACCATTTCCCATCATCGAGAGAATTGGGCCAGTAGCATACAGGTTGGGATTGCCAGAACATTTACATCGCATCCACGATGTATTCCACATCTCGTCACTGAGACGATATCTTCGGGATGATATGGCCCATACTCACATTGCGATAGACGAGATAGACTTACAGTCTGATAGCTCTTACGAGGAGAGACCAGTGGCTATTCTAGACTATAGTGAGAGGAGATTGAGGTCGAAAGTAGTTCCACTTGTGCGAGTCCAGTGGGAGCATCATAATGTGGAGGAATCCACTTGGGAGCGTGAGGCAGATATGCGCGAGAGATATCCAGAGTTGTTTTTACCAGGTATGCCTTATTTTTCGAATTTCGGGACGAAATTCCGTTATTAGGGGGGAAGTATGTAATACCCCGTATTTTTATGCTATATTTAATTTGGGGATTTATTAAATTTAATGTGATGATTTATTTAATAAAAATCCGGAAATTAATTATGTTATAATTATTAACGTGACTAGAGTTAGTAATTATGGGAAACTTGTTGAATATTACTAATGAGCATAGTAATATATTATATTGGTTATATTGAATGTCATAGGTGAATTAAATGACTATTTCAGAAATTTAAGTCGGGACGTGCCCGTGTCACGTCGGGACTAATTATGTTAATTAAAAAGGAAATATTTTATAAGTTATCCGTATGGTCCTTTTGAGTGCGCCGACGCGTCCGGAAGGGTCGAGATAGTCAGAAAAGTGTACCCGGGGGTTTAGTTCGGGCCTCGGGGTGTTTTTAGGCCTAATTAGTGACCCGGGAGGGCATTTTGGTCATTTTACAAAATAGGGTAATTAAACCCACGAATTTTAGCCATCCTTAGCAGCCATTTAAGTCATCCTTTTAGGGTTAGAACATTCAGAACCCTAGAACGGACATTGGAGAAGAGAGGAGAGAGCTCTCAAGGTGATTCAAGGCCCAAAACACCACCGATTGCACCGCCGTCACCACCAACGCGTAGATCGCGAGGAGGAGAACGCAACCACACCAATATCAGCAGGAAACCAGACCTCTGAAATCCCAGGCAAGTGTTTAACTTGCATATTTTCGTTAGTGCAATAATCATATTAGTGTAGGAATGATTAGGAGTATAATTAAAGGAAGAAAACCTCAATTTTTGATAGGGATTTGCATGTAGAAATTGTTATAACCATATTCTGAAAATAATATGTGAAGTAGATGATCAACCCACGAATTTGTGATATTATGTTAGAAGGAAATTCTGGAGAAAACTGATTAGAACAAAAGTTAAGAAAACTTAGGGTTCTTGATGATTAGATGAGATTTTAGGTTGTTTAATCATGTTTAATGATGGTTATATGCATGCTTAACGTTAGAAACATCTGGAAATATATTACCATGATTGTAGTATAAGTTTTGGGACGATTAGTGTTGGAAATTATGGATTTGAATGAAGAATATTAGTCAAACCCGTAACTGCACTTCTGCAGAAATCGAAATACCTGTTTGATCGATCGATCGAACCTAGAGCGTCGATCGATCGAAGGTTCGATCGATCGAGCCCCAGACGTCGATCGATCGACCCCTCCTGACAAACTCTTTTTCCCCTTGTTTAATTAGTTTAATTAATTTACCGTGGAATATTTCCTGGGCATTATAAATAAAATGTTTTGGGATATAGAAGAGACCAGTAGGACATATGATTAAGTGTTGAGAACTTTATTATGAAATGATAATTGGGTTTAAGGGATAATTAATTAAGGAACGACGAACTGTGTATTTCAAGTGAGAGATTACAACGAATACCTACGATAGTGAATAGACGTCTACCTACTGAATTATGGATAAAATCCACGAGTGTCACGTAATTAGTGAGAAAACCCTCCGAGTTAAGGTTAGAGACGAAACCTTATACGAAATCTTAAAAATGTAAAATTAAGGATAAATGTTGTAATTATGGGTAAGGAGAGTGACCTATATTAACATGATGAAATTGGTATATTTATATGATTGTGTGTACATATATTATATACATGTGAAAAACGTACCCGCGCTACTTGCTATCCCTGAGGTTACCGCGCTGGGACGATCTTATCCTGTGTTGCTTTATGGGGGATATTGATTCGTACCCTAGAAGATAGAGATCCTAGGTACGGGCTATCAGATTGATAGTCGGACGGTCCTAAGAGACGTGTGGGTATGTACTGACCTCTTGGACTTGGAATCTATGCTTCGCCTCAACGTTGTTTTGTATATGTTAATACAGTTCGAGAGTGATTCCGAACTTGTATTTCCCTTTGTGTGAGCGATACGGGGATTGGATAGCAGAGTATGCCCTCACCATAGTTTAGTTGGGGTGCCATTATATATATATATTATACGAGTAGTTAATATATATATATGAGGTTATAAACTTTAAACTGCCTACTGTGATTTGATAAGTAGAACATGGTTGTTGACTCAATTATTAAATACTTGTTTTGTGAAAGTATGAGAAGACACTGGTAAACCTTATAATTTAATGAAGCTAAAACGAGAGGAGTGTTGCAGATTGAAAGTAATCTTTTTAAAACATTGTCATCGTGCGGTTTTGAAAACTTATGTGTAAGTTAAGATAAACTAAATTATTTGGGAAGGTTAGTACGATAGGCGTGCACATTAGAAGAGAGGTGAGAATTTCTCAAGAGAGTGTCGAACTAATATGATTTGCATTGGCCTGTATCAATTTAAATACTTGCTTAACATATTTTAAAATCAAAAACACTTTCGGGCCCTGACCCGTTTCTTTTTCTCTCTCTCTCTTTTGTATATATATGTATATTTTCAGGTGCCCAGCCACAGGGGCGTCTTACTTAGGATCCTTTGTGAAGAACGAGCTGCAGCTTAGGTGGGAGTTGCAGGTCACTTGAGTAGACGGCTTCTGTTCTTGACTCCACTCCTATTACTCTCATTTATTGGGCACGTGTCGCCCTTTTTATCATTTCATTTATTGTTGGGATTCTTATATTTCAGTTATTCCAGTATTGTTTTATGGGATTTATTCAGGATGGTTTATGATGTTTAGGTTTATTATGTTGACATTCGATTGACGAATGTATGGTTTTGTTTTAGTTCTTCGTGGTGTGATTCAATATTATAGAAATGTTGTTTGGTATAAGTAAATCTTTTCTTTAATTAAAATTTGGAAGTTTGTATGAAAAATGTTTTTGACACTTAGCTTAATTATTTAGGGTGTTAAATTGGAAAAATTATTTTTTATCGACAGTGATGCTGAGAATGAACCAACTGTTTACCTTGATTTAATTTAATAAAGGAGTGATCGTGATACAA
Source organism: Sambucus nigra (assembly GCA_949130495.1). Taxonomy (NCBI): domain Eukaryota; kingdom Viridiplantae; phylum Streptophyta; class Magnoliopsida; order Dipsacales; family Adoxaceae; genus Sambucus; species Sambucus nigra. Next base: position 326,903,343 of record OX422219.1, on the reverse strand, counting down.
GGTATTTATAGCCCTTAGGCTGTACATGAAAGGGTTGATACATTAAATGATATACATATGAAAGGGTAATACATTTAAGGCGGCGTGTGCGTCAAGATGATGAACATTCAATGAATAGTTAAACTGTTGATTATCTGGCAATTAATGCTACGGCCGAGATGCAGCTCGGACCGCCTTAGTTGCTCGTTTCTCAGGAGTTCCTCGGAGCGCTAGAGTACCTAGGAGTGCTAGAGTTCCTCGGTGTATCCTCGTTGCTTTGAGAGAACATGAGTTGGTCGGGGAAATGAACTTCCTCGTTGCTATTGTGCCATGTAGATTGACACGTGTCTTCGTATTATTCGTCCATATCAGCATATTAATTTTGGTATCAACAGAAGCCCCCAATGTTTCATATTTCGAACTTTGAGGAGTATGGAACAATCTTTCTCGGTATATGGCGATATTAAATGATTTTTCTGGGTTTTAGGAGCCTTTTCTTCATTTTTGAATTTCCTTCCAAATTCGCAGAATCCGCCATTTTGCTTCGGTCTTCGTGCCCTTTTTGTCCTTTTAGCCGCCGGAAGTTCGATAGTTTCTTTTTGTAATCATTTCTTTCGCCATTTCCCAAGGCACAGTATTTAAACTTCCCAAGCGATCATACCGTCCTCTACCTTTTCCAATTTTCTTGCTTTCGAATTCTCCATAGTCTTTCTTTCTCTTGTACGTTCGTCCCTGTTTTCGTTCGTTGTCAACAGATCTCCTTTCTTCCTGTAAGATCTTCTTCCTTCTTCTTTTATTCACCATGGTTTATATTATTGAATCTATTGAAAAATTCCGTTCTGATTATTCCATTCCGTCTTGGGTAACTCTGGAGAATCTTCCTGAGCCCTTTGATTATTTTCGTTTGGCTGAGGGACATTGGTTCCCCAGCCTCTTTATTGCTGAGTGTTGATTTTCTTTTCCACCCAACTCTTTATGCTTAGAATTCTGCCAACATTTCGATGTTGTTCCTGCAAAAGTAGCCCCCAATACATGGAGAATAGTTAATGGGGTGCATAAATTAAATCAAACTCATGGAACTCGCATAGGAATTCCTGAGATTATGTATTGCTATAGATGGGCTGTTTTAGATAACGTTTATTATTTAAAAGCTAAATTTTTGAATAGAGCTTTAGTAGTCAATCTCCCTGATGCCAATAGGGATTATTTTGAACATGGGTTAGTTTTCAAAAATTGGCAACATGCTCCTTTAGTCGGAGACGAAGTGTATGAAGGTCCCAAATGCCCCCCATATGGCAATGGGATAGGTTATTCTCATTTTATTTTATTCTCGAAATTGTGACTTCATCATGTTTGAATAAATGCATGATTGACATTTCAAATTGTTTTTGTTTGCAGTTAATAGCAATAGAAAGACTCCTAAAGAATCAAAAGTTAATATAAGGCAATTGAAACATATCTGGAGCTTGCATCAAAAAATTGCAGACGAGCACATCAGGTCTGCCTCATACTTATTGCAGTACAGGAGTTATACGTCATCTTTTACTGCTCGTCCTGTGGTCAACTTCAGTGATCCAGTGCAAATTCCTGAAGACTCTGATTCGGAATCTCATATTCCTTTGAGCCAGAAAATGGGCAAGAGAAGAGTTCCCACTCTCTTCGAGGAGAGCTCCTCTGCTGGCGATGGGAAGAAAACCAAGGTTAATGTCCCAAAGGGGACAAAGAAAATTGATGATGCTCCTTCTGTTGCTGTTCAGAAGGTTGCCGAGAAGCCCCCAGTGGCTCCTGTGCAGAAGGATGCACCTATTGAGGTAATCACTATCTCACCAACCAAAAGTTCCTCTTTGGTTGAGGTTGCTGAAAAGGCTTCGAGGAGATTGAGGAAATCCTCCTCGGTCAGTATTTCTGGAGCCATTCCCCAGCTCCCAGTTGGTGGAGATGGTGTTCCAATTATTGTTCCTCCAAGCTCTATGATGAGTTTGGCAAAATTTTCACCCATCCCCGAGGTGCAAGGTACTGAAGAAGACCTTACTCGGGATGTGGTTACTTCTCTGGCTGCTCGTCATTTGGCTTCAGTAAGTATCTCTACTCCGAGCTTTTTATATTTTCATTTGTTGTTTCCCATGTTTGTTTCTGATTTAATTTTTCTCTTTTGATTGCAGTTGACGAGCTGTTTTAATTTAATCCTTAAAAAGGATGAACCAATCAAAGCTTCTTGCTCCTCGTCCACTGTGGAAGGAGCACTGGAGAAAGCTATTAAATCTGTGAGTGAGTCCCGTCAGAAGTATGACGATGATAAAACTGAATGGGAGAAGAAGTTGGCTGAGTCTGATGCAGAGAAAGTACAACTGGGTAATAAGATGAAGGACTTGGAGAGAGAGAATAAAGACTATGCCGAGAAACTTTCAGGCTTTGGGGAGCTGGAGAATAAACTGATGTCAGCTGAGGAAGAGTTGACACTTCTGCGCGAAGCAAATCGTCAGAAGGAGGAGTTGGAGGCCAAGCTGAAAGCCTCTGAGGACCTTCTATCCGAGAAGCTCTCCTCGGAGAAGATGAAGAGAAAAATGGCTGTGAAGAAATCCTTTCGGACTGGTTGGGATAAAGGATGGGATAGGGGGTAGCTGCAATGATGACCCAGGTGAATTATGGAAGTTTGAAATTATTCCATAATGGTTGGGTTGCCACCTTGCAAGAATTGAAGGTGAGCGAGGACTCTGAGCTATTTCAACAACATCTCCCTGGTCCTCCTCCAGTTATTGAAGACGAAGATGAAGACGAGGCTGCATCTGAAGAATCTTCAATGACAGGGGGTGATCAAGTCCTTGTTCCAACACCCAACCAGACAGTCACCGAGGAGATTTCTTCGTTGCCTACTCATCCAGAACAAGCCCCAGCTTCTACCAATCAGATCAATGTTCCCACCGAGCAACCAAGCTCCTCGTCCCAGCCTCCCGAGAAAGTATTGGGAGACAAGGAAAAGGTGTGAAGTTGTTCGGTACTATCTTTTTGTTTTTCTTTTATTTATCCTCTGTATTCCAAACGATGTAATTTTGTTGATGATGTAATAAAATCACATCTTTTTGTTCCTCTTCATTATTGATGCTCTGTATGTTTTTATTTATTAACTCTTGCCTTCTCTTCTTTATTAGTTTGTGGCTAGAATGGAACTGATATCTGCACATGATACAAAGCTGATGCAGCAATGCCATAAATATTATAAGGCTGGTCATACAAATTTGAGTGTATCAGAAATTACTGACATCCTTGGCCATGATGCTTCAGAACAAGCAATTGAGGCTTATCAATACCTAAAGGATTTACTTGATCGAGCTGTGGCCAACAACGTGGCCTACTATGACTTGATCGAGGAGCTTCATTGTACCTTAGAAGATCTTCAGAATCAGCACAATAAATCAACTGCCTTGTTGCACAAGGAATATGAGAATAGGTATCAACAGCTTTCCTCTGAGACAGGTCACAAAAAAATCATTGTTGGGTACGATGTTAGGGAGAGAACCCTAAAAGGTGAAGTTGAGGCCTGCAGACAGATCGCCGAGCTGCTGGAACAAGAGAACAACAATTTGCAGAAAAAGTTGGCACAATATGAGTCTGCAGCTTCATCCTCTACTGCCTTGGTACCGGTCACTGATGAAGGATTCTCATTCTTAGAGGTTGAAAACGCCAAATTAAGGCAAGAATTGGATACTTTAAGAAAGTCTGGTGTTTCTACTACTGTTCGGGGACGAGTAAGAGGTTCTCGTGGGCGAGGAAGAGCTGTTCAAAATGTTGTCGAGGAGCAAAGTTCTCCACCTGCTCGGAGTCGATCAAGAGTTCTCAGCCGTAATGTTGAAGAAGCTCGCACTCAGTCTACTTTGGAAACTCAAGCGTTCCAATTGAATGCAAAAGATCGTGCTTTGTCTGAAATGTCCAAGAAAAACCTATCTTTGGAAGATCAAATTACTGCGACGAAGTCTGCTTTGAATAATAAAGATGTTTTTGCCAGGAGCCTTCACGAGCAACTAGAGAGAATAACTTTCCAATTCCACAAACAACCTCATGAGTTTTGGATGGCAGGCTACAATGAAGCCCTTTCTCACTTGGATGCTCGCCTTGAAAATGCCAATAATGAAGGTTATAAACAGGGATGGTTGAACGCACTGGGTGTGTTAAAGCTAGAGCAGGGCCATTATTTATGGGATTATCATGCTCCTGGGCTACTAGACTTGCCTGTACTTCCTTATAAACTGGACATGGAATGGATCCCAGCTCGTGCTATTCCTCGGAGCTTAATTTCAAAATATCTTGGTGACTATAGTCTTCATTCTCAGATTGAATTATCTCGTCCCGAGCATCTCTTGGATACTCCTTCAGTAATGATTGTCAGAATGTTGAGGGACTTGAATTTTATCAATTCTCCCCAAACATTAAATGATCCTCCTTCTGGCGAGGAACCTGTATCGAAGGCTGAGGGGAAAAAACCAATAGAATAGGATTTTCAATGTAATAGTTAGCAAACATATGTAACTTGTAATTTATTTTGAATTTTAATGAAAGACTTTCATTTTCTGTTTGCAAATCTGTATTGCTATTCTTTTGTACTTGTCTAACACTTTTACATCTGTGCATATGTATCTGTTAAAAAGATAACAATTTTGTGCTGTTCATCAACCAACTTAGTAATAAACAGTTACAAGTATAAAAAATGTTGTTCGATCACCTAATAATAAAGTAATGAGTATAAAAATGTTTAAAATTTTCCCAACCAACTAAGGTTGTAAAATTGTACTCGTCGACCAAGTATAATTAGCGAGAGTTTTCATAAAATGTGTCCGACCAACCAGGTTGATGGACCCTCCTCGTCAATAAGTTCTCCTCGTTGACCAACTACAATTAGTGGGTTTTTATCCCCGACCAACTATACTTGGCTCAGTTTGGAATATTTTGTATTTTTTGGAATGATTTTACCTTCTGACCAACTTGTTGGCATATTTTGTTTCTTAACCAGCCAAAATTGGCATTTTAAGAATGTTGTTCTCGCCCTTTTACCATCCAAAGTTGGTCGTGGGTTTGAACTATTAGGTTCTTTCGAACTATCTTATCCACAAGCTCTTTTACCAACCGAAGTTGATCACGCAAGTGTACGCCTCCTAACCAAAGGAGTATAATTTGTTCTCGCTATTTTACCAACCGAAGTTGATCACGCTCGAACTATCAGGTTCTTTCGAACTATCTTGTCCACAAGCTCTTTTACCAACCGAAGTTGATCACGCAAGTGTACGCCTCCTAACCAAAGGAGTATAATTTGTTCTCGCTATTTTACCAACCGAAGTTGATCACGCTCGAACTATCAGGTTCTTTCGAACTATCTTGTCCACAAGCTCTTTTTCCAACCGAAGTTGATCACGCAAGTGTACGCCTCCTAACCAAAGGAGTATAATTTGTTCTCGCTATTTTACCAACCGAAGTTGATCACGCTCGAACTATCAGTGTAGTGTATCATACTAGTATTCCCCAAAAAACTTGTAATAAAAGGAAGAAGATGGTGAAACATCATCGTTTTATTCATAATGAAGGAATTGCTTTACATTTTACATTACTGATAATACTTGCGTAGGTGTTCAGCACTTCATGCATTCTTAAATTCCTCTCCTTCTAGAGTTTCTATTCGGTAAGTTCCTGGTCGAACAACTTCTGTAACTCGGTAAGGTCCATGCCAGTTGGCTTCAAGCTTATTGTGCTTTTGAATGACCTTCTTTAGCACATAATCCCCTTCTTTTAAGTCGCATTTCTTCACCCTTTTGTTGTAAAACAGAGCTGTGCGTTGTTGGTAAGCAGCATTCCTAATGGCTGCCTCTTTTCTAACCTCCTCGAGCATGTCCAAATCTAATCTTCTCATCAAGTCACTGACTGAGGAATTGAAATTCAGCACTCTGTGTGTTGGGAGACCCAACTCGACAGGTATTACAGCCTCACTTCCAAATGCCAGCATGTATGGTGATTCTCCAGTTGCTGCTCGGGGAGTTGTTCGGTAAGCCCACAATACTGACTGTAGCTCATTAATCCAATTAGCTTTAGCCTCACTTAGCCTCTTCTTCAAACCATTTAGTAGGGTTCTGTTCGTCACCTCAGTCTGCCCATTGCTTTGAGGATGACCTGGTGCTGAATGGGTCTTCAGGATGTTTGATTGTTGACAATAGGCAGCAAACTCCTCGTTGTCGAATTATGTTCCATGGTCTGTGATGAAGGCATAAGGGAGACTATATCGACAGATGATATTCTTCCAGAAAAATTAGTATACCTTCTCTTATGTCATATCGATAAGGGGTTCAGCCTCTACCCACTTAGTAAAATAATCTACTGCGACGACGAGGTACTTGAATCTTCCTCGAGTGGTCGGCAATGGTCCAACCAAATCAATTCCCCACATGGCAAATGGCCAAGGGGAAGTTATGGGTGTCAATAATGCTTGTGGAGTTCGTCGGATGGAGGAAAAACGTTGGCACTTGTCACATTTCTTAGCATAGGCTATACAATCCGCCCTCATCGTCGGCCAGTAGTATCCTTGCGTCATCATTCTTTGCAAAAGTGTCCGACCTGCCACATGTGCTCCACAAGACCCTTCATGGATCTCTTCAATCAATTCTTTCACCTCGGAGGGGTGTACACATCTCTGCAAACCTACCATAATTCCTCGTCTATACAAAACACCATTAGTTAGTACATACCGAGCAGCTTTAAACTTCAATTTCTTTGCCGCGAGCTTGTCCTCTGGAAATTCTCCCTCTTCAATATATGCCCTGATGGGATCCATCCAAGATGGTCCTAAATCAAGGGTAATAACATTCATCGTCAGGTTTTCATCTATGCTCCGACTTTCCAGTACTTCAATTGGTATCGTTCTTCGCAGCTCGGTACGAGTAGCTGATGCTAGTCGGGCCAGTGCGTCTGCTTGTGCATTTTCTATTCTGGGTATTCTGATCAACTGAATGGTATCAAATTCTGCCAATAATTCCATCACCTTTGCATGATACTTGACCATTAGTTCTCCTTTAACCGCATATGTTCCCATCACCTGATTCACAATTAATTGAGAATCACTGAATACCATCACTTGTTGTGCTTCCATAATCTTTGCTAAATTAAGACCTGCTATCATGGCCTCATACTCAGCCTCATTATTGGAGGTTTTGAATTGAAATCGCAAGGCATATTCTATATCAATCTCGTCTGGGGTTTTCAAAACAATCCCTGCTCCACAACCTGCTGTGCAAGATGACCCATCTACATACAATCTCCATGTAGGTAACTCGTGTTCAAATTTCTTATCCAATAGAGTTCCTCGATGGAATATCTGCTATTCTCTTCCATCCTCCCCTATTAATTTTCGCTCCTCATCTACCATCTCTTCTCGCCCTTTTACCAACCGGAGTTGGTCTGGGTTTGAATTTGATGATCTTTCTACATCCACAAGCCCTTTTACCAACCGAAGTTGGTCTGGACTTATGTCTGTTGATCCTGTAACATCCACAGGTTGATCAGTGAGCACTTTTTGTTCCTCGGGGGTATCAGGATATGTAAACTCTGCTATAAAATCTGCTACAGCTTGCCCTTTCAATGATGATCGGGGTTCATACACAATATCATATTCACCGAGCTCTATTGCCCAGTACATCAGTCTCCCTGACTTTTCTGGCTTATGAAGGGCTTGTCTCAATGGCATGTCGGTATAAACGACGATGGCATGGGCTTGAAAATATGGCCTCATTCTTCTACTTGCTTCAATTAATGCCAATACCAATTTTTCTAACTTTGGGTACCTAATCTCTGCACCTCGGAAAGCCTTACTTGTGTAATAAATTGGCTTCTGGACTCCATTCTCAAACCTGATCAATGCTGAGCTGACTGCATGCTCTGATACTGCCAGGTATAAGTATAACTTTTCTCCCGTTATTGGCCTTGACAACAGTGGAGGTGTTCCCAGATATTTTTTCAAGTCTTGAAAGGCTTTTTCACATTCATCATTCCACTCGAAAGTTTTTCGAAGTGTTTTGAAGAATGGTAAGCATCTATCTGTTGCTCGAGATACAAATCTGTTGAGCGCTGCAACTCGTCCTGTAAGACTCTACACTTCTTTCTTTGTTGTTGGAGATCGCAACCCTAAAAGAGCTTTGATCTTTTCTGGATTTGCCTCAATGCCTCGCTGGTTGACAATGTACCCGAGAAACATTCCTTCTCGTACTCCAAATGTGCACTTCGTCAGGTTGAGCTTCATCTGGTATTTATCCAGTTGATCAAAAGTCTGACTTAAATCAACTAGATGATCAGCAGCTTTCTTGCTTTTTGTCAGCATATCATCGACATAGACTTCCATATTGCAACTGATTTGTTCGGCAAAAACCTTGTTCATCAGCCGCTGGTATGTCGCTCCTGTATTTTTCAAACCAAAAGGCATAACATTATAACAATAAGTACCCCTAGGGGTAATAAAAGAAGTACTCTCCCTATCTTCAGGTTTCATCTTGATCTGGTTGTAGCCTGAATAAGCGTCCATGAAGCTGAGCAGCTCGTGCCCAGAGGTAGCATCCACTAACTGATCAATTCTGGGTAATGGAAAGTGATCCTTTAGGCAGGCCTTGTTGAGATCAGTGAAATCAACACACATTATCCATTTATTGTTTTTCTTCTTTACCATCACCACATTTGCCAACCAGTCCGGGTATTTCACATCTTCAATGAATTGAGCTTTCTGGAGCTTGTCGACCTCCTCTTGAATAGCTTGATTCTTCTCGGGGCTAAATACCCTTCTTCTCTGCTTTACGGGATTGATCTTCTTATTCACATTGAGCTCGTGACATAAGAAGTTTGGATCTATTCCTGGCATGTCCTCATGACTCCATGCGAAAGTTTTCTTCCTATTTCTCAAGAAAGTTATCAACTCCTGTTTTATTGAAGCATCCAACGATGAACCTATCTGGGTTACTCGTTCAGGGTGCTCGTCGTCCAGAATAACATTTTCTGTAGATTCCACCAACTGTCCTTTTACAAGTTGGGATTCATCTCTGGGATTGAGAGTTTCAATCTCTATATCTTCTTCCACCTGGTAGGTAGTAGTCTTTTTCCGTGATTCCTCAAGCTCCTCTTGCTCGGCAGATGAATAATAGCATTCCCGAGCTATTTTTTGATCACCTTTCACAACTCCTACTCCAAAGTTTGTTAGGAATTTTAAGCATTGATGCACTGTAGATGGAACTGCTTCAAACCAACTCTTCCCATGATGATGTTGTAAGCTGACTGCACATTCTTATCCATCACAAAGAAGCGTATTCTTTCTGTTCGACAAGCAGGCCAAGTTCCAATGAATATATCCAACTTGATCGTCCCAAGTGGAAAAACTTTCTCGCCAGCAAAACCTAGGAGGGTTCTGTGATACAATTCCAATTGAGATAATTTTAGATTCAAGCTGTCAAAGCATGAATAGTACATGATGTCTGCCGAACTTCCATTATCTACCAACACCCTTGAAATCACTACTTCCTTCATCCTCATTTTGATCACCAGAGGATCGTTGTGAGGATAAAGAACACCTGCTAGGTCATTTTTTGAAAAGCCAATGACCAGCTTCTCTTTGTTTACCTTCCTCGGACGATCGTCCTCGGCCAGATTTATTCGCTGAATATATGAACAAGCTTGAGCCTCTCCAAGGTAAGCCTTTCTTTCTGCAGTAAGGTATCCTCCTCCTACATCTCCTCCTGTAATGACATTACAATCAAATGACCCAAAACGTATAGAAAATACCTCTCGTTCTGGCTGTCTTGGTTTCTTGGGAAGGTCGGGGTCATCATCTGGATCATCTTCATGGTTTATCTTCTTTTTCTCTTCTGCTCGACGAGGAGATCTAGACCTCTCTCTAGCTCGGTCATTATTTTTTCTTTCACCTCCCCGATCAACATATTTTGCTAGATTTCCTCTTTGGATGAGTGTTTCAATCTCGTTCTGAAGAGCAATGCAATTTTTGGTCATGTGACCATGATCTTTATGAAACTCGCAATATTTATCCTTACTCCTCGAATCAGGGTCTGACCTCAGTTTCTTTGGCCATTTTACCTCCTTGTTGTTCTTGATTTCTTCAGGACTTCCCATGATGATTTATTGTTTCTGGAAAGTTTGTCACCGCCATTGCCCTTATGCTCTTTATTTTTAGACTTGTCGACATCCACCTTGGTGTCTTTATCCATATTCTTCTTTGCAGCCATAGCTTCCTCGGCATTCATGATTTTGGCCGCTTTTGCCATCAACTCTGACATAGTTTTAGGTGGATCTTTCGCCAAGGTGTAATACAATTTATTAGGCAATAACCCACTCATCAAGGCGGTGATTTCTGTCTTTTCTTCGTAATCTATGACTTCCAGCTTCTCGTTATTGAAACGAGTTATGTAATCTCTAGTACTCTCACCAGATTTTTGTCTAACACTTAACAAGTGTGCTACTCGTTTTACTGGCTTTGCTCCAAAATAGAAATTGCCAATAAACAACTCGGTCAACTGAAAGAAAGTTGAAATCTTACCCCGAGGAAGATTGTTGTACCATATCTGGGCAGCTCCAGTAAGAGTTCTTGAGAACGCTCTGCATCTCATCTCGTCGGGGACGACATAGATGTCGGCAGCAGCTTGATATTGCTCTATGTGAAGAACAGGATCTGTCTTTCCATCATATTTGGGGGTTACTACAGGTGCTTTGAACTTTGACGGTGTAGGAAAATTCACAATGGCCTGTACAAAAGGTGTTCCTCGAACAAAAGTTTGTTGTAGGGGGTTCTTTGCCTTGTCCATTTCTCCCAATTTATTCTCCAACCGTTGGAGAGATCCTTTCCACGCTTCATTTCCTTCCTCGGGCCTATTGGTTCGAGCAATTGATCGTTCTGAGGTAGCTTCTTGAGATCTATCTTAACGAGCAGCTGGTCGTGATTGTGCTGATCCTTCTCTTAGATCTGATGGTTGTCGAAAACTCCTCGACATGGTCTTAGGTGGACTCCTATTCCTCCTAGGGCCTAATAGACTGAAAGGAGACACCCTACTCAGTCTTTCTAAAGCACTGGGTCTTTCTGGAGAGAGGGTGATATGTTGATCAGTATCTGTAGCCCTTATTGACGAAGTTCGCTCAGGTTGATTAGAGAAATCATCAGACTCCTCATTACGACGTGACTCAGTACGCCTGGATCGTGAAGAAAGTAAATAAGTTTGCCTCTGACCACTTTGCTGTCCTGAACGTGCAGGTGCACCGCCATGAAGGGTTTGTATGAGTTGCCTCATTGTTTCTTGCATGGCGGTTTGTCCTTGAGCCAGATTCGTCATAATCCCGGCTAGATCCGAAGGTGCAGAGGGATTCGGAGGATTTCCAGTATTTCCAGTGTTTCGATTGCTAGATTCTGGATTATCCGCCATTGATGATGAATGATTTTTGGTGAAAAACGATAGTAACAATCGTTCCCACAGACGGCGCCAATCTGTTGATGTAAAAAATTAGATTTCTCTAATTATTCAATCACAGATAAATAAAATAAGACAAAGATTTTAAAGTGGTTCAGCCTTATATGAATGGCCTACGTCCACTGTTATGTTATTGCTGAATGTTTGGGAATTCTCGAGTACAAATTCTCTCCAGAATCCCCCCTCTTGAATGAGGGTGATACAAGGTATTTATAGCCCTTAGGCTGTACATGAAAGGGTTGATACATTAAATGATATACATATGAAAGGGTAATACCTTTAAGGCAGCGTGTGCGTCAAGATGATGAACATTCAATGAATAGTTGAACTGTTGATTATCTGGCAATTAATGCTACGGCCGAGATGCAGCTCGGACCGCCTTAGTTGCTCATTGCTCAGGAGTTCCTCGGAGCGCTAGAGTACCTCGGAGTGCTAAAGTTCCTCGGTGTATCCCCGTTGCTCGGAGAGAACATGAGTTGGTCGGGGAAATGAACTTCCTCGTTGCTATTGTGCCACGTAGATTGACACGTGTCTTTGTATTATTCGTCCATATCATCATATTAATTTCGGTATCAACAATAGTGAAACGTGTAATTTACATATTCTCAAAATTTTGGGGTGTTACAATGAGTTTTCACCACATAAAATCCAACTCTTTCACCGGAGTCCTTTAATTTGGAGAATTTATTCAAAAGTCATATTTTTACATAGAATGAAACTTTTGTACTAAAATATTACTTTTATCATTTTAAAATTTATATTTTCAACTTGTTAACTTCACATATTCTACCTTATTTCTTATAAATTTTGTGTTCCTATTTTATCATTTCATACTTTTTTCCCAAACACTTTACTAGTTTCACTTTTAGTCCATTATTTCATGTTTCTTAAGGACTTTCTTCACATAAATTGTACCATTTTAAGTGATTAATATTCTAAAATTATCAAGTTACCATTTCAATTTCAAAGCTCATTTTAACAAATTTTTAACATACTTAACCTATTTATCTCGACTACATGAGTTTATGTCCATGAATGTAAGGTTTTATGACCATATATGCATCCTACTATTTCTTCAAGAAGTTCAATATAACATTTATCATGAAACCGACAAGTTTTGCATGATTTGTTTAAGAAATAATTAACTTAATTATTCTGAAATTTAACCTTTTTTTAAATGATAATAAACATATGTAATCATGTGAATCATATATATAGCATGCTTTGTCTTTAAACTTGAAAATAAAGTGTAGAATCCTTAGTTCTTGAAGATAATGACTTTGAATAAGATGTTGAAAAGAAAATCCAATAATCTCCGAACTTTATGAAATTTAGTTCTTCTAACAATCTTTTTTCACACCCAAAATAATATTTCTATAACACTTGGAAACTTTTGATAATGTAAGGATAATCATGAGGGATAATGTGAGTGAACTATAAAGATAATAAAGAAGCTTTTGTTGAGTGAAAATGGTGGAGAGAATGAGTATTTTCGGATTTGACTGAATGTAAATTTTCATTCTTTATAAATTGAAGAAAATGGGGTAGGTAGCCCCTATAAGCCACCCTCCAGGATCCCTACCCATATCAAATGACTTTTAAACATATAGTGATGATACCCTATGCTAAATGGAGTAGAAAAGACTGAAAGAATGGATGAAAATCGTCTAAGGTTGGCAACCTACCTAACTCAGATTTCTCAATTTCTTTTTTTTAAACTAAACTTATGATGAAAAATACCATCAATATGGGCCCAATGATTTTTTCTGAAGATGCCAAAGAAGAGAAAGTTGTCCAGAATTCAATTTTACATCGTGGAATGTTTTCATTACTTTTATTTTTTTGAGAAAAACTCATTATTACATTATCATTATCATTTTGAATTTCCTTCTTATACCCTTATGATATTTTAATGTATATAAATGTAATTATATAATTCCTTCCATTTAATTTCTTCTAATCCCATTTGAAATATGTAACTTAATTAACATATGTGACGCAATACACGACATTATTGAACTTTTGTCCTTAACCTTAATTAGAATTAAAAGTAATTTATTTAAACTAATCCCATTAATTTCTCATAATACGACTTTATTAATTCAGTGAAAATCGAGCATTGCAAATTATATCAGCTATATTTATCTTTATCTCATGCACATAATCACCTCTTTATCACATGTATATCCCCCTTTTTGTTACATGCTTCATTTCATATGTACATATTCACATGCTTTACTTCACTTGTACATATTCACACACTTCACTACACTTGTATGTTCACATGTTTTTCCCCACCTGTTTATTATGTGTTTAGCACATGCCACTTGTACATACTTATCTTTTTACTTCATTTTTAGTAGTTGGACATATATCTCTTATCATAAATAATACTTTACATAAAATGACTGAGAAGACTCATACATGTCGCAGTACATTACATGATCATTGAGTTTTGACCCTATATTTGTTTCATACTAGGGAGTCACTTTGTGATGGGATGTCAATTATGTGAGATGCGATTAACCTAAGCAATATTCTCCCACCTTCCATTGGCTAAGTACCCTCAACGTATATCAAATGGTTCCCCCACATCGTACCGTTTGACCGAACTTACGATGGGAGGTATATAATAGAATCTCTTTCACGTACATCGAGTATATTGAATTCTTAATCAAACATACCATCACTACGAGGTATATGGTGAGGTAATTCCCGTACACTCGGGTATAAAAAATAACTTATGCACACGTACCAATAAATGATTTCCCCAATAGGTAAGAGGTATATTGTGTAAGTGATGCCAAATGACAAAACCCACACAACAACCTCCCTTGCATAGACCTCATATGGATGTCTGCCATAGGACACTCATATCTAGATAGGAAGTTCCAATATAAAACTCTGCCAAAATTTTAGGTCTCCTTACCACCTAATTTTCTCTTTCGCTCGTTTTTGAAACAAGACCCTACCCGTGAGTCAGGAAAATATATTAAACAATGTATTGCATTACATACCCTATTTTCTCCTAGACGTGGGTAAATTTAACATTTCAAGTTCACCATAGGAGGAACATAATATAAGTGGAACGTAATAATAATAATTACACTGAGAAAGTTTCCCCCTTTCCCTTTTTATCCATATCTAAAAATACCAACAACATGATTAAAAAAAGAATTTTTTTCCAAAATACTAAATAATCCTTTTCTAAAAATAAAATGCTTACCTCTCCGGAGGGATCCCATTCCCTCAAGCTTGGCCTAACGCTCTACTAGTTACGATCTTCCATCCGACCACCTCAGAGAACTACTTTATCCTCGCTCTCACCTTCATTAGAAGATATAAAAAGTTTATACTAAGACTAGCACATGGAAAACCCAAATCAGGAAGCCAACTTTCAACCACATTTGATGATTATGCTAGCTTAGCTCAGTGCTAATATAGATAGTCTATAATAAATTGTTACTAAATTATAGAGGACTCAAGTTCAAATGACAAGGGTTTGTAAGGCATAAATCTTACCAAATAAAAAAGCTTCCTCCCATTCTATCCCGGGTCACTGAGTTCCTAAACTTTTGTAGGATCCTAAAGAATATCATCTTGACTTGGGGAATTATGATCAATCATTGGAATTCCCCCATGTGTTTCATCTATCAATGGGCCTCTGCCTGCTCATATACTTATACCCAATCTTGATCATGTAGGGGATAACTCGCATGTGCCCATCTTAGTGGATCCGAAAGATAATGAACTTAGTAGGTTGAAGGAAGATATAAAGATTCTCTCTCCAAATTTGATCAAGTAAAACTCTTCAAGAATTATGTGGGCTATACTCACATGCCCCGTAATACCAATTCTCATTTTCCCAAGAAGTTCAAGATGCCAGACATTGAGAAATTTGGAGGAAACGGACCTCCTATAGTGGATTTGAGCAATTATCATAATACTATGAGCTTATTAGGTGCTACCGAAGATATTATGTGTCAAATGTTTCAAGAGACCCACATGGAAAATGTTATTCATTGGTTATTATCCCTATATAAATCCCGCATCCCGAGTTAGGACGATGTCACTTAGGAATTGATGGATCAATATAAGTACAATGATGAACTGGAGGTATCCTTTCGTGACCTCGAACTGCTTAAGCAAGACCCAGGAGTGTCTATAAATATCTTCATAGTCAGATGGAGAGAAAAACCTGTAACCATGACTAGCCATTCATAAGAAGAAGATGTCAGTATTCCACATCAAGAACACTATGGGTAGTCAATACTATCCCCACTTCAGATCTCTTCGAGAATCTAAGGTAGAAATTAAAGAGAATGTTTCCAGTCAAAATGTGAAGACAAAATCAGAAATGAAGAAATTAATAAGTCAATTCACTCTAAGAAAGTTTGAAAAGTTAGCCACTACTATCAACGACATGTCTTCCAACCTAAAAACCTCATAAGCACTAGAATCATATTTATTTCCTCTTAGAAGAGATTACACCTATATCCATGCTCCCCTTTCCAAAATTTATTAAGCACTCCTCTTTCACAACATTATTAAACCTTTAGACCATTGACCACTACTTAACCAGCCACCCTGGTATTTCAATCATGATTCTCACTATGACTTTTGCTATTCTGTTAGACACACCACCGACTAATGTCACCACCTAAAGAATATCATTTAAGGTTAATTAATAAAGGAATCATCGCCTCTCCATTATCCCTAAAGCCAAACACCACCCAAAATCCTTTACCTTCACACCAACCTAGTGTAAATGCCATAATGATTGATACGGATTAAGACTTTAACCCCTCAACTAAGATCAAGCCCACAAACAACCCCACCTTGTCCACTTACTCAAATAATTCATTAAATCCCCTATAAATATGCCCAACTAACCCACTCCATCCCAAAACCGCTTGTGAATTGGGGTCATCACCCTGATGAATCGAGATTATAAAGTAGTATGCACTATGTATGATACACAAAGCATGAACCTGTTAGGCATTCCTAGAACACTTAAAAGAATTTGGAATGAAATTCCATCCAACCTGACCCTTGAGGAAGATGATTATACAAGAATAAACAACCATTAGATGGAAGCCCATAAATGCGATCATTAATCCCATGACGGGTTTGTGTCTCTGGATAAGTTCAGTTTAGAGAGCATAGTCCAAATTTTGATAAAAGAAAGTCTCAAAAAGGGAATGATTTATGAATCCTCCAAATTTCTTGTCACCGGAATATTCAAAGGGTATCTAGTCCCACCTTAGGATCACTTCTCCTTAGCACGAGAAGACCTGTACCTTGAAGCTTTGATGTTTGATAAGTACATATATTTTTCAAGTAATAAAAAAATAGTCTCCACAGAGTGGAATAATAACTATAACCACTTAGACAAATCATACGATGAATCCAACAGTGAAGCTACCAATACTCCTACCCTATTTTGTGGGATGATTTCCTTTAAGGAACTCGTATTCGAAATTAATGAGGATTCCGGTGTCACAATGTTAATGAATAAATGAGATTACTCTTCTATCTGTTGTTAGTGAATCATATGACACATTCAAGCCAGTAGTACAAAGAATTAATTCCAGCTAGGGATGATGTGCCCATCGACAAAGGGAAGCAAGTTTCTGAAGAGTTATAGATCCCAGAGATAACAGTAGTGGAAAGCAAGATCCTCGATCAATTGAAGAAAACCCAAGTGAACATTACCCCATGGTGACTATTCATGTCCTCACAACTTAATAGAAATTCCCTCATTAATTTTCTCGTGCAAGCCTAGATTCCTCCCTTACAGCCCCTAAAGAGGCCATTCATATTGTCCTCGACCATTAAGAGGCTCATTACTTTTTGCTAATAAAGAAACCCCCAATTTTGGTCGTGATTACAACTACACCCTTAATACTCCAGTTAATGTCTTACATATGACTGTCCCTTTGGTGCTCGTCGATAATGGTTCTGCCCTCAATGTATGTTTGCTCTAAACACTACGATGCTTAGGTATACAGGTCAGTTATCCCACCCCCATAACTTCTCCAATACGTTCTTATTATAATACCCATCGGGAAGTTATGGGGTCAATCATTCTCACATTTTGGGCTAGTTCCATTCATCCTCAAGTTGATTTCCAAGTGATTGACATTTTTTCCTATTATTAACCTATTTCTCGATCTCTCATGGTTGAATAGTATCTAAGATGTTGCTTCCTACCTTCATCAAAAGCTTAGGTTATTTGTATATAACCAAATCATAAAAGTCACTGACTTAGATGAAATCGGCACCAACAATCCAACTTTAGATATTCAACACAAGATTAATGACATGCTACTCTCTGGCTTCACAGTTCAACTATTACCATTCCTAATATAGGAAAATTTCAAGGAGAGTGAAAGTCTAGAAAATAGTCCACATGTTAATGTTAATGTGATCTAAATGTTAAAAAATATGCATTTCATGCCCGAAATGGGGCTAGTTCGTATACAACAAAGAATTACTGAGCCAATAATTCTGAAGACTATTTATCCACCTCATGGCTTTGGGTATTGACCATCGTCAACGGGACTCATGGCACTCCTTCATCTGTATAAAAAGAAGATATTAAAGAGAAAGGAAGTTATTTATAAATATTCCCTCAATGGTCATTTCATTAAAGTAGGCAAAGATTTCCTCTATTGTGGCTTCCCTGAGCCATGTTATGGCCCAATTGAGAAGAAGATAAATCTAGGGCTTAAAATATTCTTTGAAGATAAAATCACTTTGACTGAAAGACAGGAGCATGAAATAAAGTCGTTAACCACTAAGTCTTATGACTCAACCTCTTATGATAGCCACAACCTTGATAGCACTAATATTGAATAATATTTTGGCCTTGGTGAAAGGAAGATGGATATTTTCATGATTCATCTAAATCCAGCACATCAGACACGACTAGAAAGATCATCTCTGCTGACAAGACTTTGCATAACTAGCCGAGCATATCGACTAGTTCGGCCCTACCAACAAACATACCTGCTACTTACCAACTTGAGACTCAACCCATTCTTGGACATCTCGTTTCTAGCTTTGATGTAAATGAGGCACCCCTTGAGGAGGCTCTCACTACTATTTTTCCTAATAATTATGTTAATGATATAAGTGCTAATTTTGAGTACCTCATTATGTCTTACACTAATTTCCATAATTTTATTAATAAAAAATTAATGGAGATGACTTAATGATCGAACAATTCTCAACTAATCTCAATGAGGTAAAAGTTAGATAACCGCGTTCAAACTAATGATGATTAAAATATTGTCATTAATCTTAGTTCTAGTAAAAACTCACGCAAAATTAAAATAGGATCGACTCTCAGTGACCAAGAACGGTCTCAGTTCAAAGAGCTTTTAAAGGAGTCCATGGACGTTTCGCATGGTCTTACAGTAACATGCCCGATATTGATCCCGATATTACATAACATGATATCCCTATGTATCCTTATTACAAGTCTATTAAGTAAAAGTTGAGGAAACTTTAACCCGAGTGGTCCCTAAAAGTCAAAGACGAAGTGATCAAGCAACAAAATATAGGCCTTATTCCCGTATATGAATACCCGACTTGTCTCTCCAACATAGTACCTACACCAAAATATGTAAGGAAAGTCCACATGTGTGTCAATTATTAATATTTGGATAAATCCTCTCCAAATAATGGCTATCCTCTACCCAATATCGACATAAGAATCGATAACACTTCCAATCATGCCCTCAAATCATTCGTCGATGAGTTCACTGAACATAACTAGATTAAGATCACTACACCAAATCCTGCGAATGGTCACGCCCAGTGGGTCACGGTCCAAGTCCGCGACCAGCTGGTCGCGGACTTGGGCCGTGACCCACTCAATATTTGGCGTGACCATATTTATTATCACACTAAATTATCGATGCTCTAGAAGTGGTCACAGATGAAGTCCGTGACCACAGTGGTCGCGGACTTGGGCCGTGACCAGGTCGTGACCAACTTGGCGCCAAACTCGCGCCAAAATTCCCTCCAAGATTGTCGCGGAGGGGTCACGGCCCAAGTCCGTGACCCATGGCATGGCGAAGAAGATAGTACACATTTTGGGGGTCACGGCTTAGGGCCGTGATAATTTCTTGGTGTGGGTCACGGCTATGGTCCGTGACCATACCTCATTCAAGCAATAGGGTTGATGAAAAAAGGTTGCGCATCACTGATTGAGGGTCACGGCTCTGGGCCATGACCATTTCTTGGTGTGGGTCACGGCTATGGGCCGTGACCATGCTTCAATTCAAGGTCTGAAACTAGTCTCGCATGGGGGTCACGGCTATGGGCTGTGACCATCCTTCAATTCAAGGTCTTATATTGGTCGCGCATGGGGGTCATGGCTGTAGGTCGTGACCATTGGCCATTCATGTAGCAGCAGCAAGGAGGTTATGGGTTGCGAGGTGGGTCGAGGCTGATGGCCGTGACCATGTAATTCCTAAAAAAAAATGCACTTTAACATTTGACCCCTTTCATTTTCATTTACCCGCTTCTCTCTCTCTCTCTCGTAAAAAACAAAGCTATGGCTTCTCTCTCTCGTCAAACACTGGTGGGTTTTCTCTCTGCTGCCGACCCCTGCTGCCACCGGTAAGGTTAGCTTACTTTAATTTCTATTTTGATTTGTTTGATGAGATACATATATTTGAGGGTTATTGGTTTTTTGATTTCGGTTTCATGAGATACAATCATACATATCTGTTTTGATTTTTGTTTGATGAGATAAAAATACAGATACTTTAATTTCTGTTTTGTTCTTTTATGTGTGTAATTGTATGTCTATGTATGTATAGGTTTATGTCAAAAAAATATTAGGTTTTAAGTAAACCCTAGATTGTATGTGTGTATGTATACAGGTTATATCAATAAACCCTAGATTGTATGTATGTATTTTTTTTTGGCAAAATATTATTCAAAACTCTAGACATTATATTTTTTTGACAAAATATAATTAAATGGATTTATAATAAGTAAAAAAAAATTACATCCGCCTTTTTGTGGGTTATATATATGCATAGATTTATGTTAAAAAAATATTAGGGTTTAAGTAAACCCTAGATTGTATGTGTGTATGTATAGGTTATGTCAATAAACCCTAGATTGTATGTGTGTATTTTTTTTGGCAAAATATTATTCAAAACTCTAGACATTATATTTTTTTTGACAAAATATAATTAAATGGATTTATAATAAGTAAAAAAAAATTACATCCGCCTTTTTGTGGGTTATATATATGCATAGATTTATGTCCAAAAAATATTAGGGTTTAAGTAAACCCTAGATTGTATGTGTGTATGTATAGATTATGTCAATAAATCCTAGATTGTATGTGTATGTATTTTTTTTGACAAAATATGCTTGTCTTTTTTTTTTGACAAAATATAATTAAATGATTATTTTGGCATACGAGTCGCAAACACGTGTGCACATTACTGTAGTGAGATATTTTTGGCTTGGTTGTTGGATACTATAGTGCTCTTGATTTTCCTATGAAAAAGTATATCACGTATCTTGCGATTAATGTGCATTTTTTTATGTTTACGTCAAGATATTAAGAGGCTACAACTTGACATGGAACAAATACAACTTGATTCCGTTCATTCATATTTTAACTTGACATGTATGTCATAATTCTGTTGATTTCATACAGTTCTGTTTTAGTTTGAGATTTGTTGTGATCAACTTGATTGGATATGTATTTTAAAACCTTAAAATGGCGGCGTAATAATCACAACTATATTGATATTAAGGCGAGTCAATTTCTATGCAATGGTCCACATTAAACTAATTGGTAACCGAAGGGTGAAAACGTAAAACAACCACAAAACGGTTCGATAAGAGTCACGAACACCTCGCACGGGACCAATGTGATTCGAAGGAACCGACCGGGTAGTCACAGGGATCCCGGTTTGAGTGTACGATATAAATTTGCAAAAAGATAGACTTAAGAATAAAAAAGATGCCATCGAAGTGTGAAAATATAAAACAAACACCAAACGGTCTCGTAAGAGTCATGAACACCTCGCACGTGACCAATGTAACTCGTAGGAACCGACCGGATAGTCACGAGGCTCCCGGTTGGAGTGTACGACGTTAATTGAAAAAAAATAGACTTAAAGCATAAAAATATGCCATCGAAGGGTGAAAACGTAAAACAAACACAAAACGGTCCCGTAAGAGTCACGAACACCTATCACGGGACCAATATGACTCGTAGGAACTGACCGCATAGTCACGAGGCGCCGGTTGGAGTGTACGACGTAAATTTGAAAAAAATTAGACTTAAGCATGAAAACATGCCATCGAAGGGTGAAAACATAAAACAACCTTAAAACGGTCCCGTAAGAGTCACGAACCCCTCGCACGGGACCAATGTGACTCGTAGGAACCGACCGCATAGTCACGGGGCTCCCGGTTTGAGTGTACGACGGAAATTTGATAAAAAATTGACTTAAGAATGAAAACATGCCATCGAAGGGTGAAAATGTAAAACAACCTTAAAACGGTCCTGTAAGAGTCACAAACCCCTCGCACGGGATTAATGTGACTCGTAGGAACCGACCACGTAGTCACGGGTCTCCCAGTTTGAGTGTACGATATGAATTTACAAAAAATTAGACTTAAGCATAAAAACATGCCATCGAAGGGTGAAAATATAAAACAGCCTTTAAAACAGTCCCATAAGAGTCATGAGCACCTCACACGGGACCAATGTAACTCATAGGAACAGACGGCATAGTCACGGGGCTGCCGGTTTGAGTGTATGACGTAAATTTATAAAAATTTAGACTTAAGCATAAAAAATATGCCATCGAAGGGTAAAAATGTAAAACAGCCACAAAACGGTCCCGTAAGAGTCACGAACATCTCGCACGGGACCAATGTAAGTTATAGGAACCGACCGTGTAGTCACGACGCTCCTGGTTTGAGTGTAGGACATAAATTTGTGAAAAGTTAGACTTAAGCATAAAAACTTTCCATCGAAGGGTGAAAACATAAAACAAGCACAAAACGGTCTCGTAAGAGTCACGAACACCTCGCACGGGACCAATGTGACTCGTAGGAACCGACCGCGTAGTCACGAGGCGCCCGGTTGGAGTGTACGACATAAATTTGAAAAAAATTAGACTTAAGCATGAAACCATGCCATCGAAGGGTGAAAATGTAAAACAGCCTTAAAATGATCCGGTAAGAGTCACAACCCCCTCGTACGGGACCAATGTGACTCGTAGGAACCGACCGCGTAGTCACGGGGGCTTCCGGTTTGAGTGTACGACGTGAATTTGCAAAAAAATAGACTTAAGCATGAAAACATGCCATCGAAGGGAGAAAATGTAAAACAACCTTAAAACGGTCCCGTAAGAGTCACAAACCCCTCGCACGGGACCAATGTGACTCGTAGGAACCGACCGCGTAGTCACGGGGCTCCCGGTTTGAGTGTACGACATGAATTTGTAAAAAAATAGACTTAAGAATAAAAATATGCCATCGAAGGGTGAAAATATAAACAGCCTTAAAAACAGTCTCATAAGAGTCACAAACCCCTCGCACGGGACCAATGTGGCTCGTAGGAACCGACCGCGTAGTCACGGGGCTCCCGGTTTGAGTGTACGCTGAAAATTTGATAAAAAATAGACTTAAGCATGAAAGCATGCTCGAAGGGTAAAAACGTAAAATATCCTTAAAACGGTCCCGTAAGAGTCGCAAACCCCTCGCACGGGACCAATGTGACTCGTAGGAACCGACCGCGTAGTCACGGGGCTCCCGGTTTGAGTGTACGGCGTGAATTTGTAAAAAAATAGACTTAAGCATAAAAACATGCCATCGAAGGGTGAAAATATAAAACAGCCTTAAAAACAGTCCCATAAGAGTCACAAACCCCTCGCACGGGACCAATGTGGCTCGTAGGAACCGATCGCATAGTCACGGGGCTCCCGATTTGAGTGTACGACGAAAATTTGATAAATAATAGACTTAAGCGTGAAAACATGCCATCGAAGGGTGAAAATGTAAAATAGCTTTAAAACGGTCCCGTAAGAGTCACAAACCCCTCGCACGGGACCAATGTAACTCGTAGAAACCAATCACGTAGTCACGGGGCTCCCGGTTTGAGTGTACGGCGTGAATTTGTAAAAAACTAGACTTAAGCATAAAAACATGCCATTGAAGGGTGAAAATATAAAACAACTTTAAAAACAGTCCCGTAAGAATCACGAACACCTCGCACGGGACCAATGTAACTCATAGGAACACACGGCGTAGTCACGGGACTGCCGGTTTGAGTGTACGACGTAAATTTTTAAAAAGTTAGACTTATGCATAAAAAACATGCCATCGAAGGGTAAAAAATGTAAAACAGCCACAAAACGGTCCCGTAAGAGTCACGAACATCTCGTACGGGACCAATGTATGTCATAGGAACCGGTCGTGTAGTCACGGCTCTCCCGGTTTGAGTGTAGGACATAAATTTGCGAAAAGTTAGACTTAAGCATCAAAACTTGTCATCGAAGGGTGAAAACATAAAACAAGCACAAAACGGTCCCGTAAGAGTCACGAACACCTCGCACGGGACCAATGTGACTCGTAGGAACCGACCGCATATCCACGGGGCTCCCGATTTGAGTGTACGACAGAAATTTGATAAAAAATAGACTTAAGCATGAAAACATGCCATCGAAGGGTGAAAACGTAAAACAGCCTTAAAACGATCCCGTAAGAGTCACAAACCCCTCACATGGGACCAACGTGACTCGTATGAACCGACCGCGTAGTCACGGGGCTTCCGGTTTGAGTGTACGACGTGAATTTGCAAAAAATTAGACGTAAGCATAAAAACATACCATCGAAGGGTGAAAATATAAAACAGCCTTAAAAATAGTCCAGTAAGAGTCGCGAACACCTCGCACGGGACCAATGTAACTCATAGAAATAGACGGCGTAGTCACGGGGCTGCCGGTTTGAGTGTACGACATAAATTTATAAAAAGTTAGACTTAAGCATAAAAAACATGCCATCGAAGGATAAAAACATAAAACAGCCACAAAACGGTCCCGTAAGAGTCACGAACATCTCACACGGGACCAATATAAGTCATAGGAACTGGTCGTGTAGTCACGGAGCTCCCGGTTTGAGTGTAGGACATAAATTTGTGAAAAGTTAGACTTAAACATCAAAACTTGCCATCGAAGGGTGAAACATAAAACAAGCACAAAATGGTCCCGTAAGAGTCACGAACACCTCGCACGGGACCAATGTGACTCGTAGGAACCGACCGCGTAGTCACGAGGTGCCCGGTTGGAGTGTATGACGTAAATTTGAAAAATTAGACATAAGCATGAAAACATGCCATCGAAGGGTGAAAATGTAAAATAGCCTTAAAACGGTCCCGTAAGAGTCACAAATCCCTCACACGGGACCAATGTGACTCGTAGGAACCGACCGCGTAGTCACAGGGCTCCCGATTTGAGTGTATGATAGAAATTTGATAAAAAATAGACTTAAGCATGAAAACATGCCATCGAAGGGTGAAAACGTAAAACAACCTTAAAACGGTCCCATAAGAGTCGCACTGGACCAATGTGACTCGTAGGAACTGACGGCATAGTCAAGGGGCTTCCGGTTTGAGTGTACGACGTGAATTTGCCAAAAAATAGACTTAAGCATAAAAACATGCCATCGAAGGGTGAAAATATAAAATAGCCTTAAAAACAGTCCCGTAAGAGTCACGAACACCTCGCACGGGACCAATGTAACTCATAGGAACATACGGCGTAGTCATGGGGCTGCCGATTTGAGTGTACGGCGTAAATTTATAAAAAATTAGACTTAAGCATAAAAAACATCCCATCGAAGGGTAAAAATGTAAAACAGCCACAAAACGGTCCCATAAGAGTCACGAACATCTCGCACGGGACTAATGTAAGTCATAGGAACCGACCGTGTAGTCACGACGCTCCCGGTTTGAGTGTAAGACATAAATTTGCGAAAAGTTAGACTTAAGCATCAAAACTTGCTATCGAAGAGTGAAAACATAAAACAAGCACCAAACGGTCCCGTAAGAGTCACGAACACCTCGCACGAGACCAATGTGACTCGTAGGAATCGACCGCGTAGTCACGAGGCGCCCGGTTGGAGTGTACGACGTAAATTTGAAAAAAAAATAGACTTAAGCATGAAAACATGCCATCGAAGGGTGAAAATGTAAAACAGCCTTAAAACAGTCCCGTAAGAGTCACAAACCCCTCGCACGGGACCAATGTGACTCGTAGGAATCGACCGGGTAGTCATAGGGATCCCGGTTTGAGTGTACGACATAAATTTGTAATATCGATCGGAGATTGGGTTTTTTCTGTCGGCTTGCTACGCCGGCCAGAGCTTGCGGTGGTAAGATCTATTTTGAAAACCATCTAATACCTAATAATAATCTAGTTTTAATATGTAGCTTGTTTGATTTTGAATATTTATATCGATGGTTGTGAATAACGCTATTGAATGGATTGATAAATGTAGTACACACTCAAATATTGTTCCTGAACTCCACTTCATTTCTTTTTCTTTCAATTACTTCTAGTTACGTATTTCATTTCTGGGAAATATGGATAGAAGGTAAGAACATGAAGTTAGGGTTTTAGGTATTATTTGTGTGGAACTCCAATTTAATTGATGGATTTGGATTTGGATTAGTGAAGATTTTCTGTGAGAATTCACCTCTATTATGTTTATTATAGTTTTTGAGATTTAATTGTGGAGAATTGATGATTTCAATTAAGTGTGGCCACTAAACTGTTATTATGATTGCACTTTAATTTATTGTGCATTCCGAGTATAATCCAATTAAGTGTGGCCACTAGACTGTTATTATGATTACAACTATGATTCTATGAGTCAAATTAGCTACAATCAGTTTGATATCTTATCCCTGTACAACCATGTTCATATTGTTTTGGTTCTAAACTATATTTGTTTTCTTTCTTTCAAGGCAAATCAGGAGCCTTCTGGGCTTTTAATATGGTTCCAGTTTTAAGCCTCGGGCCTGGGATCAATAGTTATTGTGTAGATTACATATGTACCTTTTTTCTTTGTACTTTAAATGGTCTAGATCATGTGTTTTTGGAACAAGACCAACTGTGACTTGTATTATGGTTACTACCCTATTTATAGGCTAAGAAATCCTAATTTTGATTAAAAGACCACTTCTAATAGATAACTGCCTAATACTGATTCGCTAGAAAAGAAGAACTAGGGATCTGATGTAACAGTGGGACCTATTAGCAGGGATGATTGTGCGGAAATGAATGACATCATATAGGCTCAGGAGATGCTTCATTTATTGGATAGAAAAGTTATTGGAAGCTCCATGAGTAGCATATATGCGACCTGCATATATGCGCATATATGCTGTATATGCAGCTGTATATATGCAGATGCATATATGCTGAATATATGCAACATATATGCGCATATATGCAGCATATATTCAGGATATATGCATCTGCATATATGCTACATCTATGCGCACATATGCTGCATATATTCAGCATATATGTAGCATATATGCACATATATGCAGGCTGCATTTATGCAAACATATATGCATCAGCATATATGCATTCTCTATGGATTGGTTTACATATTGAAAGCAAGCGGATTGAGGTTTACATATTGCCTACTTGGATTGGTTTTCATTTATTTTTCAATTTTACATTTTGTATTCGTGGATTGATGTTATCAAATTGTTGTTGATGACTCATTTCACACTATTCAGGTAATTCCAATTGAGGTAATTCCCATTGAGGTCTCTGTATTCTTTGGTAATGTAGGTAAAAAGCTTGGGGTTCTATTTTAGGATAGCAGTTGGCAGAAAGAGACATTATAGTGGCATGCATTGATTACAGGTGAACGTCATTTCACATTCTAAATATACTTTCTTAGACAAAATAAATACAGTTGCTTTAATACTCATAGAAATTCCTGACCACTAACTTCCTTATTAACCATGGCCAAAAATTTAAATGATATATTTTGGGTACAAGTTAAACAAGACCAGTATTTCCAACGAGTATAGTGGCGCAGCCGCGGGACTCCTGGTTTGAGAATACGATGGTAATTTGCATATTTCTAGACTTAGGCTTAAAAACATGGCGTTAGAGGGAGAAAACTCGAAACAACATCCGAACCTCCCCGAGGCTGGCACCAACACCTCCCATGGGACCAATATAACTCGTAGGAACTGACCTCGCAGCCGCGGGCCTCCCGGTTTGAGAATACGACGGTAATTTGCATATTTCTAGACTTAGGCTTAAAAACATGGCGTTAGAGGGTGAAAACTCGAAACAACCCCCGAACGTCCTAGTGGGTGGCACAAACACCTCCCACGGGACTAATGTAACTAGTAGGAACTGACCACGCAGCCGCGAGACTCCCGGTTTGAGAATACGACGATAATTTTCATATTTATATACTTGGGCTTAAAAACATGGCATTAGAGGGTGAAAACTCGAAACAGCCACCAAACGTCCCCGTTGGTGGCACCAACACCTCCCACGGGACCAATGTAACTCATAGGAACTCATCACGCAGCCACGGGCTCCCGGTTTGAGAATACGATGGTAATTTGCATATTTCAAGACTTAGGCTTAAAAACATGGCCTTAGAGGGTGAAAACTCGAAACAACCCCCGAGCGTCCCCATGGGTGGCACCAATACCTCCCACGAGACCAATATAAATCGTAGGAACTGACCCCACAGCCGCGGGACTCTCAGTTTGAGAATACGATGGTAATTTATATAATTCTAGACTTAGGCTTAAAGACATGGCATTAGAGGGGGAAAACTCGAAATAGTCCCTGAACGTCCCTGTGGGTGGCACAAACACCTCCCACGGGACCAATGTAACTCGTAGGAACTGACCACGTAGTCGCGGGACTCCCGGTTTGAGAATACGACATTAATTTGCATATTTCTAGACTTAGGCTTAAAAACATGGCGTTAGAGGGTGAAAACTCGAAACCGCACCCGAACGTCCCCGTGGGTGGAACCAACACCTCCCACGGGACCAATGTAACTCGTAAGAATTGACCACGCAGTCGTGGGTCTCCCGGTTTGAGAATACGACGGTAATTTGCATATTTCTAGACTTAGGCTTAAAAACATGGCGTTAGAGGGTGAAAACTCAAAACAACCACCGAAAGTCCCCGTGGGTAGCACAAACAGCTCCCATGGGATTAATGTAACTCGTAGGAACTGACCCCGGAGCCGCGGGACTCCCGGTTTGAGAATACGACAGTAATTTTCATATTTATAGACTTAGGCTTAAAAACATGACGTTAGAGGGTGAAAATACGAAACAACCCCCAAACGTCCCCGTGGGTGGTACCAACACCTCCCACGGGACTAATGTAACACGTAGGAACTGACCACGCAGCCGCGGGCCTCCCAGTTTGAAAATACGATGGTAATTTGCATATTTCTAGACTTAGGCTTAAAAACATGGCGTTAGAGGGTGAAAACTCGAAACCACACCCGAACGTTCCCGTGGGTGGCACAAACACCTCCCACGGGACCAATGTAACTCGTAGGAACTAACCATGTAGCTGCGGGTCTCCCGGTTTGAGAATACGATGGTAATTTGCATATTTCTAGACTTAGGCTTAAAAACATGGCGTTAGAGGGTGAAAACTAGAAACATCCCCCGAACGTCCCCGTGGGTGGCACAAACACCTCCCACGGGATTAATGTAACTCGTAGGAACTGACCCCGCAGCCGCGGGTCTCTTGGTTTGAGAATACGACGATAATTTTCATATTTATAGACTTGGGCTTAAAAACATTGCGTTAGAGGGTGAAAACTCGAAACAACCCGCAAACGTCCCCGTGGGTGGTACCAACACCTCCCACGGGACCAATGTAACACGTAGGAACTGACCACGCAGCCGCGGGACTCTCGGTTTGAGAATATGACGGTAATTTGCATATTTATAGACTTAGGCTTAAAAACATGGCATTAGAGGGTGAAAACTCGAAATAGCCACCGAACGTCCCCGTGGGTGGCAGCAACACCTCCCACCGGACCAATGTAACTCGTAGGAACTGACCACACAGCCGCGGGACTCCCAGTTAAAGACTACAACGGTAATTTGCATATTTATAGACATAGGCTTAAAAGCATAGCATTAGAGGGTGAAAACTTGAAACAGCCCCCGAATGTCCCTGTGGGTGGCACAAACACCTCCCACGGGACCAATCTAACTCGTAGAAACTAACCGCGCAGCCGCGGGTCTCACGGTTTGAGAATACGATGATAATTTTCATATTAATAGACTTGGGCTTAAAAACATGGCGTTAGATGGTGAAAACTCGAAACAACCCCCGAACCTCCCCGTGGGTGGCACCAACACCTCCCACGGGACCAATGTAACACGTAGGAACGGACCTCGCAGCCGCGAGTCTCCCGGTTTGAGAATACGACGATAATTTGCATATTTCTAGACTTAGGCTTAAAAACATGGCGTTAGAGGGTGAAAACTCGTAAAAGACCCCGAACGTTCCCGTGGGTGGCACCAACACCTCCCACGAGACCAATGTAACTCGTAGGAACTGACCACGTAGCCCCGGGTCTCCCGATTTGAGAATACGACGATAATTTGCATATTTCTAGACTTAGGCTTAAAAATAGGGCGTTAGAGGGTGAAAACCTAAAACACCCCCCGAACGGCCCTGTGGGTGGCACCAACACCTCCCACGAGACCAATGTAACTCGTAGGAACAGGCCACGCAGCCGCGGAACTCCCGATTTTAGAATACGACGAGAATTTTCGTATTTATAAACTTAGGCTTAAAAACATGGCGTTAGAGGGTGAAAACCCAAAATAGCCCTCGAACGGCCCTGTGGGTGGCACCAACACCTCCCACGGGACAAATGTAACTCGTAGGAACTGACCGCCCAGCCGCGAGACTCCCGGTTTGAGAATACGACGATAATTTGCATATTTCTAGACTTAAGCAAAACATGACGTTAGAGGGTGAAAACTCGAAACAACCCCCGAATGTCCCCGTGGGTGGCACCAACCCCTCCCACGGGACCAATGTAACTAGTGGGAACTGACCCCATAGTCGCAGGTCTCCCGATTTGAGAATACGACGATAATTTGCATATTTCTAGACATAGGCTTAAAAATATGGCGTTAGAGGGTGAAAACTCGAAACAGCTCCCGAACGTCCCCGTGCGTGACATAAACACCTCCCACGGGATTAATGTATTTCGTAGGAACTGACTCCGCAGCCGCGGGACTCCCGGTTTGAGAATATGATGATAATTTTTATATTTATAGACTTAGGCTTAAAAATATGGCGTTAGAGGGTGAAAAATCGAAACAACCCCCGAACGTCCCCGTGGGCAGTACCAACACCTCCCACAAGACCAATGTAACACGTAGAACTGTCCACGCGTTCGCGGGTCTTTCGGTTTGAAAATACAACGGTAATTTTCATATTTCTAGACTTAGGCTTAAAAACATGGCGTTAGAGGTTGAAAACTCGAAACAGCCCCCAAACGTTCCCGTGGGTGGCGCAAACACCTCCCACGGGATTAATGTAACTCATAGGAACTGACCACGCAGCCGCGGGTCTCCCGATTTGAGAATACAACGGTAATTTTTACATCTTTATAGACTTAGGCTTAAAAACATGGCGTCAGAGGGTGAAAACTCGAAACAACCCCCGAGCGTCCCCATGGGTGGCACCAATACCTCCCACGAGACCAATATAAATCGTAGGAACTGACCCCGCAGCCGCGGGACTCTCAGTTTGAGAATACGATGGTAATTTATATATTTCTAGACTTGGGTTTAAAAACATTGCGTTAGAGGGTGAAAACTCGAAACATCCCTCGAACGTCCCCGTGGGTGGCACCAACACCTCCCACGGGACCAATGTAACTCGTAGGAACTGACCGCCCAGCCGCGAGACTCCTTGTTTGAAAATACGACAGTAATTTGCATATTTTTAGACTTAGGCTTAAAAACATGGCGTTAGAGGGTGAAAACTCGAAACAGCCCCCGAACAACCCCGTGGGTGGCACAAACACCTCCCACGGGATTAATGTAACTCACAGGAACTGACCACGCAGTCGCGGGTCTCCCGATTTGAGAATACTATGATAATTTGTATATTTCTAGACTTAAGCTTAAAAACATGGCGTTAGAGGGTGAAAACTCGAAACAGCCCCCGAACGTCCCCGTGGGTGGCACAAACACCTCCCACGGGATTAATATAACTCATAGGAACTGGCCCCGCAGCCGCGGGTCTCCCGGTTTGAGAATACGACGATAATTTTCATATTTATAGACTTGGGCTTAAAAACATTGCGTTAGAGGGTGAAAACTCGAAACAGCCCCCGAACGTCCCCGTGGGTGGTACCAACACCTCCCACGGGACCAATGTAACACGTAGGAACTGACCACGCAGCCGTGAGACTCCCGGTTTGAGAATACCATGGTAATTTCCATATTTCTAGACTTAGGCTTAAAAACATGGCGTTAGAAGGTGAAAACTCGAAATAGCCACCGAACGTCCCCGTGGGTGGCACCAACACCTCCCACCGGACCAATGTAACTCATAGGAACTAACCACGCAGCTGCGGGACTCTCGATTTGAGACTACGACGGTAATTTGCATATTTCTAGACTTAGGCTTAAAAGCATGGCATTAGAGGGTGAAAACTGAAAATAGCCTCCGAACGTCCCCGTGGGTGGCACAAACACCTCCCACGGGACCAATGTAACTGGTAGGAACTGACCGCGCAGCCGCGGGTCTCCCGGTTTGAGAATACGACGGTAATTTGCATATTTCTAGACTTAGGCTTAAGAACATGGCGTTAAAGGGTGAAAACTCGAAACAATCCCCGAACGTCCCCGTGGGTAGCACCAACACCTCCCACGGGACCAATGAAACTCGTAGGAACTGACCCCGCAGCCGCTGGACTCCCGATTTGAGAATACGACGATAATTTGTATATTTCTAGACTTAGGCTTACAACATGGCATTAGAGGGTGGAAACTCGAAACAACCCCCGAATGGCCCCGTGGGTGGCACCAACACCTCCCACGGGACCAATGTAACTCGTAGGAAGTGACCCCATAGCCGCGGGTCTCCCGATTTGAGAATACGACGATAATTTGCATATTTCTAAACTTATGCTTAAAAATACGGCGTTAGAGGGTGAAAACCTAAAACACCCCCCGAACGGCCTCGTGGGTGGCACCAATACCTCCCACGAGACCAATGTAACTCGTAGGAACTGGCCACGCAGCCGCGGGACTCCCGATTTTAGAATACGACGATAATTTGCATATTTTTAAACTTAGGCTTAAGAACATGGCGTTAGAGGGTGAAAACCCAAAATATCCCCCAAACGGCCCCGTGGGTGGCACCAACACCTCCCACGGGACAAATGTAACTCGTAGGAACTGACCGCCCAGCCGCGAGACTCCCGGTTTGAGAATACGATAATAATTTGCATATTTCTAGGCTTAAGCAAAACATATCATTAGAGGGTGAAAACTGAAAACAACCCCGAACGGCCCCGTGGGTGGCACCAACCCCTCCCATGGGACCAATGTAACTAGTAGGCACTGACCCCATAGCCCCGGGTCTCCCGATTTTAGAATACGATGATAATTTGCATATTTCTAGACATAGGCTTAAAAATATGGCGTTAGAGGGTGAAAACCCAAAACATCCCCCGAACGTCCCCATGGGTGGCACCAACACCTCCTACGAGACCAATGTAACTCATAAGAACTGACCGCGCAGCCGCGGGGCTCCCGGTTTGAGAATACGACGGTAATTTGCATATTTCTAGACATAGGCTTAAAAACATGGTGTTAGAGGGTGATAACCCCAAAAAGCCCCCGAACGGTCTCGTGGGTGTCACCAACACCTCCCACAGGACCAATGTAACTCGTAGGAACTAACCGCCCAGCCGCGAGACTCCCGGTTTGAGAATACGACGATAATTTGCATATTTCTATACTTAAGCAAAACATGGCATTAGAGGGTGAAAACTCGAAACAACCCCCGAACGGCCCCGTGGGTGGCACCAACACCTACCACGGGACTAATGTAACTCGTAGGAACTGACCCCGCAGTCATGGGTCTCCCGGTTTGGGAATACGACAATAATTTGTATATTTCTATACTTAGGCTTAAAAACATGGCATTAGAGGGTGAAAACCCAAAACAGCCCCCGAACGGCCCCGTGGGTGACACCAATGCCTCCCACGGGACCAATGTATCTCGTAGGAACTGACCACGTTGCTGCGGGACTCCCAGTTTGAGAATACGACAGTAATTTGCATATTTCTAGACTTAGGCATAAAAATATTGATATGTTGATAATTTTAACTCATATATGCAAGTTTTCAGCTTGATTTAATTTTTTGTAAAACTACTTGGTCACTGATATTTTTTCTTATGTATACTATCATTTGTAGGATTTTTGCCCGCGGAACAAATGGAGGAGGCAATGGTTCATAACATGAAGATTGTTTATATGTTGTGGACATTCAGGATTTTATTTTTTTATGTGTAATGGTCGTGCGGGCTTTTATTGTTTAGTTTTATGGTCATGCGGGCTTTTATAATTTGATTATTGAATTTTATGTCCGTGCGGGCTTTATAATAAGCAGATTTTACATTTACAGGATTTGGAATGTCAAGAAAATAGAGGAAACTCTGCCCAATTTTTTTTTGGTCTTTGAATTATTAAGACGTGTAATATTTTTTAGTTTGTATATATATTTGTTTATTAACAACGTTCTCGATTCGCAATTTGTTATTTTTTTTTATTGTTTTACCAATAATAAATATTTGTAACACCTCGTATGCGTCCAACGTTACACGTAGCAACTGACGGTGCACTCACAGGAACCCCAATTTTAGGATTGGACAAAAAAAATACATTTTTTTTTAAAATTATAGTTAAATATGGTCATGGACTTTGTCCATGACCATTTTTATTTTTTTCGTCGCGCATAAAAATGGTCGCGGCCAAAGTCCGCGACCATTTTTTTTCTTTTTTTCATCAGGGTTGTAGGTCATGGACTTGGGCTGCGACCATTTTATTTTTATTTTTTTTGTCACGGTTGTGGGTCGCGGACTTTGGTCGCGACCAATTTGTCACGATTGTGGGTCACGGATGAGGGTCGCGACCAATTTTTTTTTTAATTTTTTTGTCACAGTCGTGGGTCACGGACTTTGGCCGCGACCAATTTGTCACGGTTGTGGGTCACGGATGAGGGCCTCGACCATTTTTTTTTTATTTTTTTGTCGTAGACTTTGACCGCGACCGATTTGTCACGGCTGTGGGTCACGGATGAGGGCCGTGACTCGTTACGGTATGGGTCACGACCCAAGTCCGCGACCATCTGTCGTGACCCCTCTCGGCCGTTACCATTTTTTGGTCACGGACTTGGGCCGCGACCCACGAAAATGGTCACACCCGAAATGGTCACGACCCAAGTCCACGACCCACAGTTTTGGTAAGGGATTTTGGCCGTGACCAATCGCCAGTTTTGGTGTAGTGGATGCACCCGGATCAACAAGAAAAAAACATTTTCACTACCCCATCGGAAATTTTCTCCTACATGGCCACATTTTTAGTCTTAAGAATTCTAGGGCTACATAACAAAGGGCAACCATAACCATCTTGCCTGATCTTTTTCCATAAAGAAGTTGGGTCTACGTTGACAAAATGATCATTAAATCCAAAGCCGAAAAAGATTACATCTCTGCCTTGAGGAAATTCTTCGAACAATTGTGACAATACCAAATGCGCTTAAATCCTTAAAAGCGTGTCTTTAGTGTCACCAAAGGAAAGGTCCTGGGATTTATGGCCAATGAAAATGAATTAAAGCATAACGAAATCAAAAAAATCTTCGACATATCATCACTGAGTAGTGCCAAATATTATTTTATTACCCATTTTCTATCTAATATTTCATTCCCATGTTTATTATATCCCACTATTTATAATCGTTTATTGTATAGCCTTGATATTCATGAATAATCGTTTTTGCAAAGTTTATTTAAGTATTTACATAGTTTGGGAAGCTAATGGTGAAGGTTGTAATCAATTTGAGCAAGAAATATCGACAAAAGAGCTTTCAGGGGAAAATTAGTAAATTCAACTTTCAAAGTTCAAATGATTTCAATGTACTAATTTATATATATATATATATCATTGCATTTCGTCATGTGGCTTCTGACCGTGTGCCATTCTGAATCCGAATGAAGAAGTTAAGATTGTTTTCATCCGATTAAAGCAGAAATAGTAGAATACTTCAAAGGAGGAGTAGACTATAATATGGCTGGATCGACCTGGTTAGGCGTGATCAAAGTTTTTATAAAAGCATGCTCGAGCAGACTGTTTAAAACACACCAAAAACTTGGTTTAAGATAAGTTTTGTCTCACTTTTGAAAGTTATCTTAGAGTTTCATTAATATATGCTTAAAATATTTAGTAGTTTAGAGTTTTTCGAAAGTTTACGAGGTTGTAATATGATCATTGCGTGACACGTTCAAGTATTCAATTTAAATTCTTCTCAATTTTATTTCTTCCGTGTTCAAGTAAGGATTGCTATTTTGATGCGTTGTCAATTAATTTTACCGCTTTCTCTCATATATGGTTTTATTTAATTATTTAAACATGATTTCTAGATAATTAAATTAGGTTGAAATTAACGAACTCACCCTGGGTATATAATTTCTTCGTTATGGTATGTTGGAATAAGACTTGTTTTGATGGGTTGATTATTCCTGACTTTATGACTCGGAACCTTAATGGGGTTTGTCATGTACGCACTATATTTTCTACATTGTGTGTGTAATTTTTGGAGTATTTTTTACCCCAAGCTCGTATTTAGACTTTTATGGAGATTTGGAGAGTGATACTCTCAGTCGAAATAATTATTTAAATGAGTATTGTGGCCATCCCTCCTTTGGATATTTCCTCCCGTCCCGGGTATCCAGCACTCGCGCGTGCACAATAGGAGAGGGAAAGAAGGCATCATGCCTTTTTTCTAAGAGCGCTTCGGCCGTCGTCGATGTGGGGTGATGTAAAGAGATGGATTCACCAACCTGTTTTGCACAAAATCGGTAAAAGAACATGTCGTCGCCTCAAGAGAGTGGTATCCAAGACAAACTGATGCTTACGAAACCATTAGTTAAGATGTTTGGGGTAAGTTACGGAATGAGAAGGTGTTAGGCACCCATCCCGCCCTTTCAATCTTTCATGGGATTGTGTTACTATTTTCCTTAATTTCTCCGTGAAGTGTGCGTGCATGTATATGTACATGGAGACCGAAATTACTCGACTCATATCATAGAAAAGATAGAGTGAGGTCATCCAAAGGAATGTTCCCAAAATAATTAGAAAATATGATGTGCGTACTTATTGAGATATTGATAGTTATATTGGAACGCCAATATTTTTTAGATAAAACTAAAGTATGATATATATGAGTAATATATAAATAAAATAAAAATGATGAAAATAGGAAAATAGGAAAATTGGACTTGAGTCTCAAGTTTTAGCCCGAAACGCCTACGTAGCCTATAAAGGCATCAAAGTCCACGTAGTTCTAATGCGGCATAAGGGTGAGGTTTATTCCATAAACTCAAACAGGAGTTTATTATATGTGTATGTGTAGAAAAGATATTTTAAGTTTTGAGAAAATGTGGTGAATAATCCCGTCGGAATTTATAGGTGTAACCCTCTTTTCTTTGTTTTACTTTTTTTTTTTATTGAAATAATGTATGTGCAATATAACTAATAAATGATGAGATGTGAACATGTAAGAACTAAAGTAAAAACTAGATTAAGAATTTATGTAACTAATGCAAAAATAAATAATTTAAAGATATATATATATATATATATATATATATATATATATATATATATATATATATATATATATATATATATATATATATATATAGAGAGAGAGAGAGAGAGAGAGAGAGAGAGAAGGATCTTTGGACCTTCTTTAGGAAATTGACGCTTGATCTTGATCCTTGATGAGATTACTTGAATTTTGGGATAAATGTTGGATGAGAGAGAAGGAAATTTTGCTAAATTGTTAATGAAAATGATGGGAACGAAAGATGAAAGGGATTTCACACAAGGAAACTTCGCAGATTGAGAGAGAATATTGCTAAGATCATTGATATTGATTGATCTGTGGTGTGTCTTGGGAGTGAGATCATGCCTTCATTTTATAGTGTAGGGGGACTGCCGATCGGCATAACCCTAGCCCTGCTAATCGACAGGTGACCATATACACACTGTCGATAGGCAGCAAAATGGTCCTGCCAATCGACAGTCTCGGTCAGATTTTTTTGAAAAATGGTCGTAGAATGCAATTCGTTAATCCAAATCGCGCACAGGAAAAACCGTTAGAAAGGTAATTCAGAGACTTCAAGAGTCCTTTTTTCGAGCCATGGTATGACCCAATTAAGAAGAAGATAAGGCTAGGGTTTGACATATTCTTTGAAGATAAGATCACTTTGACTGAAAGACAAGAGTAAGAAATAAAGTCATTAACCACTAAGTCCTATCACTAAACCTCTTTTGATAGCCACAACCTTTAGAGAACTAATATCAAATAACATTTTGGGCTTAGTGAACATAAGATGGATATTTTCATGATTCATCTAAATCCAGCACATCAGACACGACTAGAAAGATCATCTCTGTTGACAAGACTCTGCATAACTAGTGGAACATATCGGCTGGTTTGGCTCTACCAACCAACATACCTGCTACTTACCAACTTGAGACTAAATCCATTCTTGAACTTTCCACTTTTTAGTTTTGATGTAAACGAGGCACACCTTGAGGAGGCTCTCACTACTATTTTTCCTAATAATTATGCTAATGGTATAAATGCTAATTTTGAGTATCTCATTATGTGTTATCCTAATTTCCTTAATTTTATTAATCGAAAATTTATGGTGATGACTTAATGATCGAATAATTCTCAACTGATCTCGATGAGGTAAAAGTTAGAAAAAATAACCGCGTTCAAACTAATGATGATTAAAATATTATCATTAATCTTGGTTCTAGTAGAAAATCATGCGAAATTAAAATAGGACTGACTCTCAGTGACCAACAACGGTCTCAGTTCGAAGAGCTTTTAAAGGAGTCCGTGGACGTTTCGCATGGTCTTACAGCAGCACGCTCGATATTGATCCCGATATTATATAACATGATATCCCTATGTATCCTTAATACAATCCTATTAAGTAAAAGTTGAGGAAACTTTAACCCGAGTGGTCCCTAAAAGTTAAAGACGAAGTGGTCAAGCAACTAATTATAGGCCTTATTCTCGTAGATGAATGTTCGACTTATCTCGCCAACATAGTACCCATGCCAAAATCTGTAAGGAAAGTCCACATGTGTGTCATCTATTAATATTTGGATAAATCCTCTCCAAAGAATGACTATCCTGTACCCAATATCAACATAAGAATCAATAAGACTATCGATCATGCCCTCAAATCATTGGTCGATGAGTTCAACGAACACAACCAAATTAAGGTGCACCCGGATCAATAAGAAAAAACATTTTCACTACCCCATTGGGAATTTTCTCCTACACAACCACATTTTTTAGTCTTAAGAATTCTGGGGCAACATAACAAAGGGAAACCATAACCATCTTGCCTGCTCTTTTTCCATAAAGAAGTGGGGTCTATGTTGAGAAAATGATCATTAAATCCAAAGCCTAAAAAGGTTACATCTCTTCCTTGAGGAAATTCTTCGAACAATTGTGACAATACCAAATGTGCTTAAATCTTTAAAAGTGTGTCTTTAGTGTCACCAAAGGAAAGGTCTTGGGATTTATGGCCAATGATAATGAATTAAATCATACCATGCCAAAATCAAAGCAATCTTCGACATGTCATCGCTGAGTAGTGCCAAATATTATTTTATTACCCCTTTTCTATCCAATATTTCATTCCCATGTTTATTATATCTTACTATTTATAATCTTTTACTATATTGACTTAATATTCATTAATAATAGCTTTTGCAAAGTTTATTTAAGTATTTACAGAGTTTGGGAAGCTAATGGTGAAGGTTGGAAGCAATCTGAGCAAGAAATATGCACAAAAGAGCTTTCAGGGGAAAATAAGTAAATTCAACTTTTAAAGTTCAAATGGTTTCAATGTATTAACTTATATATATATATATTGACTTATATATATATATATATATATATATATATATATATATATATATATATATATATATATTATTGCATTATTATCATGTGGCTTCTGACCGTGTGCCATTCTTAGTCCGAACAGAGAAGTTATGGTTGTTTTCATCCGATTAAAGCAGAAATAGTAGAATACTTCAGAGGAGGAGTAGACTATAATATGGATGGATCGATCTGGTTAGGCGAGATAAAAAATTATAAAATAATGCTCGAGCAGACCATTTAAAACACACCAAAAACTTGGTTTAAGATCAGTTTTGTCTCACTTTGAAAGCTATCTTAGAGTTTCATTAGTATAGGCTTAAAATATTTAATAGTTTTTAGTTTTTCGAAAGTTTAAGAGGTTGTAATATGAATATTGTGTGACACGTTCAAGTATTCAATTTAAATTCTTCTCAATTTTATTTCAACCGTGTTCATTGTTATTTTGATGCATTGTCAATTACTTTTACCGCTTTCTGTCATATATGGTTTTATTTAATTATTTAAACATGATTTCTAGATAATTAAATTAGGATGAGATTAACGAACTCACCCTAGGTATATAGTTTCTTCGTTATGGTATGCTGGAATAAGACATGTTTTGATGGATTGATTATTCCCGACTTTACATCTTGGAATCTTAATGGGGTATGTCATGTATGCACTATATTTTCTATATTGTATGTGTAATTTTTGGAATATTTTTGACCCCAAGCTCGTATTTAGACTTTTATGGAAATTTCGAGAGTGACACTCGGGGTCGAAATAATTGTTTAAATGAGTATTGGGGACATCCCTCCTTTGGCCCTTTCCTCCTATCTCGGGTTTTCGGCACTCGCGCGTGCGTAATTGAAGAGGGAGAGAAGGTCTCATGCCCTTTTTCTAAGAGCTCTTCGACCGTCATCGATGTGGGGTGATGTAAAGGGAATGCCAATATTTTTTAGATAAAACGAAAGTATGATATATATGAGTAATATATAAATAAAATAAAAATGATGAAAACATGAAAATAGGAAAAATGGACTCGAGTCCCGAGTTTTATCCCGAAACGCGTACGTAGCCTATAAAGGCATCAAAGTCCCCGTAGTTCTCATGCGGCATGAGGGTGAGGTTTATTCCATAAATTCAAGCGAGAGTTTATTATATGTGTATGTATAGAAAATATATTTTTAGTTTTGAGAAAATATGGTGAATAATCCCGTCGGAATTTATAGGTGTAACCCTCTTTTCTTTGTTTGACTTTTTTGTTTATTGAAATAAAGTATGTGCAATATAACTAATAAATGATGAGATGTGAATGTGTAGGAACTAAAGTAAAAACTAGATTAAGAATTTATGAAACTAATGCGAAAATAAATAATTTAAAGAGAGAGAGAGAGAGAGAGAGAGAGAGAGAGAGAGAGAGAGAAGGATCTTTGGACCTTCTTTGGAGAATTGACGCTTGATCTTGATCCTTGATGATATTACTTGAATTTTGGGATAAATGTTGGATGAGAGAGAAGGAGATTTTGCTAAAATTGGGAATGAAAATGATGGGAATGAAAGATGAAAGGGATTTCACACAAGGAAACGTCGCAGATTAAGAGAGAATATTGCTAAGATCATTGATATTGATGGATTTGAGGCATGTCTTAGGAGTGAGCTCATGCCCTCATTTTATAGGGTAAGGGGACTGCCGATCAGCATACCCCTATCCCTGCCAATCGGCAGGTGACCCTATACACACCGTCGATAGGCAGGAAAATGGACTTGCCAATCGGCAGTCTCGTACAAATATTTTTGAAAAAATGGTCGTAGAATGCAATCCGTTAATCCAAACCGCGCATGGGAAAAACCATTAGAAAGGTAATTTAGATACCTTCAAGGTTCCTTTGGACCACTTCGGGTTCAGGAGTTGACTTTGGGTAAAACGGGGCTCGAAAGTGCTCGTCAGTCCTTTAGACGGGAGATCGTTGGATGGTAATGGAACGTTCGTCCAAATCGTAAATTATAATCGCAAATGGGCGGACCGTTAGAAATATTATGTGAGTTACTTTGACGTTTCAAAGAGTTTCACTTGGTTAGGAGAGTTGACTTTGGTCAACTGGGGCTCGAAAGCACCTGGTAACATTCAGAGTAAAATGAGTCAATTATTCGCACCGTAATGTTGATTCACATACGAGGTGGATCATTGGAAAGGG
Source organism: Sambucus nigra (assembly GCA_949130495.1). Classification (NCBI taxonomy): domain Eukaryota; kingdom Viridiplantae; phylum Streptophyta; class Magnoliopsida; order Dipsacales; family Adoxaceae; genus Sambucus; species Sambucus nigra. The sequence continues at coordinate 326,861,389 of OX422219.1, read as the reverse complement.
TATTCATTTCTCTTCGATGATTCATTCAGTATTGTTCAAGCTAAAGAGTTGAACTTGGTCAAACGGAGTGCTCGCTTTCCTTCGGATTAATTTTCGAGTTAAAATGGATCGTTCGTCCGAATGGTTGTGCTATTTTGCACACAAGGTGAATAGTTCGAATGGTTTGAATGGCCTTTGAGGATTCATTGAGATTTTTATCTGATGATAGAGTTAATTTGAGTCAAATTCGGTCTAGGAGAAGATATTGGCCTCTAGATTAGTTTTCGATAGTAAAATGATCCGTTCGTCCTGATCGTTATGTCAATTTGCACATCGGGTGGATCATTGGAAAGAGGATTCAGAGCCCTTAGAAGATTCGATGAGATGTTGCTCTGATGATAGATTAGATCACAGTCAAACGGGGTCTAGGAGCGTCTTATGGACTCTAAATCTGTACTCAGAGTATGGACTAGGGTTTGTAGTTGAAAGGGGGAGGTGCTAGGGACCTAAGTAGAGATGTAGGGGGTCCTAGAATATAGTGTCTACAGATCCCCTTGATGGGTGAACTTGGAATAAGTGAAAGCCATCGAATAGACACCGCATAGTATTTTAGGAAAAATGTCGATTTTGGGAAGCAAAAAAGGATGAAGATGACCAATTCATTGGGTCAAAGTCGAATCTGAGGACCTGAGGTAATGCTGGGGATACCCGATTTTGCGGGAAGAGGTCAATTATGAGGACCTTAAGTAGGAGCGACCAATTCTGAGGGTCTAGGTCTATTTTGAGGACCTTAAGTAGAGGATGACCAATTCTGAGTGTCGAGGTCAGTTTTGAGGACCGTAAGTTGGGAATGACCAATTCTAAGGGTCGAGGTCCATTCTGAGGACCTTAAGTTGGAATGACCAATTGTGAGGGCCGAGGCTAATTCTGAGGACCTTAAGTTGAGAGTAACAATTCTGAGGATTGAGGTAAGTTTTGAGGACCTTAAGTTGGAGAGACCAATTCTGAGGACCTTAAGTTGGGAACGACCAATTCTGAGGGTCGAGGTTAGTTTTGAGGACCTTAAGTAAGAAAGACCAATTCTGAGGGTCGAAATCAATTCGGAGGACCTTAAGTAGAGGCGACCAATTTTAAGGGCCGAGGTCAATTTTGAGGACCTTAAGTTGGAGAGACCAATTTTGAGGGTCGATGTCAATTTCGAGGACCTTAAGTTGGAGCGACCGATTCTGAGGGTCTCGATCAATTCTGAGGACCTTAATTTGAGGAGACCAATTCTGAGGGTCGAGGTCAATTTTGAGAACCTTAAGTAGTAGGGGGTATCTCTCCTAGGGAATTTCTATTTAAGACTCCAATGGGGAGGAGACATTTTATTTAGGGATTATGTCATTTTGAGAAGAGCCGAAAAATCTTATTTTGATAATCTTCCTTAGGGAATTAGTTGATGACTTGAGGCTTTGAGATTCCGTTGAGGATTGTGTTTCTGGTGAGAACATGTTCGGTTAGGGCTTCTAGCTTTGCTAAGGAAGCATTTCACTTTTGTTGATGAAATTTCAGGATTTTGTTGAGAAGTGGTAGGATGCGGGTGCACTGATTTTTAGTGTTTTAAGCTGGTAGTAAAATGTGGTATTAATCTAGATGGGGACTTGGGGAACTTGAAAAATGATTTTCTTGGTGAAGAAATGTTCCAAAATTTATTTGGTAATTTTAGAAAGTTTTCGGGAAATTTTTTAAATTTTCTGGCATTTTTTGTACGAAATTTCAGGGGGGTTACCGACCGGAAGGTTGTGAAAGTTGCCAAATGGCAATGGCATGGTCTTTTAGACTACATTGGGAAGGTAAAGGGATAGTGCCGATTGGTATGGGGTTCAGTAGCTGTTGGGGATTGACTATGAGGGTATGTAGATAGAGGTGGAGTGATTTCTGAGGGTGGCACGTGAGGCGGAGCAGGCGACATTGGGTAGAATTGTTGAATCTCTATTGGGGATGTAGGTGACCTTTTACACTTGAGGGATGGCTTCTCAATATTTTCTTGCAGATTCATCATTGACTGTGGGAGCTTTGCATTGACCATATTGCATGCTTTATGTAGCGGCATTGCACATGAAAATAGACTTAAAAGAAGCAAAAAAAGATGCATATTTTTTTTTATTATCTTGATTTAGTGGCTTACTCTACATGCACTTTAATTTGCTGTTGAGTTTTTATTTTTAGAAAGAGTAGGAAAAGTGTGTGTTTTGGAAATGAATATGTTTAAAGATTTCCTCAGAGGCTTGGTTGAAAAAGAGATTCCCTTTTAAAGGGATTTATTTTGAGGGGAAGTAGGGAAAATGAGTTTTTCGAGATTTTTGAGTAGAGGAAGGCCTTGGAGGCTTGGTTGGCATTAGGGATGGAAATTTAACCCGAACTGCAAGTTCTCGACCCGACCCATCCTAATGGGTTGGGTGAAAAACACGTTTAAAATAATAGGGGGCGGGTTTGGGTTTAAAAAAATTTGTTTATTAAACGGGATGGGTTCGGGTTTTATCAGAATATGATCACCCCTCCCCAACCCGCCCCATTTAGTAAATTTACTATTATATCCTTATTGTACTAAGTTAATAACACTCCCACCACAAACATAAATAAACTTAAGAAAAAAACCTTAGCTCCCTTAACTCACACATTCAATCTCAAGTCGACCACTACTCTCCCTCGTCCTCTATCTTCTCACGTCTCAAACTTATTTCTCTCTCTCACTCTAAAGTCGTCCTCTCTTCACCTCTTTCTCTCTCTTGGTCTTACTCTCAGGCCGGTGCCGGCCACATAGCCGTGGCCACTCAGCAGCGGACCCATTTTTTCATTTCAAAGTTAATTTTTTTTAAGGATTCACACAACGTGGTTTTATTGTATATGAGATATATCCAGTAGTGGACCCATGCTTATAAGTTATAACTACCATTTCACACAGCGTGGGTTTGTTTTTTTAAGATTTTTTTAATTCAAATATGATTAACATCACATATTCTATTTTGTTTTTATTCAGGGTTCGTTTTATTTATTGTTGTTTCTTTTGATTAACATCACCATTTCACACAACAGACTAATTCATTGTTTATTTTGAATAAATGGACTCCATTGTTAATATGATTTAAGTTTGTGTGTTTTTTAATTATGGTTCATTTTTATTCTTGAATTTGAACTCCACCATTAATATGATTCAATATTGTCTGTTGATATGATTTAAGGCTGTTAATACGATTCAAGATTGACTAACATGATTCAATGTTGTTTGTTAATATTATTCAATGATGTTAATATGATTCAAAAGGACTCCACTACATTATTAATATCACAGATTCTTGAATTTATAAATGGACTGCACTAATTGAAAATGTTTCACTTATTGTTGTTCTGAAATTTATATTTTGTCTCTTTTTCTTATTTTCTCCGATACTTTAATAAAAAATAGTTATCGATTTATATTTATTTCAAAAAATGAGCGAATCAATTCAAGGCAAAAAATACAGTTTTCGGGGTACAAACTAAATCAACCCCGACACTTAGTTCCACCCCATCCACACAAGCACATGGTGTTAATCCAATTGTTCAATCTTCTCCTTAAAAAAAGAAAATTCACATCTTCTATTTGGAATGATTTTGAAAGGATTAAAGATAATCTTGGGACATTTGCAATATGCCATCATTATCATTCAAAACTTAAGGCCGGAAGTAGAAATGGGACCAAGCATTTGAGAATGCACTTGACTAGGTGTAGGAAACATCAAAATGTTGATATTCGCGATCAATTTCAGATTCATACTAAAAAAAAGTTCAGATGGAAAAGTGAACTTTGGTAATTTTACATTTGATCAAGATGTGTCTAGAAAATAACTTGCAAGTGCAATTGTTTTACATGAATATCCCCTTAGTATTATCGAGCAGTTCAGACTTAGTGCGATTGTTTTAAAGGCGTTGATGTGAACACAAGATTGGTTATGGAACTATATTCAGGGTATAATTTTTTTTATATTTTTTGTAGATGATGCTTCTACTGCGGATTCGAGGCCTACAGTTTGTGATGAGGATTTCGATCCCATAGAAGTTTAATGAAGAGGTAATGCAAGTAAAAATTCTATTATGATTTTTTTTGGTTTTAAATTCATGTTTTAAATTCTATTTAATTTATTACATTTCTAAATATGTTAATTTTTTTTTCCAGGTTTGAGATGATGATGAGGAGGAGGAGAGGAGGTTGCAAAAAGATGATAGTCGAGCTATTTGAGACTTTTAAGTTGATGTTGAAGTTGTAGACTTAAAAATTGATGTTGAGGCATTATTATTTGCTTATAAAGTCACCTTTATTTTTATATAATAAAATCTATTATTTAAAAAAAAAATTAGGGTTTTAACCCGCGAATCGGGTCGGGTTCTAACCTGTTTAATTCAAGCGGGGCGGGGTGAGGCGGGACGGGTTTGAAAAATTTATACTTAAACGGGTTCAGGGCTTAATATATTAACCCGTCACGGGGCGGGGCGGGGCGGGGCGGGTTAATATTCTTTTTTCGCGGGACGGGATTGGGTTTTGCCAAACCCCCCCCCCCCCCATACCCCACCCGCTTCCATCCCTAGTTGGCATATGGATAAGAAGATAGAAAGCTTGGTTGTATAGTAGGGATTATCGCCTTCATGGATTGTGATGAAACTATTGTGTTGAACAAACTATACTGATGTTGGTTTTCTTAGAGCTGCTTCTTTAGGTCTAACTTTGAGGCTATTGCTGGTGACTGGGGACCTACGGACCCTCAACTTGGTGCCATTACTGTGTGGATGTCATATCATCGGCATCTTGCAACGATAATATTGGCGGAGACCCAGAATGGCCTAGACGCTTAACGGGAAGGCCATTATGATTTTGTGAGAGATATCCCTATTATGCTATTCATGTGGTTGTCTGCGAGATTCTTCTTAGTGGTCCGCTTGAATATCCCTTGGAAGATGTGCTAAATTTCTTCATTCTCTATTTCATCATCTTTGTCTTGAACATCGAGAACTTGGTAAATTGGTTTGTGGAGCAGGGGGCTCGATGTCTATGTTGGTCGGTGCCCTGGTGGGGGGGGGGGGGGGGGGGTGCAGCCCATTCTGGAACTAGGGTGATACCAGTATGTTTGGTTAGTTGGACTTCGACTGACCTCCTTCTATTTTTCTTGGCAGCTCCTGCATCAAGTTATATGGGAGTAGATTGTGCCTTCCTGTATTCCGGACTTCTTCCCTATAGAGGATTTGATTGAAGGCATGTGCATGAGGGTGGCTCTTTGTGGGAGAGTCGTCGGCCTTCGACCCGCCCTTCTCAATCTGTTGGTAGAGTTTGGCATGTTTCTGGAGACTATACGAAATGGATGTGGAGGAGGGTAATGGCCTAGATGTTAGTCGAGGAGACCGGGCAGAGATGGCTTGCTATGTTTGACACCATGGAGGGAGGAGTAGTGTTTTTTCCTGGGCCTTCGGTATTCCATCTAGGTAGGAGAAGTTTGGAGGCCTCAAGATGTAGATGATGATGGAGATGGTTCCTCTGGTAGATGTGGGTAGGGCCTTTTTGTGAAGTTGGTATTTTTTGTGCTTATGTGAAGATTTTATGTGTTTGGGGTTGGGTATTTATGAGTTTTGGCCAGTTGTTTTAGGAGTAGCTTGGTTTGATTTTGTTTTTTTGGATAGCGAGGTTGGCGGGGGTAGTTGTTTGACTCCTTACGCTGATATTTCCTGTAATGGTTTCGAATTTTCTGAATAATGGAATAAAAAAGGATTTTAATTATATTATTGTGCCTCTTGATGAGTTTTGCTTTTGAATTATCTATACTAATCGCTAAGGCATACATAATACTTTTGTTCATGTAAATGATGAAATGAATTGTCGTTCTCGGAGTAAGAATAGAATAACAAAGAGAAGGGGACCGTGCCCTTGTAAAGCTTATGAGCTGTCTGGGTACCTCAGGGGGGTTTTGAAGATATTCTGATTTTTATTTTGAAAGAAAAAACGTTTTTTAGAGGATCTGGCCCCACATAGTTCTGAGTAAAGGGAAATGGAGATATTTTTTTAGAATATAAGGGAGATTAGAGGAGTCGTAGCGCACCCAGATTTCGAACTAGGGGTAGAATTTCTTAAGACGGTCCAGGTTGACTGGATGGACCATCTCTTCTCTGTCGAGGTCGGTGAGCATAATAGTAGCACCGGATAAGATATTCTTTATAATGTTGGGGCCACTCCAATTTGGCTTGAATTTCACCTTGGGGTCCGAGACAGACTCTATTATTTTTTTAAGGTCTAATTCCCCTTCTCGGACACCGCGATCCTTGACTCTCTTATTAAATGATCGCGCTATTCGGCAATGGTACCCTTGTATATAATATAGATCATTTAGCCTCCTTTTGTCCAAGAGTGAAAACTCGTCCAGACGGCTCTGATGCCACTCTTCTTTGTTAACTTTGCTTTCAAGCATGACGCATAGTGAAGATATTTCTAGCTCAGTGGATAGGAATGCTTCCATGTCATTTACCATAGAGTAAAGGGTAGCCCCAATAGATACTTGTAATGAAGTGCGGTAGCCCTAGAGGGAATAAGGGATCCGATCATCCCAATCTAGATAACTCTCGATCATCTTGCTGATGATTACTTTGAGGTTTTTATTAGCAGCTTTAATTTTACCCTTGGTTTGTGGTAGGTAGGGAGAAGATTTATGTATGTGGATCCAATTATCGTCGACCAATTTCGTTACTTCTGCCTCAAAATGTAATCCATTGTCTAAAATTAACTCACGCGGAAACCTATATTGGTAAATGATATTATTTTGGAAGAACTTGGCCAGCTTTTTGGCATTCAGCACTACGTATGAATTGGTTTCAACTCCTTTGGTGAAGTAATTATGGCCATCTCGAGAGGCTAAAGGGGGAGAGAGAGATACATCCCCTCGGGAGGGCTGCACTTCGGTCTCTCACCCCTATTGGGAAGGTTTTTTGACCATCGTCGGTGTGGGGATAAATGTGAAGAGATGGAGTCGCCAACCTATTTGCACAAAACAGGTAAAAGAACGTGTTTCCTCTTCGAGAGAGCAGCGTCAAGGACAAAATGATGCATACGAAACCAATAGTTCGAAGGTTCGGGGGCTAAGTTACCGAATGAGAAGGTGTTAGGCACCCATTTTTCCATTTCGATCTCTCATGGGCTAGTTTTATTATTTTCCTATATATCCCCGTGAAGTGTGTGTGCATGTTTATATAATGGAGATTGGAATCATTCAACTCATACCATGGGCAAGGTAGAGTGAGGTCATCCATAGGAATGTTCCCAAAACAACATATGTATAAAGTATAATTTGTACGTTCATCACGATATTGTTCGTTATTAGGAAATGATAATATGTGTTGGATGAAACGCAAATAAACACGATGTACATAAAAATGGAAGGTTTTAAAATTTTTGGAAAATTGGACCCGAGTCTCGAATTTTAATCCAAGATGCCTACGTAGCCTATAAAGGCATCAAAGTCCACGTAGTTTGAATGTAATATAGGGGTGGGGTTTATCCCATAGATCCGAATGGCAGTTTATTATATGTGTATGTGTAGAAAATGTGTTTTTTAGGTTTTAAAAAAAGTGTGATGGATAGTTCCGTTTAGAATTTACGGATGTAACCCTCTTTTATTTATTTTTGGGATTTTTGTAGAAAATAAAGTATGTGTAATATACTAAAGTAAGAACTAAATTATGAATCTATGCAAAAATAAGGAATTTGAAGAGAGAGGGAAGGAGTTGGACCTTCTTGGACTCTTGATCTTTGATCTTGGATGAACTCCCATGAGTGTTGATAAATGTTGACGAGAGAGTAGGATATATGTCAAATTGGGTATGAAAAGGATGGGAATGTAAGGTTAGATGGAACTTCACATAAGGGACTTCACTGAGTTCGAGGGAATGTTGTTGAGATCACTGATGCTGATGGATCTGTTCTCCTTATCCTTATGGGAATGAGGTCATGGACCCTATTTATAGGGTCAGGGGGTGACGATAGGCCTACCCTAGGGGTGCCGATCGACATGTGACCCCAGACACTGTTCCGATAGGCAGGGATCTGGACCTGCCAATTGGTAGTCTCGTGCAAAATTTTCTAGAAAAAAGATCGTAGAACAAAAATTGTTGATCCGAATCGTGCACGGGGCATACCGTTAGAAAGATATTTCGAAGACCCTTAAGAGTCCTTTGGACTGATCCCCGATCCGGGAGTGACTTTGGGTCAAATGTGGCTCAGAAGCGCACGTCGGTCTTTTGGATAGAAGATCGTCGGACGAAAACAAATCGTTCGTTCGTATTGTAAGTTAGAATCGCACATGAAGTGGACCTGTGGAAATGTTGGGAGATGTAATTTGATATTCCAAAGAGTTTCGCTCGATTTGAAAAGTTGACCTTGGTCGATCGGGGCTCGAAAGTGCTCGGGGACCTCTCAGAGTAAAACAGATCATTTGTCCGTATGATATCTCAGAATCGCGCACGAGATGGACTGTTAGAAAGGGTATTCAATGCCCTTAGGAGATTCATTAATTCTCAGTAGAGATAAAGAGTTGACTTTGCTCAAACGAAGCTTCAAAGCCCCCAATGGCCTCTGAATCGATTTTTGAGGGAAAACTGATTATTCGTTCGAACGGTTATGTCGTTTCACACACAGGGCAGACCGTTGAAAAGGGGTTTTAGTGACCTTAGAATATTCAAAGAACTTTCTCTCTGACGGTGAAGTTGATTGGGGTCAAATCGGGGCTCGGGAGTGCTCGGTGGCCTCTAAATCAATTTTTGCTAGTAAAATGGTCCGTTCACCCGAACCGCTATGCTGATTTGTGTATAGGGCAGGCCATTATAATGGGTTTTTAGTGCCCTTCAAATATTCAAAGAGATTTCGCTCTGGCGATAGAGTTGACCATAGTTAAACGGGGCCCGGGAGTTCTCGGTGGGCTCTAGATCTGTACTCGGAGTGCGACCTAGGGTTTGGAGTGAGATGGAATTTAAAGAGATTGGGGAGGAATTGGACCTTTTTTGAAGATTGATCCTTGATTTTGGATGAACTCCCTCGAGTGTTGATGAATGTTGATGAGAGAGAAGGATATTTTCCAAACTGGGTATGAAAAGGATGGGAATGTAAGCTTGGATAAAACTTCGCATGAGGGACTTTGCTGATTTCGAGGGAATGTTGCTGAGATCACTGATGCTAATGGATATGTTCTCCTTATCATCTTGGGAATGAGGTGATGGACCCTATTTATAGGGTCAGGGTGCTAATTAGCCTACCCCAGGGGGTGCCTATCGGCATGTGACCCCAGATACTGTGCCGATAGGAAGGGAACTGGACATGCCAATTGGTAATCTCGTGCTAATTTTCCTGCAAAAATAGTCATAGAACATAAACTGTTGATTCGAATTGTGCATGGGGCATACCGTTAAAAATATATTTAAGATACCCTCAAGAGTCCTTTGGATTGCTCCTGGGTCCGAGAGTTGACTTTGGGTCAAATGTGGCTCAAAAGCGCACATCAATCTTTTGAACGGGAGATTGTCGGACGAAAATGAATCATTCGTCCACATGGTAAGTAAGAATCAAGCACGGTGCGGACCGTTGGAAAGTTTAAGATATGTAATTTGACATTGCAAAGAGTTTTGCTCGGTTCTAAAGGTTGACTTTGGTCAACTGGGGCTCGAAAATGCCCGTGGACCTCTTGGAGAAAAATAGATCATTCGTCCGTACCGTAGGTCAGAATCGAGCATGGAGCAAACCTTTAAAAAGGGTATTAACTACCCTTCAAAGATTCATTCAGTCTCATTCAAGCTGAAGAGTTAACTTTTGTCAAACGGAGCTCAGGAGTTCTTGATGGACTTCAGATCGATTTTTGGTGGAAAACTGATCGTTCGTCCGAACGGTTATGCTGTTTTGTGCACGGGGCAGATCGTTGGAAAGGGGTTTTAGTTTCCTTCAAAGATTCAAATAGATTTCACTCTGATGGTGAAGTAAATTGGGGTCAAATCGGGGCCAAGAGTGCCCAATGGCCTTCAAATCGATTTTTGATAGTAAAATAGTACGTTGGTCCTAATTGCTATGATGATTCATGCATGGGTGGGACCATTGGAAAGAGTTTTTAGTGCCCTTCAAAGATTCAAAGAGATTTTATTCTGGTGATAGAGTTCATCGGGGTCAAACGGGTCCTGGGAGTGCTCGGTGGGTTCTAGATCGGTACTCGAAGTGCAACCTAAGGTTTGTAGTGAGATAGGGAGGTGCTAGGGACCTAAGGGGAGACTTATGGGGTCCTTGAATGTGGTGTCTACAATAATCAATGGCAACCAAGATGAACTCATTCCCGTTTGAGGTTCTAGGTGTAACTTTCCCTATGATATCGATGCCCCATGTGGAAAATGTCCCGGGAGAGGTCTTGTTGTATAATTCCCGCGGAGGTAAGTGTTAGATATTGGAAAATGGTTAGCATTTAACACATCTTCTAACATAGGCGGTGCAATCCTGAACCATGGTAGTCTAATAGTAACCCCGTCGGATAACCTTCTTGGCAAGCATATGGCCATTCATGTGGGGCTCGCACTCCCGACTGTGGATCATATCTTCAATATCAGCCCCTGTGATGCAGTGTAAGTGGATTCCATCAAAGTTTCTCTATACAGTGCTTTATCGTAGACAATATACTGGCGGTCAGTTTGCGAAGGGTTGATCGATCTTTCTTGTTAAGAATTGAGGATACCTACCATGTTTGAGGAGGCACCAAATGTTATAGTACCATCATTCAGACATATCAGGATCATATTCAGTAAGTATTTTGATATGGTAGTAGTGGGTTAGTTTAGCATACTTTTGGATCAGGAAAGGCTCCATCAGTATTCCCTCGGGCATGTCGACCATGGAGGCCAAGGTATCATGGTCATCGACCTAGTTATTCCTTGCTCAGGCTAGCTCTTCTAGGTAGGCGTGGAAGGGTAGGAGCTTTTCACCCTTAACTTTCTATCTTCTAAGGACTTGGCCGATGATGAGGGCAGAATCTTTGTAGACATCTAGGCATCGGATACCTTTCTTGAGAGAGACTTTGAGGGCTACCGTTCATGCCTCGTATGCGATAATGTTATTAGTGTAGGGAAAATCTAGCTTGATGGGAAGGGGAGTGTGAGATTCATCAGGGGCGATTGGAAGTATTCCAATGTCATATCCTTTTTTGTTGGCAACGCAGTCAAAGAACCTTTTCCATCAGAGGTCTTCCTGGGAGGTACAAAGGATGTCTTCATCCGGGAATGTGAAGATTTAGATGTCGTATTCTTCCATAGGGTAGTCAGCAAGGTAGTCCGAGACAGCTCTTCCTTTCATGGCTTTCTGTGTGACATATATAATATCAAATTTGACTAGCAGCATTAACCATCGGGATATTTGGCTAAACAGGGAAGGTTTTTTGAGCAGGTATTTGATAGGATCCATTTTGGACATAAGTCTTATGAGAAAGGCGAGCATTTAATGACGTAATTTTTAAGTAACCCAAATAAAGGGCGACACATTCTATCTTCACGACAGTGTAATTGATTTTGTATGCAACCAATTTACGATTAGCGTAGTAAATGACCCTTCTTTGTAAGATTTTTTAATGTATTGGGCTAGCAGAGCCCTAGCTGCGGTGCCTGTTACAGTCAAGTATAGGAGTAAGGAAAACCAGGTTGTGGTGGCATGAGTACCAGATGTTGGGTTAGATATTGTTTAATTCGGTCAAAGGTTTCTTAACAAGCTTCACTCCAGACTTTAATGGAATATTTCTAGAGGAGTTTGAATATGGATTCATAGAAAGAAGTCAATTGGCTGATGAACCGACTGATGTACTGTAATATTTCGAAGAATCCTCGATTCTGAGGGTCGAAGACAATTCTGCGGGCTTAAGTAGAAGTGACCGATTCTGCGGGTCGAAGCCAATTCTGTGAATTTATTTGGGGTGACTAATACTGCGGGTCAAAGATAATTCTGAGGGCTTAAGTAAAAGCGACCAATTTTGAGGGTCGAAGCCAATTCTGAGGGCTTATTTGGGGTGACCAATTCTGCGGGTCGAAGCCAATTCTGCGGGCTTAAGTAGAGATGACTAATTTTGAGGGTCAAAGACAATTCTGCGGGCTTCAGTAGGCGCGAACTATTATGCGGGTCAAAGCTAATTCGACGGGCTTAAGATAGAGATAACCAATTTTGAGGGTCAAATCCAATTCTGAGGGATTAAGATAGAGATGACCAATTCTACGGATCAAAGCCAATTCTGAGGGCTTAAGAAGAAGCAACCAATTCTGAAGTTCGAAGCCAATTCTTCAAGCTTAAGATAAGGGTGACCAATTCTGAGGGTCAAAGCCAATTCTACAGGCTTATGTAGAAGTGACCAATTATGCGGCTTAAATAGAAGCTACAGATTCTGTAGGTCGAAGCCAATTTTGAGGGCTTATGTTTCCTTTGGGAAGTTTTGGGGCTCCAATGGGGATGTGTGATCTTTCTCTGGGGATTTGGGGAGGCAGTTGATTTGAGGTTATGCTAGGGAAAAGGGAATGATCCAAGGATTTTTAACCGGGGATTTTTTTAGAATTTTGGAGCGTCCTCTGGAGACATTGCTAGAATTATTTTCTGGAATTTTGCTGGGGATGTAAAAAAATGTTTTTTCTTAGTGAAAAAGGTTCCAAAATTAATCTGGTGATTTTAGGAATTTTTTGGTATCTTTTTGGACTTTTTGTACGAAATTTAAAAGGGGTTGCCGACCAACATAGATGGAGGGGTGCCAAACGGCAGTGGCACGGTCTTTTGAGTTACCTTGAGAAGGTGGATGGACAGTGTCGATCGGTGGGTGGCCGGGAGATGTCGATCGGCATGCCCCTTAGCCTCCTATAAAAAGTGGGCGGGTTCTCCTCAGTTTTCACAGTTTTGCGACTTGCCTTATTCTACAATTACCTTCTGAAAATTGTTCCGACGTTCTAAAGTCAAGGGATGGCTGAGTTTTCAAGCAGCGCTACTAACATGGCATGGCTTAATGCCGACGATTAGGTAGGGTTGGAGTGGAGGGCTAGGGTGCTCCTTGCACTGGGCAACGAGAACTCATTTGACTCATTTGAGCCATTAGTGGATAATATAATTCTTCTATGAGATCCCTCGCATCATCTTTCTTCTAGGGTGGTGAACCCTGGTGGCTATGTAATTATTGAATGACCTTTGGTATTGTTCTCCATTTTTCTTGACAAGATTGTTTTATTTCTTGAATTTGACAATGGTTTTCTTTATTTCTCTGACAGTCTGACGTCTCCATATCGATTATACGTGCCCGAGGGTCGATGGGGCTTAAGGATGTTTGGGAGCACCTTCCATCCATGGTACACTGGATGGTGTCATCAGCCGGCTTTGGGAGACTGGCATCTACTATGGACGAGATTCCCCATTCCACTACTGTTTTGTGTCCTCTGGAGGAGAGGTGGTGGGACACTACCCACACCTTCTATTTTGGCTTCGGGGAGATGACAGTAACTCCCATTGATGTGCAGTAGCTTCTGGGGCTATAATGCGATGGTACTCAGATTGAGGTGGACAGGACATTGAGGGTGATTCCGGAGGTGATGCCGGAGGCATTAGGTGATGTGGACATGGTGGTTTCTGGGGACTCTTTCTATTTGTCTCTGTTGAGGGAGCTGTTGTTGAGGAGGAGGATCAATGAGAGCGACGGGAAACAAGTGCGTCAGATGGTTTGTTTATTCATTTTGCATATGCTGGGAGGTTTTCTAGTGGTGACGTCGTGCACTTTTGGTTTTTGCCATTTTTGAGGGTGTTCTCGGACATCCGCCTTTATGATTGGGGGAGCCTGACTTTGGTGACCCTTTATTATTCTCTTGATGCATTCAATTGGTGCTGTCAAAAGTCTTTTACTGGAGCCATGTATCTTCTGGAGGTATTCTTTATTTTTTGCATTTTTCTTTTATGCTTTCGCATTTTCCTTTATGCGCTTTTTCTTGATTTCTTAAATGTTGGCTTTTGCCCTTTGCAAACGTGGTATTATAAGGTGATTGGGTTGAACATATAGTTTCCTTGAAGGATGAATCTGTTGGGGACTTTTGCCGGATGTACCAATGGCGGAGGTCCAACTGACAATCGAAGAAGTCTCTTTCTCTGGAGGCGGTGCGCCAGGTCTTGAATGGCCTGACGAGTGAGTGGGTAAGCCCTATTTTATCTCGGGACTGTACTCTCCTTTCATGATTTTTTATTGATATTGATCTTTTACTCTTGCTGGGGATTTTTAGGTGACCTTTTATCCTTTGGGGACGGCTATTCAGCACATTGGGGTGACCGGGGGACGTGCGCAAATATCGTGTCCGCTGTCGGATGAGTTTGGATACTTTTGGTACCTTGAGGAGAGGGTAGTCCGACAGATCTCAGAGGACAAGGTTGCAGTGCCACTGGCGAAGACCCCTATGTTCATGAGGCAAGTGCAGGAGATATCAGAGGATGTCTCAGTAGAGACGATGATGGGAGAGCCGTACTCGCTGTATACCGACATGGCTGTGATGTATGACTATATGAATTTTGTGTTGAGCTGGTGATGCCTCCGAGTATATACGATGTGATGCCTCTTCCTCGCGTGGGGTTCGAGTCGATAGGTGGGGTCCTCCCACAGTGCGGGTGGTGCGACGACATTAGCTGCAGTGATGACTTCAAAGGCTCCCTTTGTACGACTGTTCTCATTTGGTGACAACATTCGACGAGCTGATGGAGGGTTAATGTGTTTACAGCATCGTCCCAATGCGATAGACCCGGAGGAGTTGGTCCTGACAGAGGAGGTCCTTCGACCCGAGGTACACTTTTTTACCTCTTTGTCTTTTGATTTCTTGATTCCTTTCTTTTCCTTTCTGATTTGACTGATTTTCTCATTTGTTTTCTTTTTCAGCACATCCGGGTCTCCACCACTTGGTTGAGGGATATTTGGGATTGGATATCATCGGCGACTTCCCATATTCGTGAGGTGGTTCCGGTTCCTTCTTGCTTGGTGCCATCTGCCTCGTCTGGGGAAGGGTGGAGCTCTGGAAGTGGTGGCCCATCGTCTCGCCGCAGTGATGATTAAGCGTGAACCGTGCATCATGTAATACGTAAAAAATTGTTATCAATTCGGCAACTCAATGCAAAAAACCTAAACTACACTACACTTGACAAGCAAGCACAACGGTAAGTCGGGTATCGTAAGAAATCCACAGGGATTGATTGAATTTTAGATTTTAATTATTTGTCTACTTCAAGAATAAAAATGTAAAAGGTGATATGGGGTTATAAAGAAAATAAACAAAAAGAGAAGTTACACTATGCAAAAGTAAAGCGAGGATCGAGATCGCATTCGCACCGCACGAGTTGAACTACCAATAATTAGAATTCAAGATCGAAAGCTATTTAACCGATCATTTTAATTAAGCATAAACATCACGCAATAAGTAATCTAACCCAAAGTTGTGAGATTAAGTATTTAATAAAAAATGGTCACGCGCGGATTAGATTCAGATTATCGCTTTAAACTCTAACGTTGCATGACAAAAAAAGATAAACGCATAACAATCTGCTTTTAATACGCGAAGTTTCAATTAAATACAATTTTATTCAAAAACTAACTTTCGAAGCTCGAGGCTCGTTAATGGCGAAACACAAAACCCCGCCCTATTTTTCTAAGGTCAATACATAAATTAAACTACTTTAACACTAGGAAAACTAATTAAAGCAATAAATGTTAATTTAGGCAAGGAAAATAAATGACAAGAATGGAAATAAATCATGGAAATAAGAACTATATTTAAGAGACAATGAATAGTACACAAAGAAACTTACATATAAATGGAAAATGGAGTAGGGCCAAAGCTACTTTACAAAACCCTAAGAACTAGATAAAATGGAGATATTTACAAAGGAAATCAAAGGCTCACTTATATAGTAAGTTGGGAGAAAAATAAAGAAGAAAGAAATGAAAAGCAAAAAGTGCTAAAAATTAGGCATGGTCGATCGATCGACCCCAACAATACAGGTAAAAGCCTACTATCTTTCACGATTTAAAAAAACATGCGCAGTCGATCGATCGACCCCTGCAGTAGATCGATCGGCTAAGCAGGTCTTGAAGTGTCATGTTTTGGTCTGCTTGAAATTCTCTTTCGTGAAAACTCCCGTAACTTCTTCGTTTGGACTCCGATTCGTGTATTGTTTGTGTCCACGGAAAGCTTAATCAGAGGGCTACAATTCTATGTATATGTTGGACCAGTTTCCCAAACTATAAAATGACAGACTTGCCCTTGCGCGTGAGGATTTGTATGAAGCTAGTCCGGCATGCTACCGAACTTCATACTTAGTACCTAAACACCTACAAAAGCCCAATTAACATGTATATATAGAAATCCGAGGTTGTCTGGTTAACAAGCATAAATATAGAGATTAAGGTACCCGAGGGGGCTAATAATGTGTAGGTTAACAGCTGAAATATGCAATATTTGCATCGTATCATACCCCCTAACTTACACATTGCTAGTCCCTAGCAATGAAATATGAAACAATAAGAACTATAAGTAAACCAAAAGCCGGATATAAGTACAAAAATGGGATAAAAAAGGATAATGCCACTTTCGCGGGCGAACGATTTCATTTAACGCATGCAATAAGCTGTTAAACCCCTAGGTTTCCCTAGTGAAAGAGTGTAGTCTCGTGAGGGTTTCAGGGATGAAACCCACAAACATCAAATAGTTTCCTCAAAATATGCCCAACCCAACATGGGACAAACTCAACAACAACATAAAATATTTCAAACATGTTATTAGCATATTGAACGAATTCAAGCTAATGTATGTTGTTATTAACAGGTTGAATGCATCTCATAGAATTGAAACTTTAAAAGTGGACCCGGGGGGGGGGGGGGGGGGGAGGGGGAGGAGAGCACATGCATAGTATGATTTGGCAAAAACTTAAATAAACTGGATAAGCGTTAAAGCAAGAATATATTCAATCCTCACGGGCATTGCACTCAACAAATGAATTCACTATGAAAATGGAGGTAATACACGGGGCATGTGGTCATAAAGAGTAAACGTGAATGAAAACTAGGCCGCGCACATGTCACAATTGAAGAATGCTATATAGGAAATGAAAAACTTGTAATCTCAATGAAATATATCGCACATTAAAAGAGGCGAAATGCATTTTCGCTGATTATCAAAACTATTTTGACTTTTAAATTAAATTCACCCTAAGATCACATAGGACCTTTATAGGATTGTAATGTAGGCTAGGCTAGGCTAGGGTGCGAAATGAAGGATATATGTATGGATTTAAAGTGTTCGAAATGAAAATTCGGGATGATGGAAACATGCGGGCCATTACGAAAATGGAAGATAAGTTCCACAATAAAGCATTAAATATAACAATTGGAGAGCAACAAGGATTATTGAACTATACATAACACATATATACAAACTTTCTCTTTTCTTATCTTTTCTTCTTTTCTTTTTCTTTTTTGTTCTTTTTCTTTTCTTTTTCACTACTCTTTCTTCACCATTCTTTCTCACTCTTTTCATATGTTTCAATTTCAACCACACTACACAACATCATTCAATCCCAAGCAACATTCCAAATAAAGGCATGGAAGGTAATATGTATGGTTTAAAACTCCAATCAGGAGTTGGTTATGGGATTTTGGGTTATGAAACGAAAGACTATATTTAGGCTCAACGGGGTTGACTAGGAAAAACATATAAGGTGAGGTCAAGGCCAATATGGGTGATATAACAAGGATTTCCTATGATCATTTCATAAAGTTTACACAATTCTCGAGTCAAAACAATTTCGAAAATCATGCTCAAGTAACACATTTCAAGATATAAACTCAATTAATGAACGATCATTGAAAGAATAAAGAGATTACGAACGAAATTAACGTTTTCAATGAAGAAATAGTAGTCTACAATACTCACAAATGACGAAAGGTACAAAGCTTACTCGTTGTAAGTATATACAGTGCAACAAAAGATTACCGAGTTATAAAAATCTGAAACCAAATAAACAAAAAAAGAAAAGCGCATGTGCTCATGGGATAAAGTTTAATTCCTGAAGTTATTCATAATATTAATGATTTGAAGACTAAAGTCTAATAAATTCTAAATTTGAGAACATGCATCATTGAGTTGTCTATTCGATCGGGTATGTATTGAAATTTTTCAATGGAAACAAAGGCAAAATTGCTCAACAAAGGAGAACAAAGAAAGAAAATATTTTTGAAGTTTTCAAATTTTTAAGAAAAATCATGCTTAGTAACAACATGTGATAAAATAAATGGACAAAATAAGAAATGGATAGAATATCCCACACCCCTAACTTAAATGTTGCATTGTTCTTAATGCGTATTAAGAACACAATACAAAGAGAGGAATATAACGATATTACCCAAAATTGGAGCGATATCCCATATGCACAAGTTCATTGAATCTACAAAACAAGTTAGTTCCGAGCATAGCAAAAATAAATAACAAAAAGTGAACTAATTACACTTAACTAAATTAAAAAGAAAGAAAGAAAATTAAAAAGCTAACTATTTACAACCTACTATTTAGACTACACACTAACTATACACTAGAAGTCTAAATAGTTGAGGGTCCACCCAAAATACAATTTGGCTTTGAAAGATCAACGTCGGACCCTCCAAAGAAATCATGCCTCCCAAAAAATAGGAATTCTGTTTAAGAAATGGAATGCATGTGAAGGCATAAGAAATGAACCATCACTAATTAAAAAATTTAGTGGGGTGTTGGGGGATTTGGATGCTAAGGGTGACAAGACCACATTGATCTCGGGAAAAATGAAATCACCTCCCCAAGGTTTTTCAATTGAAAGGGGGATGGGGCTAGTGCAAGTGAATAGCCCATGATATGAAGCATCTCAAAATAACAATCGCGTTCAAGAATCGGGTCAAAGTCCTCAGACTTTCAACCAATTCTTGTGATAAATTCTACGGGGGGGGGGGGGGGGGGGGGGTGAGGCTTCTGTGCCTCCTTACTTGTTTGATCCTTATCCCCCGCATGACCCCAACGTGTCGAGCTCTTCTAGTTGTTGCCCCGATTCTTCTTAGCGATCGATCTTTTATGATTTGTTACTGATGCTTTTGGCTTCATGTTTCTATGATTTTTATGGTTTTTAAAGTTGTTGGGATGTTCTCTTTTTGAGTTCTAAAGTTGTGTAGTGTGTTTGAGAGAGTCAATATTGTATTTTCTCATTTTTGACTTTAATCCACATGTACGCAACTTTATTTTATATTAATGAAAATTCTCAGTTTCTTGTGTAAATCTCTTATATATATATATATATATATCTTATGTATATATTGCTATTTTTAGTACTAACATGTAGCAGGTATGCCGTTCTGCGATTCTCAAGTTACTCCTTAAGGGGTGACTATTTTCTAACTCCTTTTCCCTTTTTATCCCTACTAACATTGGGGACAATGTTCATTTCATGTTAGGGGGTATGGATTACATTTATGATACCGGTTATTATGTTAGGATTTATTTATTTATTTAAAATAAATAAATAAATAAAAATTATTTTTCTCCCTTATCTCCAATGATTACGTATATGCTCGCCTTATCCTTTTGTATAGCTATGATGCATGCATAGAGTTTGTGGTTTATTAACCTTTAGCCCGTACATTGTGTGCATTGTGAATAACCTCATAAAATTAAACTGTGACGCTTTGAGCGCATTACACAAACAATTGTTTATGATTTGGTTTAAAGCGTTTCAAATTCGTGATCATAAGGCGCATGCTATACCCTTAAAAAAGTGAGAATTGAGACTAATATTCAATTGTGAGCGTATACATATACTCTATCTCTTTCTTGAAAAATGATTTTGCTGATAATCTCATTTTCTTTTCATTGATTGTATATTAATTGAATTATCATGTGAGCATGATTTTCAATGGTGTTGAGTCCCGAGAATCAAATGAAACTTTAGGAAATGATCATAGGCCTTCTTTGTTGTTATCCCATATGACCTTACCCTTACCCTTATACATGTCCCTAGTCAACCCCGTTGATCCCTCCTATGATCCTTCTTTTTGTCCCAAATCCCCTAGCCAACTCCACATTGAAGTTATAAACCCTTATACACCCTCCGTACCTCAGTTTGAGATTATTCCCGAGATTGAATGATGTTTGTTTTTATTATGGTTTGCATTCAAGCTATAAGAGAAAGAGAAGAAATAAAAGAAAGAAAGAAAAATAGAAAACAAAAGAAAACAAAATAAATGGTTCCAATGTACATGGAAATAAAAGTCTTACTCTCTTGAATATCTTGCTTTTGGAATTTGAATTCAATTCCTTATATTGCCCGCTAATTCCATTATCCCGTCTGTTATTCCCAAATACCCTTTGCTCTCATACATAGACTTTCACTTCCTAACCCTAGACTTCCCCAAATTATATTCCCGAAAAGTCCTACTTGATCCTAAGGTAATGTGATTTAAAGGTCGAACATTTGCGATAATCTGTTTAAGTGCATTTCACATTAGTTAATATGCGATATCCTTTCATGAGATTGTATTTTTCACTTTTATATATCGTTCTTCATTGATGACATGTGCGTGGATTTGTTTCCTTTTATGATTACTCATTATGCCCGCATGTCCCGTGTGTGTTACATCCTATTTCTGAGCGTTTTCATTTGTTGATTGTAACAACCGGAGATGACGTACTTGAGTATGCATGCTTTAGCGTTTACATGGATTTTGAATGTTTTTCCAAATCTAAATTACCACATGTGTCCGCTTATTTCGCATTTCCATGGTTTCAATTCCTATTGAAGTTACTTGTTTAATGCAGATAATTGTCGTCTTTAGTGTGAGCTTTGTTCACTTTGTTGATAAATTACGCTTCTATGATTTTAATTGATCTTCGCATAGGTTTTTGGTTTATCATTATATGAGTTGACTTTATGTTTGTGGGTATCATCCCTGGAAACTCTCAGGAGACGACACTCGTCCCCTAGGGTAACCTAGGGGTTAAACGGCTTATTACATATGCTAAATCCAATCGTTCGCCCGCGAAAGTAGAATTTTCCTTCTTTATACATATTTCTCCTGTTTTGGTTTTGTTGATGGCCCGTGTTTCTTCATGCTTGATTTCTCGGGACTAGCAATGTATAAGTTAGGGGGTGTGATAAGTCACTTTATTGTATTTCTAACCTCGTTAATTTGTACATTCTAGCATTCCCGTGTGTGCTATTCTCGGTTCCTATGCTCATTTATTAACTAACCCCCATTTTGGTCATATATATATTGTGTGTTCCTTATTTGAGTTTTTATCAGTCTTAGGAATACAAGTTGTGAAGTTTGGATAAGTTCTGGAGAAGTTTTGTTGGCAGTTACATCTTCGGGGGCATTTTAGTAAATTCAGCACACGAGTTTTTGTTCTGATATCTTCACAGAAGTTGTATCCCTGCTTCTCATCTTCGTGTGGCCTCCAACGGTGCATGAATCCAATCTAGAACGAAGAAGTTACAGACAATTCGATGAAACCTTAGGAAAATAAAGCAAAAAGGAGCAACTTCATTTTGAAAGCAGGTCCGAATCAATTCGGCCCTTGCCGAATCAATTCAGTTGTTAGTGCATCCGCTTCCCTTATGAGAATCGATTCGAACTCCTCCGAATCGATTCGGTTATTCAGATTTTGTTAATTTTTGTTTCCATATTACTAGTTTGCCATTATGGATAGATTTTTTGTTTTTTATCCTTGTTTTTTTTCCCTTCATAGACACATATAGTTTACTTGGGATATTGGTTGGACATGGAAACACTCTCTTCTCTCTCTTATGTCAAGACTATTTATTGCTTTCATCTACATGTAAGGCTTTTATTAATACAAGTTAGTTGTGTTTAATTCAATCTTTATTCACCCATATCTTTCTTACTTGCTTTATTAGTTTTAATTTGCATTTATTACCATATCTTGTAGTGTTCTGTGTTTAAACTAGATGACTTGTTTAAGTATGTTGTTCCTTTGCATGTGTAGCTTAGTTTCCATGATGTGTGGCTAAATTTAAGGTTGAGGATCCTAATCCCACCTAGGATGCTTGAACCTCATATTTAGGGTTTGGTTTATAATTGCTCTAATTGAACTTCATGTGTTGGTATTGGAGTATCCTAGTCTCTTAAATCTACTTATCATGCAAGGGGTAGTCTTTGATGCTTTACTACAACCCCAACCCATTTTAGTAATGACTAATTATCCCTAATACTCCATGGATGAATTTATTGTCTACATAGTTGATGTTCGAATCTAATTAGTTATGCTCGATTAGAATTAATTTGAATCAAGACCTATCATCTTTATTAACGAATCCAAGGTGGGAGAATGATCCTCAATCCCTTTTTTATCTCTTGAACTCAAGCTTAACTTAATTCGTGTTGATACATCTTTGTAATTGCTTCGATATTTGTTAACTCTACGCATGATAGTTTAGCGTTTAATCACTATCACATTTTCAAAAAGTTAAATCCTCTTCTACACTTTCCTTTTGTGACGTTTAAAGAATCTCCTTTAGCCTAATATTGTTCTTCTATGAGTGCTACTTCAAAAATAAAAGTGTAAAAGGCGATAGGTTGGAAATGGTGAAAAGGGAAAAAATTAAGAAGTTAAGTCTAAACTAGAATTAATAAAACGGGAGTCGGGATCGCGTCCCCGCCATAGGCTAAACAACTAATAATTAGAATTTTGGTTCAAAAATATTAAACCGAGCATTTTTAATTAATCATAAACATTACGCAAGAAGAAATTTAACTCAAAGTTGAGAGATAAAACATTTAATCCAAAATGGTCACATGCAGATTAAAATCGGGTTATCACTGTAAACACTAACGTTGCGTGACAAAGAAAGTTAAACCCATTATAAACCAATTTTAATATGTGAGGTCTCAATTAAATGTGATTTTACACAAAACCTAATTTTCGGAGCTCGATGCCCATCAATGGCGGACACGCGACACAAACTCTATTTACCTAAGGACTTAGCATGGAAATAAACTAAATTACACTAATTAACTAATGAAAGCGATAAATAAAGCAATAAACTAATTAACAAAGCATGTAAATCTAATTAAAAAAGCAATAAATGAAGGAATACAACTATATTAATGAAGGAGAAGATGAATAGTAGCCTACAACAATCCAAATGGAATAAACCCTTGGAGAGAGAAGCTCCCCCTAAATCCCCTTGTCTTACAAACCCTAAAACCTATCAAAAAATGAAAGATTTTTATAAAGGAAAACAAAGGCTCACTTATATAGTAAGTTGGGAGGAAAATAAAGAAGAAAGAAATGAAAAGGAAAAAGCGCCAAAAATCTGGCAGGGTCGATCGATCGACCCCAACAGTTGATCGATCGACTAAAAAAGTAAAAACCTACCGTCTTCCATGATTTCCAAAAATAGGCATGGTCGATCAATATCGATCGACTAAGAAGTTCTTGAGTTCCCCATTTTGGTCTGCTTGAAATTCTCTTCCGCAAAACTCCCATAACTTCTTCATTCGGACTCCGATTCGCGCACCGTTTACGGCCACGCTAAGACTGCTCAGAGGGATACAACTTTCCTGAGATGTTGGACCAGTTGCCCAAACTATGAAATGAAAGAATTTCCCTTGCGCGTGAAAATTTGTACGAAACTAGTCCGGAATGCCACTGAACTTAATACTTAGTACCTAAATACCTACAAAAGCCTAATTAACCCCTGGAAATCATGTATATAAAGAAATCCGAGGTTGTCTGGTTAATGAGCATAAATATAGAGATTAAGATACTCGAGGGGGCTAATAATGCGTAGGTTAACGGGTGAAATACACAATATTTGCATCGTATCACACCTCCTAACTTACACATTGTTAGTCCCTAGTAATGAAATAGGAAATAATAAGAATCAAAAGCAAACCAAAAGCAGGATACAAGTACAAAAATGGGATAAAAAAGGAAAGGCCACTTTAGCGGGCGAATGATTGCATTTAGCGCATGCAATAAGTCATTAAACTCCTAGGTTACCCTAGTGGACGAGTGTAGTCTCGTGAGGGTTTTCAGGGATGAAACCCACAAACATCAAATAGTTTCCTTAAAATATGCCCAACCCAACAGGCGACAAACTGAATAACAACAAAAAAGATTTTAAACATGTTATTATCATATTAAACAAATTCAAGCTAAAGTTCGTTGTTATTAACAGGTTGAATGCACCTCATGGAATTGAAACTTTAAAAATGGGAGGGGGAGAGAACATGCATAGTATGATTTGGCAAACACTTAAATAAATCGGATAAACATAAAAGCGTGCATATATTCAATCCTCACTGGGCATTACACTCAACAAATGAAATCACTATGAAAGGGGACGTAATACAAGGGACATGCGGGCATAAAGAGTAAATATAAATGAAAACTAGGCCGCGCACATGTCCCAAATGAAGAACGCCATATAGAAAATAAAAAAATGTAATTTCAATGAACGATACGACTCATTAAAGGAGGCGAAATTTATTTTCACAGATTATCAAAACTATTATGACTTTTAAATTAAATGCACCCTAAGATCACATAGGACTTATATAGGTTTGTAATGTAGGCTAGGCTAGGGTGCGTAATGAAAGGTATATATATGGATTCAAAGTGTTCGGGGATGAAAACCCGAGATAATGCAAAGTAGTGGTAAATACAAAAAATTGGAAAATAAGTTCCAAAACATGCATTAAATATAAAATTGGAGAGAAAAAGGATTATTGAACTATACATAATACATACATACAAACTTTCTCTTTTCTTTTTTCTTCTTATTTTTCTCATGTTTTCTTTTCTTTTCTTTTGATTTTTGTTCTTTTTCTTTTCTTTTTCAAACTTTTTTTTCTTTTCTCACTCTTTTCATATGCTTAGATTGCAACCACACTACACATCATCATTCAATGCCGAGCAACATTCCAAACAATGGTATAGGAAGTAATATGTATGATTTATAACTCCAATGTGGAGTAGGTTATGTGATTTTGGGTTATGAAACGAAAGTTATATTTAGGCTCAATGGGGTTGACTAGGGAAAACATATAAGGTGAGGTCAAGGCTAATATGGGTGATATAACAAATATTGCCTATGATCATTTCATAAAGTTTACGCAATTCTCGAGTCAAAACAATATTGAAAATCAAGCTCAAGTAACACATTTCAAGATATAAACTCAATTAATGAGCGATCAATGAAAGAATAAAGATATTACCAACGAAATTAACGTTTTCAATGAGAAACGAGTAGTGTATAACACTCACAAACGATGAAAGGTACAAAATTACTCGGTGTAAGTATATAAAATGAAATAAAAGATTACCGAGTTATAAAAATCTTAAACCAAATCAATAAAACAAGAAAAGCGCATGTGCTCATGGGATAAAATTTAATTCATGAAGTTATTGATAATATTAATGATTTGAGGACTAAAGTATAATAACTTCTAAAATCGAGAACATGCATCATTGAGTTGTCTATTGGATCGGGTATTTATTGAAATTTATCATTGGAAATAAAGGTAAAAATGCCCAACAAAGGAGAAAAAAGAAAGAAAATATTTTTTAAATTTCAATTTTTTAAGAAAAAGCATGCTTAGTAACAACATGTGATAAAATCAATGGACAAAACAAGAAATGGATATAATATCCCACACCCCTAACTTAAATGTTGCACTGTCCTCAATGCGCATTAAGAACACAACTCAAAGCATTGTCCTCAGTGCGCATTAAGAACACAATACAAGGAGTGGAAAATAACGATATTACCCAAAATTGGAGCGATCTAACCTTAAGCACAAGTCCATTGAATCTACAAAACAAGTTAGTATGGAGCATAGCAAAAACAAATAACAAAAAGTTAACTAATTACACTAGACTAAATCAAAAAGGAAGAAAAAAAAGAGGGAAAGAATATTACAACCCTAACTACTTACAACCTACTAGTTAGACTACACACTAACTATACACTAGAAGTCTAAATAGTTAAGGGTCCACCTAAAATATAATTTGGCTTTGAAAGATCAACGGTGGACCCTCCAAAGAAATCATGCCTCCCGAAAAATAGGAATTCCATTTAAGAAACGAAAGGCATGTGTAAGGTGTAAGAAATGAACCATCACCAATTAAAATTTTTAGTGGGGTGATGGGTGATTTGGATGCTAAGGGTGAAAATACCACATTGATCTAAAAAAAAATCAAATCACCTCCCCAAGGTTTTTCAATTGGAAGGTGGGGGGGGGGGGGGGGGAGGGCTAGTGCAAGTGAATAGCTCATGAGATGAAGCATCTCAAAATAACAATCTCATTCAAGAATCGGGTTAAAGTCCTCAAGACTTTCAACCGATTCTTGTGATAAACTTAATTTTTTGGAATAGTAGGGAATAAAGGAAAAGAAGGGTCATCAACCTCAATATAATAGGAAGAGTTAATAAGAGTTTGGAATTCTAAAGTGTTAAAGCTTGGATCACTCTCAATTATTCTGTAATCAACAAGGGATGGAGGTGAAACGCAAGCTTTAACCTCAACCCGATTTTGTGAAGAAATGATCTCATCGAGCATGGCATCATTTTCCAAAAAACCAAGCTTGAGACCTTTCGGATTGGTCATTTATTTCCTTAATCATTAACTCATAATCAAACTAACAAGAAGACAATTTATCTTCTTGTGCGGGTTGCACATAGCTAACGGATTCCCTACTTTCCAAATTCGCCTCATAAGGCAATGAGGGGATACTTACATCCTCTTGAATTTCACGCTCAATGTGATCATCTTCAAGAATTTGTAGGCATTACCTCATTTTTTTGCGAGTATAACTCTGAAAATAATTCTCATAACAATTAAGGTTATCTAAAGCATAATAGTGAGACATTTCAAAATAGGCTAATTCAATTGAGAGACAAGCGGCAAAATTTTAATTTCTCGAAACAATCTAGTACAAGTAAAAAATAAAGGATACCATAAAGAATAAAAATATGAATAAAAGAAATATTACAAAATAATAAAGCAACTACAATCTAAAACACACTCCCTGACAACGGCGTCATTTTGATCAGGCCCGAACCGTGCATCGTGTAATACATAAATCGTTGTTCTCGATTCGACGACTCAATGCAAAAAAACCTAAACTATAACTACACTTGAAAAGCAAGCATATCAGTAAGTTGGGTATCGAGAATCCACAGGGAGTGATTGAATTTTAGATTTTAATTATTTTTCTACTTCAAGAATAAAAATGTAAAAGGTGATATGGGGTTATACATAAAATAAATAAAAAGAGAAGCCACACTATGCAAAATTAAAGCGAGGATCGGGATCGGGATCGGGATCGCATTCGCACCGCACGAGTCAAACTACCAATAATTAGAATTTAAGCTCGAAAGCTATTTAAGCGAGGTTTTTAATTAAGCATAAACATCACGTAATAAGGAATTTAACCCAAAGTTGCGAGATTTAATATTTAATCAAAAATGGTCACACACGGATTAGAGTCGGATTATCGATTTAAACTCTAACGTTGCATGAAAAAGAAAGATAAACACATAAAAATCTGCTTTTAATATGCGAGGTTTCAATTAAATGCAATTTTATCCAAAAACCAACTTTCGAATCTCGAGGTCGATTAATGGCAGAACACAAACCCCGACCCTATTTATCTAAGGGAAATACATAAATTAAACTACTTAAACACTAGGAAAACAAATTAAAGCAATAAATGTTAATCTAGTTAAGGAAAATAAATGACAAGAATGGAAATAAAGCATGGAAATAAGAACTATATTCAAGAGACAATGAATGGTACACAAAGAAACTTACATATAAATGGAAAATGGAGTAGGGCCAAAGCTACTTTAAAAAACCCTAAAAACTAGACAAAATGGAGATATTTATAAAGGAAAAAGTTACTTGTATAGTAAGTTGGGAGAAAAATAAAGAAGAAAGAAATGAAAAGGAAAAAGTGCCAAAAATCAGGCAGGTCGATTGATCGACCCCAACAGTTGATCGATCGACTAAATAAGTAAAAGTCTACTGTCTTCCACGATTTCCAAAATAGGCACGGTCGATTGATTGACCCCT
The DNA here is from genome assembly GCA_949130495.1 of Sambucus nigra. Taxonomy (NCBI): domain Eukaryota; kingdom Viridiplantae; phylum Streptophyta; class Magnoliopsida; order Dipsacales; family Adoxaceae; genus Sambucus; species Sambucus nigra. Next base: position 326,833,229 of record OX422219.1, on the reverse strand, counting down.
GGAGTCGATCAATCGACTAAGGAGGTCTTGAGGTACCCTGTTTTGGTCTGCTTGAAATTATCTTCCGTGAAAACTCCGGTAACTTCTTCATTCAGATTTCGATTGGCACACCGTTTGTGGCCACGCGAAGCTTGCTCAGAGGGATAAAACTTTTGTGTATATGTTGGACTAGTTGCCCAAACTATGAAATGAACGAATTGCCCTTGCGCGTGCGAATTTGTACGAAACTAGTTAGGAATGCTACCGTACTTCATACTTAGAACCTAAATACCTACAAAAGCCCAATTGACCCCCGTAAAGCATGTATATATAGAAATTCGAGGTTGTCTGGTTAATGAGCATAAATATAGAGATTAAGGTACCCTAGGCGGCTAATAACGCGTAGGTTAACGGGTGAAATACGCAATATTTGTGTCGTTTCAAGGGGAAGAGGGTGCGCCGTAGGGATGGAGGCTCTTAGAGAGAGAGAAGAGCGAAAGAAGAGAGAGAGAGAGTATTTGTTGGTAAAGAGAGAGAGAGAAAATGTGGATGAGAGAGAGAGAAAGAAAATTGGGTTCGGGCTGAGTCCCGTTGTTTTTTTGTTTTCCTATAAGATATCAATGTAACACAGAAAGATATGCAAATAAAGATGAAGTTTTTATTAATTTCTGTTTCAGCGATTAATGCACATGCTCTTTTTACTTTGCTGTTGAGACCATAAAAATAATTTGAAAATTGATTTGAGAGGGATTTTATTTTTTAAATGGGGTAAGTAAAAGCATAAGGAAATTCGGAATTCCCTTAAGATAAAAATAATTTTTATTGTTTTTTTTATTTTGACAAAAAAGGAAAAAAGGGATTTCCCAAAAATAAGGGGTTGCCGATTAGCATGACCCTTGTCCTACCTATCGGCATATCACTCCAGTCCAATCAACCCAAGGCTTTGATTGCACTTTCTTCAATTGCTTAGTACTTGGTGGGGTAAGTTTTACTCCGATTTTTACAGGGTGTCTTATCTTTGCTTGAGAGGTTTCAAGTATAAATAGAGGTGTGAATGGGGCCTTTCTCCTCACACTTTCATTTCCTTTCTTTCTCACATTCTTACTTGATTATCATCTCTTTGTTTTGCAAGATGGCTCTTCCTCGTAGCATTGAGTTCGCTAATCACCTCGAAGATTTGGAAGCAATGTGTTCTTAAAACATTATTTATGATGCCTTCCACATGCGGTGAGTCTCTTTGTGGTGCAACCAACCGATTGAGTGGAACATGCTGATGGCAGCCATGGACTTTTGGTACCCCGAGGACCATGTCTTTCGCTTCGGGTTGGATGAAATTTTTCCTACCTACAAGGAATTTTTTGCCATGCTTGGGATAAATCCCAGTGTTGCTATGGATTTGCCTGAGTTTTATCGTTAGTCAGGTCGTTAGTCATGAGAGGTATGATTTCTTTTTCGACAGTGCTGCAGTCCATGCATTCGCAGGATGTGGGTGATGCCGGCTGTGCTGGGGCGTTATTCTAGGCCTGGTTTCAAAACTGTTGTTGGTAACTAGGGAAGTACTGGTGGACCCCTAACTTGCAGCTATTATTTTTTGGATGTCGTACCGTCGTAATCCTATGGCGATGATACTGGTGGAGCCTTTGAATGGCTTGGATGCCTTGCGGGAAGGTCATTCTGACTTTCTAAGGGGTAGGCCTGTAATGTTGTTCATGTGGCTATCAAAGAGGCTTTGTATGGCGGTCCCACCTGAGTATCCATTGTCGGCGGTGCCAAATTTCTTCTCGCACTATTTCATTAGTGTAGGTCTGGACATTAAGAGTTGGGGGAACTGGTTTTTAGATCACGGGGCTCGGGGCTTGCGCTAGTCAGTGCCTTGGTGGGGGGAGCTGCTAACCATTCTGGAACTCTAGGAATACCAATACGTCTAGTTGGTAGTCCACAGGCAGACCATTTTCTACTTTCCCTGGCAGCCGCTATGCCAATTTGGTTGGGAACAAATCGGGCCACTACGAACACTGAACTTCTTTCATGTGGAGGACCTGACAGAGCGTATGCACGTGCGGTTTGGTTCTCTGCGGGAGAATCATCATCCGTCGACCCGTCCTTCTCAATGTACTGGGCGAGTTTGGCATGTCTCCGGGGACTACATGAAGTGGTTGTGGAAGAAGGTAGTGGCCAAGATACTGGTTGTGAAGATTGGCCAAAGGTGGTTTGCCATATCTGATACCATGGAGGGAGACGTTATGGTTTTCCCCAAGCTAGTTCGGGATTATCGCTCCATGGAGCATCTGCGATACTCCATTAAGGCAAAAAAAGTTTGGAGACCCTAGATATGGGCGATGATGGGGTTGGTTCCTCTGACAGCGGTGGGTAGGACTTTGTGAATCTTTTGTAATGAGTGTGGTTTTGTGCTTTTGTGGGAATAATTGAAGGGTGATTCTTAAGAGTAGTAGGGCTTGTTGTTTTCTGGGTTTTTTAGGAAGGTAGGTGTAGGCTGGCAAGGGAAGTTGTTTGAATCCCTATGCCGATGTAATCGTACTGAAATTTTGAATAATGAAATAAAGGAGTTTTTGATCATCTATTTATGCCTCTTGATGAATTTTGCATTTTTAATTATCTATACCAATCGCTAACGCATACATAATCCTTTTATTCATGTATATGTTAAAATGAACTGTCGTTCTCGTGGATAAGAAAATAATAATATTTTGTGAAAAAGAAGGGGCTGTGGTCATGTAAACGAATGAGCTGCCTACGTACCTCTAAGAGTTTAAAAATTTTTTTTAAATTTTTTTTTTTGAAAGCAAAAAGGTTTTTAGAGGATCAGGCCCCGCGTAGTTCTGATTAGGGGGAAATAAAGGGTTTTTCTTCTTTTTTTTATATTTTAGAATATAAGGGAGATAAAAAGAGTCATAGTGCATCGAGATTTCGGACTAGGGGTAGAATTTCTTGAGATAGTTCAGGTTGACTGGATGCGCCATTTCTTCTCTATCAAGGTCGGTGAGTATAGTGGTGCCGTCTGATAGGATCTTCTTCATGATGTACGGGCCGCTCCATTTGGGCTTGAATTTTTCTATGGGGTCTTAGATGGGCTTTACTATTTCGTTGAGGGCTAAGTCCCCTTTTCGAACACCATGGTCCTTGACTCTCTTGTTTAACGATTGCACTATGCAGCGATGGTACCCTTGTATGTGATATAGAGATTTTAGCATTCTTTCGTCCAAGAGGGATAACTCGTCAAGATGGCTTTGGTGACAATCTTCCTTGATGACTTTGCTTTCTACCATGACGCGCAATGAAGGGATTTCTATCTCTACGGGTAGGACTGCTTCCATGTCGTAGACTAGAGAGTAAGGGGTAACACAATAGAGGTTTGAATTAAAGTGCGATATCTCCAGAAGGCGTAAGGAATCCTGTCGGCCCAATCTCAACAACTCTCGATTATCCTACTAATAATGGCTTTAAGGTTCTTATTGACTGTTTCAACTGATCCATTGGTCTGAGGTTGGTATGGATAAGATTTGTGTCTCTGAATTCCACACTCTTCGACCACCTCTGTAACTTCTGCCTCGAAATGTAACCCGTTGTCTAATACCATCTGGTGCGGGACTCTATATCAACAGATAATGTTTTTCTTAATAAACTTGGCCACTTTCTTGGAATTTAGAACTACGTAAGACTCGACTTCGACCCATTTGGTGAAGCTGTCAATGGAGACTAGGATGAACTCATGCCCGTTGTATGCTTTCAGTGTAACTTTCCCTATGATGTCAATGCCCCATGTGGAGAACGGCCAGGGAGAAGTCAGGTTGTACAATTCTCGACGGGGTAAGTGCTGTAGGTTGTAAAACTGCTGGCATTTGAGGCATCTTCGAGCGTAGGCTGTGCAATCTTGAACCATGTGTGACACCCCGCCTAATTAAATACCGGGCGATCACTCCTTTATTAAATTAAAATCAAGGTGAAATGTTGGTTCATTCTTAGCATCACTGTCGTAAAAATAACTTTTCCAAATTTAACATCCTATTTAATTAAGCTAAGTGTCAAAACCATTTTTTTACATTACTTTCCAAATTTTATTTTGAAAATAAAGATTTAATTATCTACAACAATTCAATATTTAAAGAATCACACCACAATAATCATGGAACATATCCAATTAATTTAAACATTCAACAACTAAACCCCAGCATTTAAAACTTAAAGTAAAACATACATGCTGAATAAATCCCAAAGTAACAGTACTAGAAATAACTGAAATATAAATGTCCCAATAAAACAGATAAATAGTGGAAAGGGCGACACATGCCCAATAAGGAGAATGATAGAAGTGGAATCAAGTAAATGAAATCATCTAAGCAAGTGCCCGGCAACTCCCACCTAAGCTGGAGCACGTTCCTTCCAAGGGATCCTAAACAAGACGCCCCTGTGGCTGGGCACCTGTAATATATACATATATATACAAGAGAGAAAGAGGAATAGAAATGGGTCAGAGCCCGATAGTGTATATGATTTAAAAATTCGTTTAACAAGTATTTAAATTGATACAGGCCAATGCAACAACATATTAGTGTGACACTCTCTTGAGAAATTCTCGCCTCTCTTATAATGTGCAATCCTATCGCACTAACCTTCCCAATGGTTTATCTCATCATATATCACACTATCCTTCCCCAAGGATTTAACTTATCTTAGGTGACTCTCAAAATTTAAGATTTAACAACATCATAATTTAAAAAGGATAATTTCATTTAGTACAAAACGCTCATTTTAACTTTATTGATTCATAAAGTTTTTCAATTTCATATTATACTTTTCAAAACAAGTATTTCCAATTTGAGTCATTATACATGTCTTACTTACCATAACACAGTAGGCAGTTCCCCATATTTCAGAAGTTCATATATATATATATATTAAATACTCCTATAATATTTATATTCTAACAGCACCCCACATAAAATTTTATGGTGCGGGCATACTCTGCTATCCAATCCTCGTATCAATCGTACTAAAGGGAATACAAGTTCGGAATCACTCTCGAACTGTATAAATACATACACAAACAATATTGAGGCGAAGCATAGTTTTCAAGTCCAAGAGGTCAGTACATACCCTCACGTCTCTTAGGACCGTGACTACCGATTCGATAGCCTGTACCTAGGATTTCTATCTTCTAGGGTACGAGTCAATATCCCCCATAAGGCACACGAGATAAGATCATCCCAGCGCGAAAACCTCAGGGATAGCAAGTAGCGCGGGCATGATTTTCACAAGTATATAATATATGCATACACAATCATATAAATATACCACTTTTATTATATCAATTTAGGTTTATCCAATAACCCACATTCACAACATTTATCCTTATCTTCCCATTATTATTTATCAAGTATAATGGTTCGTTTCTAACTTTAATTCGAAGGGTTTTTCCAACTTACTACGTAACCCTCATGGACTCTATTCTTCCAAATGTACAATTCAGTAGATATCCATTTATGTTCCAACGTAACTCTCTCTTACGTGTCTCTCCCCTTTAATATATACTTACATTGTTCCTTATGCAAAATATCCCAAAAATATAGATTTCGCCTTACATTAAAGGATTTTGAATTTTATTTTTAAAGATGAGAATTTCAAACGGTTTCGAAATCGAAATTAAAATGGAGTTTTAATTGAATTTTTATTATCTCTAAGAGTCCTCAAACATAAAACTGTCTAGCAAAAAAAATATTAAAAAATATTGAACGGTCAGATCGAGCTGAATTTTTTTCTGTAGCTTCCTCTCATCTTCATCTAATTCTCCCTAAAATTTCATCCAATTCCAACGGTCCGATCGTCCGGAATATTTTTTTTGGTGTTTGTATCTGATTAGAACTCTTTTCTTAATCAAACTCTTAATCCTTTACATGACAAAGGGTTTCCAGAATATCATATAAATCATCACTACATGAAAATTTCCCATCTCAAATTGGGTTTTTCTTCCATAAATCTCATCCTAATAACTCCTAAACTAATATGGATGATGCATCAACGAAATAAGCAAGATAAACACTTGCCTGGGATTTTCAGAAATCTGGTTTGGTGTTGAATTTGGTGTGGTTGCGTTCCCCGTCTCGCGATCTACGCGGTGGCGGTGCAAACGGGTGAGTTTTGGGCCTTGGAATGCCTTGAGAGCTCTCTCCTCTCCTCTCCAATGGCCGTTCTAGTGTTTTGAGTTATCTAACCCTAGGAGATAACCTAAACATCTGATATAACCCCTTTAATTTTCGTGGGTTTAATTAACCAAAAATACAAAATGACTAAAATGCCCTCCCGAGGTACTAATTAGGCCTAAAAACGCCCCGAGACCCAAATCAAACTCCCGGGTATACTTTTCTGACTATCTCGACCCTTCCGAATGCGTTGACGCACTCAAAATGACCATACGAACAACTTATAAAATATTTACTTTTATTTATCAATATTTAGTCCCGACACGACACGGGCGCGTCCCGACTCAAATTTCTAAAATTGTCATTTTATTCACTCGTGACATTTAATATGGCCACTATTATATATTACTTTGCTCATTAGTAATATTCAACAAATTTTCCCATAATTACTAACTCTCATCACGTTAATAATTATAACATAATTAATTTTCGGATTTTTATTAAATAATTAATTCACATTAAATTTAATAAATCCCCAAATTAATATAGCATAAAAATACGGGGTATTACATACTTCCCCCCTAATAACGGAATTTCATCCCGAAATTCGGAAAATAAGGCATACCTGGTAAGAACAAATCTGGATATCTCTCGCGCATATCGGCCTCGCGCTCCCAAGTGGATTCCTCCACATTATGATGCTCCCACTGGACCCGTACAAGTGGAACTATCTTCGACCTCAATTTCCTCTCACTATAGTCTAGGATAGCCACTGGTCTCTCCTCGTAAGAGCTGTCAGGCTGCAAGTCTATCTCATCTATCGCGATGTGAGTATGGGCCATATCATCCCGAAGATACCGTCTCAACGACGAGATGTGGAATACATCGTGAATGCGATGTAAATGCTCTGGTAGTCCCAATATGTATGCTACCGGCCCAATCCTCTCGATAATGAGAAATGGTCCTACGTACCTCGGGGCCAATTTCCCTTTCTTCCCGAACCTCATCACTCCTTTCGTAGGAGATACAAGCAGTAACACTTGGTCCCCCACATTAAACTCCCAGAAGAACCGTTTCGCATCGGCGTAGCTCTTCTGCCTGTCCTGGGCTACTCGAATGCGACTCCTAATCATCTCAATCCTCGCGGAGGTTTCCTAAATTACCTCTGGTCCTAGCAACTTGTTATCCCCCACCTCGAGCCAACAAGTTGGAGAACGACAAGGCCGTCCATACAAAGCCTCAAATGGAGCCATACCAATCGTAAACTGATAAGAGTTATTATAAGAAAACTCTATTAGTGGAAGATGTGGTTCCCAACCTCCTCCAAAATCAAGAACACACATGCGTAGCATATTCTCTAACATCTGATTAGTACGCTCTGTCTGTGGGTGATAAGCTGAACTCAACCTCAACTCAGTACCCATAGCCTCCTGAAAGCTTTCCTAAAAACGTGATACAAAAATTTTGTCTCTATCTGACACAATATTCAGGGGCACCCCATGTAATCTGACAATCTCAGCAATGAACAACTGAGCATACTGACCTTGGTATAATCTGTCCGCACCGGCAGAAAATGAGCCACCTTGGTCAAACGGTCTACAGTCACCCAGATAGAGTCGTGGCCCCGCTGTGATGTAGGCAACTCTGTAAGAAAATCCATGGAAATACTCTCCCACTTCCACGCGGGTACTTCCAATGGCTGAAGCAATCCTGACGATTTCTCATGGTCGACCTTCACCAGCTGGCAGGTAGAACACTTGGACACGAACTCAGCAATGTCCTTCTTCATCCCACTCCACTAGTATTGCCTCCTCATATCCTGGTACATCTTATCTCCTCCAGGATGTACCGCAAATCGGGACCCATGAGATTGGGTCATCACTGCATGACGCAATTCTGCCCCTTCTGGAACCACTAACCTCCCATTAAACCTCAAACCCCCATCACAACTAACAGAATAGGACTCAGCACCCTCGGCTAAAAGTCGTACAATCTGTTCCTGGGAAAACGGGTCTGTGGTTTGGGTCTGTATTACCCTCGTAACAATCTCGAGTGTGACTATCATAACAGATGTGAAGGAACGGACTACTGCGTCCTGGTGACCCAACTCCTTCCACTTCGCTTTCCAGACGTCCGCTACCTCATTTACCGGTCTACGGCTCAATGCATCAGCAACTACGTTGGCTTTCGCTGGATGATACTGTATGTCGAACTGATAGTCCTTCACAAACTCTAACCATCTGCGCTGACACATATTCAGCTCTCGCTGAGTGAACAGATATTGCAGTGACTTATAGTCTGTGAACAAACAGAACTTCTCCCCCAATAAATAGCATCTCCATATCCGCAGTGCAAAAACGACCGCTGCTAACTCCAGGTCATGGGTGGGGTAATTCTTCTTTTGCGGCTTAAGCTTGCGGGAGGCAAAAGATATAGCCTTCTCTTCCTGATGAAGTACTCCCCAAGTCCCCATAAAGAGCCATCGGTGTAAACCAGGTACTCCACACCCGGCTTCGGTAAAGCATGGACTGGTGCTGAAGTAAGCTTGTCTTTCAGCTCGTCGAAAGCCAATTGAAAAGCTTCATCCCAAACATATGATACCCCTTTGTGAGTCAGGTTCGTCAATGGACCCGCTATTTTGGAGAATCCTCGAATGAATCTCCTGTAGTATCTGGCTAACCCCAAGAAACTACGCACTTCCGTCGGTGTCGTGGGTTGTCCCCACTCCCTCACCGCTAACACTTTACTCGGGTCAACTGCTATCCCTTGTTCAGAAACAACATGCCCCAAGAACTGCACTTCTCGCAACCAGAATCCACACTTCTCGTACTTAGCATACAACTGATACTCTCATAAAGTCTGAAGAACCTGCCTCAAGTGCTCGACATGCTCCTCCTCGGAGTGTGAATATATTAAAATGTCATCTATGAAGACGATGACAAACTGATCCAAGAAATCTCTGAATACTCGGTTCATTAAGTCCATGAACACGGCTAGAGCATTTGTGAAACCAAATGGCATCACTCTGAACTCGTAATACCCATATCTCGTCAAGAAGGCAGTCTTTTAAACATCCTGCTCTCTAATACGTAGCTGATGGTACCCCAACCTCAGATCTATCTTCGAAAAGAAAGTTGCTCCCCTCAGCTGGTCGAACGGATCATCGATTCGGGGCAACGAATACTTATTCCATATCGTGACCTTGTTCAACTCCCGATTGTCCACACATAACCTCAGTGAACCATCTCGCTTCTTCACAAACAAGACTGAAGCGCCCCAAGGTGAGGTACTCATGCGAATGAAGCCCTGACCTAACAGCTGCTCTATCTGATCTCGTAACTCTCGCATCTCCGTCGGAGTCATACGGTATGGAGCGCGTGCGATATGTCTCGTATCTGGCAATAAATCTATGACAAATTCTATCTCTCGACTGGGGGGTATGACTGGTATCTCCTGGAATACATCGAAATACTCGCGAACGACTGGGATCGAGTCTAAAGGAATCACAACCTCCTTAGAGGTATCCTCCTCTATATAATACAAATGAGCGGCCGAACCTCCCTCTGGGCGAGGCATCGCCACTACAAAAATCTCTTGCCCCGGAATGGCAAAAATAATGCTCCCACCGAAGCAATCAATCATGGCTCTATAAGCTGCGAGCCAATCCATACCGATATTAACATCATGCTCATGCATATCTAAGACTAACCTGTCTGCAGGTAATACCAAACTACCAATCTCTACCCCCACTCCCCGGCATATAAAGAAGATAAGCGACCCACACCCTAGTGGTGAGTCGACACATGTCACTGTGCTCTCTGCTGTGGCTAACAACCCTAAGGCCTTCACAAAATGCGTAGCTATAAAACAATGTGTCGCCCCAATATCAAACAAAACCCGACCCATAGTACCATGGATAGGAAACATACCCTCAATCGCGGGTGGTGCCTGTGGAGCTGCTTCCTGGTGGACGTTATAGATACGTCCGTACTGTAACTGCCCCTGCGGCACTGGAGCTGCTGGAATGGCTGGTAGGGCTGGCACCTGGGCTGGAGCTGGGATGGCAGCTGAAAAAAGTGGTCTCTGTGGCTCATTACAGGCATCCTGCTGCTGTGGGGCCCTATTACCCTCTGGGCAATCCTGGCGCTTATGATCATGCTTTCCGCATACAAAACACCGGCCTCTGAAGTTACCTCCCCTCTGACCCTGCTGACCACGGCCCTGCTGGCCGTTACCTCCCCTCCACTGGCCCTGATTAGCACGCTGTTGGCCCTGTTGATTAGGCTGGCCCTGCCTATAACCCCCAAATCCCTACCTGGAATCACCTGAATGGAGTCGCTTAGCAGGGTCCCCCTGATGGGAACTCTGCTCGTGTTGACGAGTCTGTCCATGAGATGGTGCCCCAATAGCACTACTACCCCCGGTCCTGCCCTACTGGCTGGACTCTCCTGCTCTCCTGCTTCCCTGCAGATGGAAGTGGTGATCCTGGCAATGTAGTAACGCAACATTGAGTACATCAGTGAAAGTACTCAGAGATAGATTCCCTATAAGATGCTGACGGATCCTCCAAGCTAACCCGTCCACAAATAACATTATCTTCTTACTATCAGTAGGTTCCTCATCTGGAACTATAGTGAGAAGTCTCGTGAACTCCTCCTCATACTCAACAATGGTAGAGTTCTCCTGTTTTAAATTCAGTAATTTCGGCCTCATCTCAGTCTGCACGGCGGGTGGAAAGTACTTGCGGTCAAACTGCTCCCAAAACGACTGAATAGGGACCGTGTCCCTCTCCTCCAAGGTGGTAGTGGACTCCCACCACTGCAAAGCGGCCCCCACCAGCTTAAAGGAAGCCAATAACTGCCTTTGCACGTCAGTGCACTCATACATACGAAGATGCCGCTGGATGTCTTTCTTCCATTGGCTGGCTGTGACGATATCTGAGCTACCAGAGAACTCAGGGGGATGCGCCTTCTGAAAAACGTCCCTAACCCTCTCCCATGCAGATGGAAGTTGTGTTGGTACTGGCGCCACTGCCTGAATCTGGGGTGGAGCCTGCTGAACCACCGCTAGCGTGGCATTCATCGCCTGAGCAACAATGGCGGCTACTTCATTAGCATTCATAGTGCCTTGTGCCGGAGCTGCTAGATGCTCGGCCTGGGCACGCCTATCCTTCGGTGCATGTCTCGGAGGCATCTGAAATGTGAAGAAGTTTATTAGTCTCCAGTCATTATCAAATACCAAATGGCTGGAGACGTAAACGTAAAAGCAGGAATACAACAATCCTAAAAATAGGGCTCTATAGCAAAAACGTTAAGCTGAAAGAGAAAATAAGCCGTACAGATCCTATGGACACTAGAACCTGATGCTCTGATACCACCAGTGACACCCCGCCTAATTAAATACCGGGCGATCACTCCTTTATTAAATTAAAATCAAGGTGAAATGTTGGTTCATTCTTAGCATCACTGTCGTAAAAATAACTTTTCCAAATTTAACACCCTATTTAATTAAGCTAAGTGTCAAAACCATTTTTTTACATTACTTTCCAAATTTTATTTCGAAAATAAAGATTTAATTATCTACAAAAATTCAATATTTAAAGAATCACACCACAATAATCCTGGAACATATCCAATTAATTTAAACATTCAACAACTAAACCCCAACATTTAAAACTTAAAGTAAAACATACATGCTGAATAAATCCCAAAGTAACAGTACTAGAAATAACTGAAATACAAATGCCCCAATAAAACAGATAAATAGTGGAAAGGGCGACACATGCCCAATAAGGAGAATGATATAAGTGGAATCAAGTAAATGAAATCATCTAAGCAAGTGGCCAGCAACTCCCACTTAAGCTGGAGCACGTTCCTTCCAAGGGATCCTAAACAAGACGCCCCTGTGGCTGGGCACCTGTAATATATACATATATATACAAGAGAGAAAGAGGAATAGAAATGGGTCAGAGCCCGATAGTGTATATGATTTAAAAATTCGTTTAGCAAGTATTTAAATTGATACAGGCCAATGCAACAACATATTAGTGCGACACTCTCTTGAGAAATTCTCGCCTCTCTTCTAATGTGCAATCCTATCGCACTAACCTTCCCAATGGTTTATCTCATCATATATCACATTATCCTTCCCCAAGGATTTAACTTATCTTAGGTGACTCTCAAAATTTAAGATTTAACAACATCATGGTTTAAAAAGGATAATTTCATTTAGTACAAAACGCTCATTTTAACTTTATTGATTCATAAAGTTTTTCAATATCATATTATACTTTTCAAAACAAGTATTTCCAATTTGAGTCATTATACATGTCTTACTTACCATAACACAGTAGGCAGTTTCCCATATTTCAGAAGTTCATATATATATTAAATACTCCTATAATATATATGTTCTAACAGCACCCCACATAAAATTTTATGGTGCGGGCATACTCTGCTATCCAATCCCCATATCAATCGTACTAAAGGGAATACAAGTTCGGAATCACTCTCGAACTGTATAAATACATACACAAACAATATTGAGGCGAAGCATAGTTTCCAAGTCCAAGAGGTCAGTACATACCCTCACGTCTCTTAGGACCGTGACTACCGATTCGATGGCCTGTACCTAGGATTTCTATCTTCTAGGGTACGAGTCAATATCCCCCATAACGCACACGAGATAAGATTGTCCCAGCGCGGAAACCTCAGGGATAGCAAGTAGCGCGGGAATGATTTTCACAAGTATATAATATATGCATACACAATCATATAAATATACCACTTTTATTATATCAATTTAGGTTTATCCAATAACCCACATTCACAACATTTATCCTTATTTTCCCATTATTATTTATCAAGTATAATGGTTCGTTTCTAACTTTAATTCGAAGGGTTTTTCCAACTTACTACGTAACCCTCATGGACTCTATTCTTCCAAATGTACAATTTAGTAGATATCCATTTATGTTCCAACGTAACTCTCTCTTACATGTCTCTCCCCTTTAATATATACTTACATTGTCCCTTATGCAAAATATCCCAAAAATATAGATTTCGCCTTACATTAAAAGATTTTGAATTTTATTTTTAAAGATGAGAATTTCAAACGGTTTCGAAATCGGAATTAAAATGGAGTTTTAATTGAATTTTTATTATCTCTAAGAGTCCTGAAAACATAAAACTGTCTAGCAAAAAAAATATTAAAAAATATTGAACGGTGCGATCGAGCTGAATTTTTTTCTATAGCTTCCTCTCATCTTCAGCTAATTCTTTGTAAAATTTCATCCAATTCCAACGGTCCGATCATCCGAAATAATTTTTTTTAGTGTTTGTATCTGATTAGAACTCTTTTCTTAATCAAACTCTTAATCCTTTACATGACAAAGGGTTTCCAGAATATCATATAAATCATCACTACAAGAAAATTTCCTATCTCAAATTGAGTTTTTCTTCCATAAATCTCATCCTAATAACTCCTAAACTAATATGGATGATGCATCAACGAAATAAGCAAGATAAACACTTTCCTGGGATTTTCAGAAATCTGGTTTGGTGTTGAATTTGGTGTGGTTGCGTTCCCCATCTCGCGATCTACGCGTTGGCGGTGGCGGTGGTGCAAACGGGTGAGTTTTGGGCCTTGGAATGTCTTGAGAGCTCTCTCCTCTCCTCTCCTCTCCAATGGCCGTTATAGTGTTTTGAGTTATCTAACCCTAGGAGATAAGCTAAACATCTGATATAACCCCTTTAATTTTCGTGGGTTTAATTACCCAAAAATACAAAATGACTAAAATGCCCTCCCGGGGTACTAATTAGGCCTAAAAATGCCCCGAGACCCAAATCAAACTCCCGAGTATACTTTTCGGACTATCTCGACCCTTCCGAATGCGTTGGCGCACTCAAAACGACCATACGAACAACTTATAAAACATTTACTTTTATTTATCAATATTTAGTCCCGACGCGACACGGGCGCGTCCCGACTCTAATTTCTAAAATTGTCATTTTATTCAGTTGTGACATTTAATATGGCCACTATTATATATTACTTTGCTCATTAGTAATATTCAACAAATTTTCTCATAATTACTAACTCTCATCACGTTAATAATTATAACATAATTAATTTTCGGATTTTTATTAAATAATTAATTCACATTAAATTTAATAAATTCCCAAATTAATATAGCATACAAATACGGGGTATTACACCATGGTAGTCTAGTAGTAACCCTGTCGGATGATCTTTTTGGCGAGCATATAACCATTTATGTGGGGTCCGCATTCCTCGCTATGGATTTTTAGCATCATTTCTTTAATGTTCGCCCCTACGATGCAGTACAAAGGGATTCCATCGACGTTTCTCTTAAATAGTGATTTATTACAGACAATATACTGGGTAGCCAGTTTGCGGAGAGTTTTTGGGTCTTTCTTCTCAGATCCTTGTGGAGACCTACGATTTTTGAAGAGGCGCCAAATATCATAGTACTAACAGCCTCCTATCTCGGGATTTTCCTCCATGCCAAGCTCAACGTGGTAGTAATGGGTTGGTTTATGTTGTTTTTGGACAAGGAAAGGGTCCATGGTTATCCCTTAGGGCATATCAATTAGGGAGGCTAAGGTAGCAAGGGTGTCTTCTAGGTTATTCTTTACCCGGGGAAGGTAGTGGAAGGTGATTTCTTGAAATTGGGAAGCTTGTTCTTCTAGGTGGGCATGGAAGGGTAAGAGTTTCTCGTCCTTTACTTTCTATTTTATAAGTACTTAACCGATGATGAGGGTTGATTCCCTGTAGACATCGAGGTATCGAATTCCTTTCTTAAGGGGAACTTTGAGGCCTACCCTGCACACCTCGTATTCAGTCATGTTGTTGGTCCAAGGAAATTCCAACTTGATGGAAATTGGAGTGTGAGAGTCATCAGGGGCAGTTAGGAGGATCCCAATGCCATACCCTTTTTATTGGCAGTGCCGCCAAAGAACATTTTTCATCGAAGGTTTCTTGGGAGTTACAAAGGATATTCTCATTAGGGAACTCAAAGATCTAGACATTGGCCTCTTCCATAGGGTAGTCAGATATGGCTCTTCCTTTCATAGCCTTTTGCGTGACATAAGTGATATCAAATTCAGCTAGGAGAATCAGTAAATGGTCCATTTGACTGGACAAGGAAGGTTTCTCAAGCAAGTACTTGATGGGATCCATTCAGGATACCATCTTGATGGGAAAGGCGAGCATGTAGTACCATAACTTTTAGGTAACCCAAATAAGAGCGACACATACTTTTTCCAAGGCGCTGTAGTTAACTTCATAACTGACCAACTTTCGATTGACATAGTAGATGGCTCTCACTTTGCGAGTTTCTTAGAGGTATTAGTATAGGAAAGCCCAGTGGCAGTATTGGTTATGGTTAGGTATAGGAGTAAGGGAAGATCAGGTTATGATGGCATGAGCACCGGAGGTCGGGTTAGGTATTACTTGATTCGATCGAAGGCTTCTTGGTAAGCTTCATTCCAGACTTTGGTTGAATCCTTTCGGAGGAGTTTGAAGATAGGTTGAGAGATGGAAGTCAATTGGTTGATGAATCGACTGATGTACTATAATTTCCCAAGGAATCCTCGAACTTCCTTTTCCATTCGAGGCGGTGGCATCTTAAGTATGGCTTTTATTTTGGCAGGATCTACTTCTATCCCTTTTTCATTAACTATGAATCCTAAAAGTTTTCCTTCAGTAACACCGAAGGCACATTTCTGTAGGTTGAGCAACATCTGGTATTATTGTAGTCATTCGAATAACTTTCGGAGAGCAGTAACATAGCCCTCCCTAGTCTTGGATTTGATAATCATGTCGTCTGCGTAAACCTCGACTTCCTTGTGTATCAGATCATGCATAATGGTTGTGGCAGCCCTCTAGAAGGTGGCCCATGCATTTTTTAGACCAAATGGCATGACAGTGTAGCAAATGGTTCCCCAAGGTGTGATGAATGCAGTTTTCTCTTGGTGATCTGGGTGCATCTTGATTTGATTATATCCGACAAACCCGCTAAAGAATGGCTTGAGAGCGTGATTGGCCGTATTGTCCATAATCATATCTATGTTGGGTAGCGGGTAATCATCCTTCGAAGAGGACTTATTCAAGTCTCGATAGTCAACCTCATAATTTTGTCACAAATACGATATTGGCTAGCCATGTGGGATATTCAATCACAAGAATGAAGTCTATGTTAAGCTGCTTGACTACTTCTTCTTTAGCCTTGAGTGACCATTCGGTGCAGAGATTTAGCAGTTTCTGTTTGACCGGCTTACATTCTGGGAGAGTTAGAATCTCATGCTGTGCTATCTCAGGGTTAATGTCGTGCATATCATCGTAGGACCATGTGAAGACATCCACGAATTACTTTAGCAGTTCTTCGAGTTGTGCACACTCATGCTCATTAAGGGTGACCCATATCCTAATCTCATGCATTTGGCTTCTAGAACTGATATTAATAATAATACTTTCATCTTCATTAACTTTAATGCGGTTATGTTATTTGTTATTAACCTTATTTAGATTAGTTAAGAATTGTTCATTTGCAAAATCATCATCATCAAGAGTTTGATTAGAATCAAGATAATTAATGTATGGCACAACAAGATACTCAATATCTTTGTTTATTTAATTGATAGGAAAAATAGCATTAAGAACCTCATCAAAGGAGGCCTCGATTACATCAGAGTGAGGGGAAACAACTAAAGGGGAAATAGGGGTAAACATCGGGGTTAGGTTGAACATTAGCAGGTGGCACAGGTGCAGCATGCCAGCTAAGAAGAGGTACATCAACATCTTTGATGAGGCGGGATGGATTTGACGATGTAGCCCCTAAGTGGATCATACAGAGTGTTAGCCCCAGTGTTAGTAAATTGAAAGAGTCCTCAGAGTCGCTGCCCTCAAAATCCCTAGTATAAGCTATGGCCTCTTTAGTGAGTGGTTATACACGGTGGTGGGAACTCTCGGCCCATGGGTAGCTGTCTTAAAAGAAGATCCCCATTCCTGGTTTTATCCTCTTGTATACATGGTTATACCAAGGTTCACGGAATCGCATAAGGGGAAATCTTCATATTCTCTAATGAATCTTCCATTTAGGGAATCTCCCGGGACAGTTCAGGCGCATTCTAACCTTCTCTTTAGTCGAGGCTAACGGATCAATATGAGTTCTTCTTCTGACGTCTGATAGCCCAAGCCACAGGGAGGAAAAGCCTCCTTCAACACAATTGGTTTAATTATCCCTTCCTGTATTCTCCCTAGCCCCTATCCGGGCATTAAGTACACGTTCTTGAATATTTGGATTATATTGACGTTTCCATGAGGGTCATATTCCAAACAAACCCTATCTTTGAAGTCATCCCCTACTGGGAATATGAGTGGTTCAACTTGGAATCCTGACAGAAGAATATCATTCACCCCGTGTTGTATTTATAATACTGAATAACTAGTGCTTGCATTCTTAGTGTTGCCACTGTCTCCCAAGATAGTAATAACTTGTTCGTTGATGAAGAACTTTAATTTCTGATGAAGGGAATAAGACACCCCTTCGATGTTATGGAGCCATGGTTGTTCGAGCAGCAGATTGAAATAGATTGGGATGTCGATGACTTGGAATTCAATAATAAGATTTATAGGGCCATCTGCTATTGCAAGCTTGATAGATCCCATTACTTCTCAGCGGGTGTTGTCGTAGGCACGTACGACAAGAGAGGTTGGAGCCAGGTTGCTCACTTTTAATCCTAGACAATTGAGGGTTCTTAATGAGCAAATATTTAGAGCTGATCCATCGTCGATGAGAGAGAGGGGGAAAGTTTTCCCCATAACATTAACAGAGATATTAAGAGCATGATTGTGGTTGGGACCAGTCTTGGGGATTTCTTCTTCAAAAAAGGAGAGCATTCGAGAAGAGGTCAAGGATCCGATTATGTTCACCGCTTCTTTTGTCATGGTTGAGGGAGGAACTGTGGGTCCTGTGAGTAGTTTGATTAGGTCATTTCGGTGCATTTGGGAAGACATAAAAAGCCCCCATAAAGTGATGTTATCTTGGGTTTTCTTCAGTTGATCGAGGATCGTACTTTCTTCGAGGGTCATTTCTGGCACAGTGAGATTCTCAACACCCCTTCCTTTATCGCTCACTGACAGTTGTAGACTTGGGATTTGGTAGTATCTTCCTAACCTGGTCATGTGGTTCACAGAAGGAGGGAAAGGTAAAAATTCCATTTCTTCATCGATATCGGGTTGTTCATCCACCTTGTTGATTTCTCCAAGAATCTCCTCGAATGATAGTATCTCGCATATGTTGGTTATCAAACTAGTCTTTTTTAAATCTTGCTCTTCATTTGAATCTTTAAAATTGTCCCCCCATCCGGTGGCAACGATATTATCTTTCGATGAGGACCAGGCTCCCTTGTAATTTCAAAGCATCGAGTAGCTCGAATATACTACAAATATCACCAGTTTGTTGAAACAAATTTGCCATGATCTGAACCATGTCATCTAGATAGTCTTTGTCAGTTGGCACCACCCAATTGTCTGACTCTCAGGCCCATTTTTGAGATTCTAAGAACAACCCAGTGAATCTTTGATAGTCGATGGTGATCTAGGAGGGTAATTTTAGCCCAAACTCTAAAAGTTGGTTCAACACTTTTGACAGTTCCATATCTTTACCTCCAGAATGGGTGCAGACAGCGATGTAAGCTCGCCTGAGAAGGGATAAGGCTTTATCGGTAAGGGTGGTAGGGTGTAAGAGGAAATATGGGCATATTTGGAGATGTTTAGGAGAGTATATGGGTATGACTAGTGATTCACTCGGCATGATTCGGGTAGATGGGTCAAATTTTGAGTCTTCTTCTAGGAAAATGGCATTTGCATGATTCGGGAGTGGATTATGGGTAGTGTTTGGTTTGGGATTAGATGGTGGGGCGATGACACCCCGGTCAATTATTCATTGGATCACATTTCAGAAATAGAAACATTAGTTAGTGGTATGGCCAACAGTTTGATGAAAGTCACAATGGGCATCAGGTTTAAAGTTTTTTGGAAGTGAGTTTGGTAATAGACTAGGGTCCAATGGTTTGATCAGATTTTGGATCAAGAGGGACTAATAGACTTTGGAGAGAGGAGAGTGAAACTCGGTTTATTCCTTTCGGACCAGGTTTGGGTGACTTTATGGTGCCCATGAAGCGGCAGGCTGAGAGATGTTGTTTATAGTAGAAACCGTGGTACTGGCAGGTTTTTCAAACTTTCTTCGATCTCCACTTCTGCTTCTCAAAGGGCTCAGAAGTGAGGGTAATACTGTCCTCCCAATGTTACTCGGACATGGGTTAAGAAGTTCTTCTTTACGATACTGACCTGTTCTTCTTCGGAAGGTCGATTGGTCACGGTAGCTTATTTTTCTCTCCACCTTGCTATGAAGTTGCTGAATGATTCCATTTGTTTCTGCATAAGTAACTCTAAGTCACGACGGGTAACTTCTAGCTCTTTATTGTACTTATACTGTGACATGAACTCACGGGCAACATCTTCCGAACTACGGATCCTAGATTCCTCAAGGGATAAGAACTAACGGAGAGCACTATCTTTCAAAGTCTGCTGGAACATCTGGGACATTATTTCTTCATAAGCCCCTAGGAGAGTCATGGCTCGGTGATAGCTACATAGATGAATAATTGGAGGTACACTGCCCCCGAAATTCTCGATATTGGGCATCTTTAATTGTTTCGGTAACCTAGCTTTAGGATAGGGAGACATGTGGGTGTAGTCCATGTAGTTCCCAGAGAGTCTGAATCGAATTTCTTACTCAACATCTTGAGGTCTTCCTTAACCTTGTTCAATTCTTCCTCTTTTGGGTCAACAGTCATGGGTAAGTTAGACCCTGGCTGAGCAAGGTTTGGCATAGGCAGATGGGCTGGCAGAAACCCATTAGCAGGAGGAGCATGGGGAGCGTGCTGGTATTCCTGGGGAACCCAAATAGGCTCAGGTACATGCACGAACATCGGGCTCTTAGAGGATAGGAACTCGGTTTCTTTTCATCTCATGAACCTCGGTTTTAAGGTTGTTAATTTTGGTAGTGAGCTGAGCTAGATCTGTCAATAAATTCGGCCGTACATTCGGCACTTGATACGTGTTCTCCATGAAAGTCGGGTGAATCTCAGACTCAGAAGAAGTAAGGGGACTGACAGAACTTCGGGGCGATTTGACTAAAGACTGAAGCCAATAAGGAGCCAGGCCAAGGGTATTTGATCGACCTGATAAGGAGAAAAGTTGGGATTTATTGTTGGAACATAAAATAAAGGGAATTTGTTATTTTTAGAAAAGGAGGAATATGTTTTTCACATTCTTGGTAAACATGAGGACAAATTTTTTATTTTTTATTTTTTTGGAGGAAAAGAAAATATTTTTGGTATTTTTGATAAAAGAGGAAAAATGTTTTTGAACACTTTTTGAAAGAGAGAAGAAAAGACGAGAGGCGAGTCTGAACGTGATTATTATGTTTATTAGGTTCCCACTTGTATTAAGTTTACCTAGATGCAAAAAAGAAATGCCAAACGAGACCTGAGATTAGAAAAATTGGGAATTACCATAAGTAGGAACTAAGGTTGGACTTGTTACCAGGTTCACGGGCAGGGTCCCATTTTAAAAGTTATGCAAAAATTTGGGGGGCAGGCTGACCCAAAATTTCTTTAGAGTTTCGAGTCAAAATCGGCAATCTAACATATGTGTCCTAGGCTTAACACCTATATGCGGATATGCAGTTTGTTGGGTTAACTGGAAGGTGTTCCTCCATTTGGCATGACTTCCAGGATATACGTCTTGCTTTTGAGGGCAATTGGTACATGTGAACAAGACATTTGATATCCCAGAGTGTACATGAATTTTCTCACTATATACCTCATTGGGATGGTACGTGTAAGAGAAAATTCGATATACTCAAGGTACGTGAATGAGTTCCCTGCGATATACTTCCCATCATCACTTCGGTCAAGAGGTACGATGCGGGGGAACCATTCGATATCCGTCAAAGGTACTTGGCCAATGGAAGGTGATAGTTATATCGCTTAGGCTAACTACAACTTGCCGGACCAGCGCCCATCACGAAGTGACTCCCTAGTTACAGGATAAAATTTGGTCAATAACAATGCTCTTTGGTGATGTTGTGTGTATCATGCATGATCATTTGATTAGTATCTTATGGAGAGAGTATCTTTATTAATCATGCCCAGTCGAGAATAAGGTACAAGTATTAATAATAGAGGAGGCATAACAAGTGAGAGTGGTTGGTGTGTGATGGATATATACAAGTGAGTATGTGATGAGCATAAGTAGAGGTGTGTGTTAGTGACACCTAAGCATGGATTTCTACATGGTGTGTGTAACATGTGGATATATGTGATCCTAGGTGCACATGGTGTGAAGTGTACATGGAAAAATTTTCTATAAGTGTGTAAATAATGGCGTAAGCATGAGGTACATATGTATAGGGAGTAATAAGGGGAACATGAAAAATAGGGGAATATACAAGAAAGTAAAATAGCCATGGAAACGGAGTCTAGCCCTTTTAAAAATAGTCTCCAGTGGAGTCGTAACTGTGGCCATCCCAGGCGGCGCCGGGGGGGGTGGGGGGGAGAGAGATACATCCCGTCAGGAAGGCTGTGCCGCGGTCTCGCACCCTTATTGGGAAGATTGCTTCGGTCATCATCGGTTTGGGGGAAAATGTGAAGAGATGGAGTCACCAGTTTATTTTGCACAAAACAGGAAAAAAAATAGGTTGCCACTTCGAGAGAGTGACATCAAGGACAAACTGATGCATACGAAACTAATATTTCGAAGGTTCGGGGGCTAAGTTACGAAATGGGAAGGTGTTAGGCACCCATCCCGCACTTTCGGTCTCTCATGGGATAGTGTTATTATTTTCCTATATATCCCCGTGAAGTGTGATTGTGTGTTTATATAATGGAGATTGGAATCATTTAACTCATACCATTGGCAAGGTAGAGTGAGGTCATCCATCAGAATGTTCCCAAAATAACATATGTAGAAAGTATAATTTGTGTGTTAATCTCGATATTGTTCGTTATTAGAAAACGATAATATGTGTTGGATGAAACACAAAAAAACATGATGTATATATAAATATGAAAATGGGAGGTTTTAGAAAATTAGAAAATTTGGGAAATTGAGAAAATTTGTAAAATTGGACTCGAGTCTCGAATTTTAATCCAAGATGCCTATGTAGCCTATAAAGGCATCAAAGTCCACGTACTTCGAATGTATCATAGGGGTGGGGTTTATCCCATAGATCCAAACGAAATTTTATTATATGTGTATGTGTAGAAAATGTGCTTTTTAGGTTTTGGAAAAGTGTGATGGTTAATTCCGTTTGGAATTTACGGATGTAACCCTCATTTATTTGTTTTTTGGATTTTTGTAGAAAATAAAGTATGTGCAGTGTACTAATACAAAGTGTAGATATTAATGTGTATGAACTAAAGTAAGAACTAGATTATGAATCTAATGTTTATTATGCAAAAATAAGGAATTTAAAGAGAGAGGGAAGGAATTGGACCTTATTTGAAGCTTGATCTTTGATCTTGGATGAAATCCCATGAGTGTTGATAAATGTTGATGAGAGAGTAGGATATTTGTCAAATTGGGTATGAAAAGTATGGGAATGTAAGATTGGATGGAACTTCACATGAGGGACTTCGCTGATTTCGAGGGAATATTGTTGAGATCACTGATGCTGAGGGATATGTTCTCCTTCTCCTCATGGGAATGAGGTCATGGACCATATTTATAGGGTCAGGGGGTGCCGATAGGCGTACCCCAGGGGGTGCCGATTGGCATGTGACACCAGACACTGTTCCGATAGGTAGGGATCTGGACCTGCCATTTGGCAGTCTCGTGTAGATTTTTCTGGAAAAAGGATTGTAGAACAAAAATAGTTGATCCATTTTGGTTTGGAGGTATCTATTTTCATTTAGGGCATGTCTTATGTCAGTATTGTCGATATCCGTTTTGGTTTGGTGGTAATGATATATTTTAACTGGAGAATTATTCCAGTCACATTTATTCTTGTTATATTTAGTTATATGTTGATGTGATGCTGCTAATTAATATTCCGTATTGTGGAATGGTTTTAATTAAATTGAAAAATGGAAATTTTTTGGCACTAGCTTAATTAATTAATTATTAGGTGAATTAATAAAGAAATTGTTTATCGATAGTGATGCTGAGAATGAAGCAACTGGATATTTTGATTTAATTTAATAAAGGACTGATCACCCGATATTTAATTAGGCGGGGTCTCCCAGGTAGTATCAGAGCATCATGTTCTAGAGTCCTTAGGCTTTCTACATTTCAGCGTAGCATTCTTTTATGTAGAGCCCTATTATAAGGATGTTCGATTCCTCTGCGTATTACGACTTACGTTCTCCTGCTAGGAAAAATAAGTGATGAAATTCTTATACCAATTTGTTAAAGCATCGTGCACCCAACATATTGTTGACTAGCGAGGGTTGTTAGAAGGACAACAAGGGGAGGACTCAACCTAAGATATAGAGTATTTTGTAAATGGTAATGGAGATAGAACCCACCATAATTGTGGTCTAGGCTGAGAACAATAAAGAAGTCACTCAGGAGCTATAGCTTCCCAAGCACCGTCATACATGATGTTTGTGCCATTTCAAAATCACCTAGTACTGTCAGTGAAGGGTGAGGGAGTCGGAGGGACTCTTATGAAAGAAGAAATTCAAAGGCAATTATGTAGGGTGAAGTGTAGTAACACCTAGGACATGAAGATTTCGAGCCAAATTTTTTGCTCATAGGAGCAATCTAAAGTGATGAGAGTTAGACATCACCTATAAAGAAGCATTTGTGAAGCTAAAATGAGAAATTTGGGTATGGTTCGATCGTGAAATTTTCCATCTGTGGTTTTAATAAGTATGTGAAAGAATCTCAAAACTTATCTCATATGGGCAAGAAAGAAAACCCAATGCGAGATAGAAGTAAACTAGCTTAATGAAATCTTTACCTAATGAAGAAGGGGTATATCGAAGATAAGAAGAGTTCATTGTTGTGAAAGGACTCATGAGTTAAATACTCAAGTCTGGATGGGAAATCTGAAGAAGATGACTAGGGAGAATGCCGCCAAGAAATTTATTGATGCTTCTCGAAGAATGGGAACCCGGAGGGTTGGGAAAACCTAGTCGAAGGGCAAGATTAAATTCAATGCTGATAGTGAAACATTATCGAAAGGTATACCCATTAGGGGACCTGTTTAAATCCTTAGTAAATGGCGATGAATTCATCCAAGACCAGCGAGGTCGACCATGTGTTTCATATGACTAGTAGAGCCAAAGGAACAACGAAAATAGAAGTTGGGATCTAAGACTGCCAGGTCCGAGAGAAGGACATTCCAAAAGGGTGAGTGGGACCAGTGATGGGGAAATGGATTGAGATAATGTCCTATGCATAGAGAGTGGGACTACCAGTGTTGAATATGTCCACGTTGGGATGTGAGACCGATAATATTGAGAATAGTAAACCATGCTAGTAAGGCAAAACAACTGAAGGAGTGAGATTTTTGGTGGAGGAATTGGGTCAAGAGAATCGAGCCCAGGAATTTACAACCCGAGAGTGGTGGGTTTAGGAAAGACTAGTGGAGTCCTCAACAACTGTAGCATACCGATCCTCAGGATCGTCGGGGACCAGGAAGTAATAGGAAGGCCATAACTAAGGCCTAAAGATTTGGGGAGAACATTTTAATGATGGGCGTGTAAGCCGTAGAATAGAATAATTCGACCATGAAGAGGAGTGGGAAACTACTAGATGAAATCCTAGATGTATAACGATTGCAGGTGATCATGGGTTGCGTTGGCCGCGAGAAGTGCCTACAAGGACCCTACGATCAGGCTAGACTGATGAAGTTTTGTTTCATCCTTGTTAGTGAAGGATTAATTCAAGTGACATGGGTGTGTGTCAACATATATATGAATGGTTAACACTAACATTTGCGTGAGAGTCGAGTTTAGTGGGTCCATTAGTTTTAACAGTCTGATTACAAACATTTTTATCGTTGATAACGGGGCTTTTTGATGTCATCCGTTAGTGAGCCGGGTGGGCACTAAGAGCATGTTTTATCGTTATAATTTATTACTACATTGAGTTAGAAAAGTAAAGCTTATTATGGTAATGTGTAGTGATTAATTACCAAATGTTTGAACGATGGTAGATTGAGTGAGATACTCCAGGTGAGTAATATTACATTTGTGAGGTGCCATCTGAAATAGGGTTGGGCCTATATGTATATATATGTATAAAAATTTCATGGTATCATAGATTGAGTTAAAATTCAAATTTTATATTTATTATTCACCTCAAGGTGACTCAGCGTGCTTATTGATTGAATTATCCTATATATTCATTTAATAGACCGCTTCTGAGTTTTCTCATCTTTGATGAAATAATAGGGGCATGAGATCAGTAGCTCACCATATTATATGTCTACACTATATGAGACTGAAAAGATGAGCTACATATTGTATCATATCGGACTGGAATTATGAAATTGCACAGAACAATATGTCTTATGATTCCTCGAGGCATGATTCTGAGTCTATTTTATTCTATTGATAAAAAATAAAATAAAAGGGCAAGATACACCCAACATGATTATATATGGCATTATAATATGCCTCACGAGTTACTAATGATTTTTGTGCCAGAATCATAGATGAATTTTTACCCTTGCAGATATTGAACGCACATGAGGAAATCAAGCTTGAGCAATTACATCAGGTCTTACAGGTGTCAAAGCCAAACGCTCAAAGGAAAATGTTCAAGGGATTTTTTAATTTTGGGAATTTTACACAATGAGATGTATTTAATTTTATCCATATGGTTTTATAACCGATTTATGAGTTTTTCTTTGCTTTTCTTTGGCTTGAGATAAAAGACAAAACAAAGTAAAGAGGGGGAAAAGTATTGTATGATGTGATATTTAGTTGCATAGGAGCCCGTGTGATAATCGTGCTCAGACCTGGTAATAAAATAACCATCATTGTTGAGGAATCACAAAAACAGACCCCAGACTTGTTCAGCATAGCCATTGATTTGCTCACATATAGCACTGACTACATGCCATTATTTCCAGCGAAGTGACAGGGGGAAGGAAAATTGCCCTGAAAACCTGGAGCATTGATACAGAGTTTGCATACAAACCTTACCGATTTTGTGTTTAGTCTCCCAAAGCGGTGCATTATAGCTTCGAGAAACCTTACTGATTTTATGGTTAAGTCGCCCAAAGCGGTGCATTATAACTTCGATAAACCTTATCGATTTTGTGGTGAGTCATCCAAAGAGGTGCATTATAGCTTCGAGAAACCTTATCGTATAGCTTCAAGAAACCTTACTAATTTTGTGGTAAGTCGCCCAAATCGTTGCATTATAGCTTCAAGAAACCTTACCGATTTTGTGGTAAGTCACCAAAAGAGGTGCATTATAGCTTCGAGAAACCTTATCAATTTTGTGGTAAGTCACCCAAAAGGGTGCATATAGCTTCGAGAAACCTTACCAATATTGTGGTAAGTCTCCCAAAGTGATGCATTATGGTTATGAGAAACCTTGACCTATATGGTAATCCCAACTTGCTTAAAGGACCTTTATGACTCCTCGACTAAGCAAGTTGGGCAGATTTAAAGCCCTAGTTTGCCTAAAGTACCTTTATGGTCGCTCGACTAGGTAAACTGTTGTCGCTCAAGTCCTAGTCCACTTAAAGGGCCTACATGGAATCTCAACTAAGTAAATTGGGCATTCATCAAGACCCAATTTACCTAAAGCACCTTTATGGTCGCTCGACTAGGTAGATTGTTATCGCTTCAAAGCCTAAGTTTTCCTAAAGCAGCTTTATGGTTGCTAGAATATGTACACTAAGGACGCTTAAAAAGAATCTTAATAAGTGGTTTTCATTATTAAGTCACCTATTTATGGTGGAGTTTGCAAAAAATCTTAACATTTGGTTTTCATTGTTAAGTCATCTATTTATAGTGGAGGTTGCAAAAAATCTTAACAAGGGGTTTTCATTGCTAAGTCATCTATTTATGGTGGAGGTTGAGAAAAATCTTAACAAGTGGTTTTCAATGTTAAGTCACCTATTTATGGTGGAGGTTGCTAAAACTCTTAACAAGTGGTTTTCATTGTTAAGTAAACTATTTTTAGTGGGGGCTGTAAAAAGTCTTAAAAAATGGTTTTCATTGTTAAGTCACATATTTGAGTGAAGTTTTACGAAAAATCTTAAAAAGTGTTTTTCATTGTTAAGTCACATATTTGGGTGGAGTTTTACGAAAAATCTTAACAAGTGATTTTCATTGTTAAGTCACATGTTTTGGGTGGAATTTGCAAAAAATCTTAAGAAGTTGTTTTCATTGTTAAAGTCATCTATTTTGGGGTGGAGTTTTCGAAAATCTTAACAAGTGTGTTTTCATTGATAAAGTAACCTCGTAGGTACGAATTTGGGAAAAACCCTTAACAAGTGGTTTTCATTGTTAAGGAGTTATACTTTCTTTCTTATTCTTTCTTTCAATTGATTGTGGTTATACTTTCTTTCTTATTCTTTCTTTCAATTCATTGTGGTTCATTCACATGAAAAGAATGTTCACAAGGTTCTTCGAAAATAACCCATGATATCAAAGCCTAAAATGTGAGATATGAAATAGAAGTATATCATCAAACTGAAATGAGATATGAGATTATTACCCACGATCCAGAGGCTTATCGAACATATCAAAACCGACTAAAGGAATGGGGGCAACCCCCAAAATACTCCTCCAAAATGAAAACAGAGGCGGTAATGATTGCCCTCAAAATTATATGCACATATACGCATGTAATAAATCGAACATGATCACATGATGTCTTAGACAAAGTTAAAACATTTTGAAAGATATTTTGTACACACAGTTGATATGTCTCAGCTAAAGCATCACCACACCAACTATGTGTACGAGGGGGAAAACTTAAAGTGGGGTTAAAGAAATTAACCACCAAATACTCTAATAAAATTACCCCACAGATTTGATCGTATATTGATTTATGATTTATTTAGTTTTACTACAATACAGACCCTACACAGGCTAAGATATTATTATGTGCAAATCAATATACTATGAGTTTAACCAATTAAACTAGATAATTCTCTAGTAGTGATTTAAATAAATTATTTGAGATACCACCACATATATTATAACAAGTGTCATCATAAATATTAGATGTTTGGCTCCACAGAAAAGATAACATGTGTCAAACCCACTTGGACACTTTTTCTATAAAAAGAGGTTTCCCCTCATTTAGTAGGATGATGGTTTTGGGGGCAAGGTTAGGAGAGAAATTCTAACTCTTTTCCCGCACAAACCTCTCGAGCTCCATCACGGGTTTGATAGTGATGAGCGGATTTTCATGGTTTCATCACGAGTTTTAAGTATTTTACACGGCATGTGGGCGTTTGGAGGCGGCTAGCCAGATTTGGCACCCCCCGCGCACTAAAAACACCAAACCCACCCAAGAACCGATTTTCCGACGTATCATACAGACCTTCGAACTATGCAGACTTTAATTTCGTGAAGAGACTGATACGTAGGCGCAACAATGTTGCTCAAGTATAAAACACGCTCAATGAGGTGCCTCTCCAAATCTGCACTCATATAATAATAATAATAATAATAATAATAATAATAATAATAATAATAATAATAATAATAATAATAATAATAATAATAATAATAATAATTATTATTATTATTATTATTATTATTATTATTATTATTATTGTTGTTGTTGTTGTTGTTGTTTTTATTTTATTATTGATGCTGAGAATGATATATATTGATTAGCGGGCCCTATCTTCGGCATATTGGAATGGCCAAATAGTATGTGAGAAAATAGGGGTATGTTATAGTGCCCTTGCCATGTCATTGATGGATGTCAGCATTAACCAATCGAGTCAAAATCCAAGTAGTCGTACATTTCTACTATCTTCGTAAAACTATATTACTCCTCTCCAATAATATCCACTTACCACGACTTCTCCGACATCTTATTTGGACCCCTCATGTGAACTAGAGGATTGCGCGGGGAACAATCATCTTTCCCATCATTACCTTACAGATAGCCTGCTCCTTGAGGTACCGAATATACCCAAACTCACGCTACAATAACTGGTGCATCTACGTATGCATGCCAGTGACACCTATACCCTCGGTCCTTTAACTCCAATGGAAGAAAATGACATGCCCAAGAGAAAGACCCTCATTAGAGACATAATCTAAGACAAAAAAATAATAAAGTTTAAAGAAAATCCAAAAATCCAAAAATAACCAACTTGCACACTCGTGAGGGTCTTTAAGACATTCCTCACACCCCTGAAAGAGGGAAGGGACTTCGAAGCCCTATTTTCCTTCTCATCATCCTCAGCCACACACTTACCTCCGCGTCTCGCAAATGCATCAAATGGGTATTTAACCTAATAACCTCATAAAAGAAAACCTAAAAAAAATAAAAACAACAAACGAGTAAAACTTCAAAAATAATGCATTAACAATGAAAACATAAAATAAGAATATCTCAAAGAGATACGCTGTCCATATAAAAGTGGTTCGATAACACGAGCTGAATGCATCCAAGGAGAAGTAGAGCGGAGCCAATGCCTAAATCCATAAATCATAATGATGGATCTGAGTGAAGACCAACAAGTAGGTCCGGAATCACAAATTTATCTTATCCCCACTCTTCGCCACCATAGTGGTCCCCAATAAGAACAAAATGAAAAGGCGTGCTATCTATCGTACCTGTCGAGCATCAATCACATCGACCTGCCTCCTTGAAAAAACCTCATTAAAATTCGATACTCTGAATGACTCTCTAGAGTTGACCTACTCCTGATGCCACATCAACTATATAGCCTCACTCGTCACGAGCAAGGAACAATTTATCTACACATGCATGCCCTCGAATTGTAGATATAGGAATTAAATCAAGTTCATCAACGTCATCCTCATCTCCCCCATTCCAAAGTGGAATGTGTGGATAATATCCCACCACCTCTCTCATAATGTGCACAAATGACCGAAGACCAGTGCATTTTAATTAATGAATTCGCCAGGTCATGAAAACGTGTGCCCCACCGAGACTCTGCGCTTATGTGGGGAGATGTTTCCAGATGCTCTTCATACTCATATATCATTGGGCGTAGATAGAAAAAGAAGAAATCACAACATACAAAAGGCATCCCTTGAATAAGCCTAAGAAAATTTCAAAATCCAAAACAATGAATTCTCATATAAAAAAATTCAAATCAAAATAATAGTAACACAAAAAGAGTATCACTTATAGAACCACTACGGTTCTGCACAAAAGTCAAATGATGGATCATAGGCTCCCTTACGAGGATATGAGATCCTCTACCGGTATTGAACCGTGATACATGTTCTCATCTCCCGCCGGCCTCGCACCATGGGTTATTTACTCAATGTTGACCTAGTTTTCATTATGGGGCACGTTTACAAAGGACATTTCTTCTATATCACCCAACCTATTATGTATGACTTCTTTTGAGAGAGAGAGAGAGAGAGAGAGAGAGAGAGATTTAAAATGATTTGAGGCGTAGAAAACCTTTTTCTCATGTCCCTATTTATATGGGCTAGTGGTTCTTCCTATCATCATGTGCCCCTTAGTAATTTGTGCACCCCCTCATTCGAATGCCTTACCGATAGGCTGGGACCAGCCCCTGCCCATAGGCACCCGTCCTCATCTATTGTTACAAAACCCTAAAAATCCACAAAATGTTTTAAAAATCAGAACACTCAAAATCAATAAAAATATATATACATCACAAAAATAATCAAACTTCAAGATTACAAAAGCATTCAAAAATCACCAAAAATTATTCAAACATTTCAAAGAAATTTAGAAATTTTCAGATGTCCTAGTACCACCACACATCCCTTACAAATCTTCATTATACTTTATAGGTCATCAAAATTAGACCTTGGCCCTCAGAATTAGAGAGCGATCCCCATATTCGTCACACACCCTTTTGGTCCTCAAAATTAGTCTTTGACCCTTAAAATTGAGTTGTGACCCTGGTATTGGTCGCACACTCTTTAGGTCCTCAGAATTAGACCTTGGCCGTCAGCATTAGGCCGAAACCCTTATATTGGCTGCACACACTCATTAGGTTCTCATAATTAGACATTGGCCTTTAAAATTAGGCCGTGACCCTCATATTGGTCGCATACACTATAACACCCAGTGATTTTTAAAACTGTAAAAATCTCTTATAAATTAAAATTTCGGGAAAAAACTAAATTTTTGGAATTAATTAATTTTTATACTTAAAAATGTTGGTTTTTATTTAAGTAAAATGAGAATTAATCGGAATTGAAATCAGGATTTAGTTCGAAGAATTATAACTTTTTACTAAAATTAGGGGATTTCAGCTTGTCAGGCCATTCAAATCTGTTCGACCTTGGGGCGAACCGGTTCATTCCAGTAGTGGGCGAAAATTGGGGTTCTTTTTGTAGTGTTTGTGTAGGACTCAAACTCTTTTCTTTTATTAGAATAAAAAGGCACGGGTTAAGGGTTTTTAAAATACATTTTGTCCTTCTCAAAAAGCCGTAGCCTCCCATGTTTATACCCGCTCTCAAGTACAAAACCTAAACTCCATTTAAATCAACTTTCAACCCATGTTTTGAAGAGCTAAACCAAGTTCTCTCAAGATTGTTTAAGAACGTGTCTTTATTATTTTCTCGAGAGGATTGCAATCGTGTAATCATATTTTTCAAACGACTTTTTATAGGCAAGAATATTTCTATTGTTCCCATTTAATAGTATGTATTTTAAATATTGCCTAAACACTAATAATTATTATTTTCTTAAAATGAATTAGAGAGATTAATTAGGGAAAATGAAACTAAGGTTGGGACTATTTTTATTCAAATCTCCAATAAGAATTAAGACTCAAAACACTCTCATGCTAAGATTAGAGGTTGGGATTTCGTTAGAATATATGGACGTTAACATGTTAGAATAATTCATATGAATTTTCTAAATTGAATTTGACTCGTAAAATCATGTTATTCAGGTGTATCTTGTGAATAGAAATTTATTGTTGTATGCCCCCGAAATATGCATGTGAATGGAAATTATATAAGTTGTTAAAAAATGAATTGGTTAATTAATCTTATAACTAAGCGAACCTAATTTGGATAAATAGTAAACTTGTGATTAATTTAAAGAATTTTTGTAATAGGCTGAAAATATGCCTTATGTGATCATTAATTGCGTTAATATTCGACACCGTGGGGATGACGGGATTGTTGGAGTGGACATTGCCTTCACCTTATTTTTATATTACTTGTTAAGTATGGGACTAGTAGATAGGAATTTGTTATTGTTAACACTTTCTAGGTATGGGACTAGTGAGTATAGATTTTTATGGTTGGGTATTTTCGGGGTGTGACTAAGAAGTACACTTTTTCTGTTGTTCATCCATTAGCCTTAGTGCGATACTTGGTGGAAATTGTTGGTAAGTATTCTTCGTAAATGATAGAATAAGGTACACTTGTGGTTTGGATATCTCTAGCCATGGGACTAGGGATGGTTTGAGGATTTAAGGCTCGAATAAAGGGTGGGGCTGATAAAAAAATAATTAACTTGATAAAATGGGAAATTAATGCCTAAGATAAGAAACGGGTATTAAAATTAATTTGTGTCGCCAATAAGTGCAAGGCTAACAAAAATTGGGTTGGCTGACTATAGCGATGTGGGTGGGTGTTGGCGTCACCATTAAGTGCAGGGCTAATGAAAATTGGGTTGGTTGACTATTGTGACGTGTTGTGCATGGAACCTCATCAATAAGTGCAAGGGTAATGAAATTGGGTCGGCTGGCTATAACGAGGGGAATGTGTATGGTGTAAAACTTTAGGCGAACCCAAATAAGTGGAGGACCAATAGAAAGGTCAGTCATCTATGATGATGCCGCTATAATAATAATTTGGTTAATCGAATTAAAATGGAGTTGATAGCTTTAATATAATTAAATGATCGAAATATCATAATTGGACTTGAACATTGGGATGACTTAGTTATGTGGGTAGATAGTGGTTGTTTATTTTTACTCACATGTTTAAATATATATATCATTTATTTTAAAACACCCTATTGTGATATTTATAATGTATAATGCTTTTGTTTGAGTTTACGGACCCTAAATGATAAGAGTAGTTAGTATTCATGCGGTGGGCTTTGGCTCGTTGCGTTGACTAAAATTTCAAGTATAGTTTCTGGAGGAGCTACATAGGATGGATTGGAGATTTTTGGAGTGCAACTGGATATTTATTTTTATCACTTTAGTAGTAGTTTGATTTATTTCCATTCAGTCGTTTTATTATGAGACTTGCATTTATGAATTTGGTGGGTCAATCGGTTCCACAGTTGTTTATGGTTTAAGTCAGGTATTTAAAGATGGATTATTTCATGTGAACTTAATAATTTAGAGTTGGATTTATTTTGGAGATAGAATAGTGATGGGTTTTAATTTGCATTAAAGTTTATATTGGTTGGATAAATCTGAATATCATCTTGTGAAAAAAGTTTTTAATGTCTTATATTTCTGTCACATATTGAGAATGATAACTTATTTAGTGACGCCAGACATAGATTGGCGGTGGAGGTTGTCCACTTCGCTTGCCAGAATACGTGAGGTGTTACATACACATGTTAGGTCCTCAAAATTAGTCTATGAGCCTCAGAATTAGATTACGATCACCGTATCGATCGCATTCACCCTTTAGGTCCTCAAAATTAGACCGTGTCCCTCATAATTAGGTCGCGATCCCCATATTGGTCGAATACACTTTTCAAGTCCTTGGATCAATACCTTGGACCTCATAATTAATCCACAATCCTCGCACAATCTTTATACCCTTAGAATCTAGCCACAATCCTCACATACGCTTCAGGTCCACATAACCAAACCTCGACCCTTAGATTTTGATTGTAATCCTCGCATATACTTTAAGCCCTACAAATTAGACCTTGGACTTTAGAATAATTATATGACCCCTAACATGGATATAAAATACCTTGGATTCCCAATAAATCCCTAATACTCTTCACAAAATGCATCACATCCCGTGCTTCCTCAATCACCCAATCTTCATCAATAGTCCAATACAAAGGGAATTAAAAATCATAACTTCTATCGGGTGTCAATATTTAAGCTACCTTTGGCTTATCCTAAGCTATCCTATTGAGGGTAACTATAGATACCATATCCCTACACTCCTACACCCCTTTTATCCTAGATCGCTAGTCTTTCTTCAAAACCTAATCGAAGAAAAATAATGCTCTCTCCAAGACAATTTGGCTTTGGTTAACTATTGAATCCAAGATTCTTTTTGTTAGAGAATCATAGAGCTCTGAATCCTCTTTCCATTGGTTCTTATCGTGCATGCATCGAACTTCTAGATCAAAAATTATGGCCCAAAAATGAAACCCTAAAGGACTTGCCTATAGGCAGCACCCCTCACTTACCTATAGGCAGGTAGGGTTTACTTGGAAGATAAGTTTCGCCCGCCTAATTATAATTAGGCCAGGGTCCCTTCTGATCGATTGACCTTTAACGAAAG
Organism: Sambucus nigra; assembly: GCA_949130495.1. NCBI lineage: Eukaryota > Viridiplantae > Streptophyta > Magnoliopsida > Dipsacales > Adoxaceae > Sambucus > Sambucus nigra. The sequence goes on along the minus strand of OX422219.1, from coordinate 326,798,386 downwards.
ACTTGTCCTTTTTTAATTTAGGGTTTCCCTATTTAAGGAAACTTGGCCTTAGTTGCACGGGACCCTAATTTCAGTGCGACAATAATTTCCTAATATAGCATACATCATTTTCCAACACATTCTCTCATACATAACCTACATCATCCTACCCTATCATTAACCATGACTCCACCACCATCATCCATACACTAAAAATCAGTAAACTAAGTGTTCGAAACAAATTTTAAAAGGGCTTTAAGGTCTAAAACCCTATTACATTTACTATTCTCATAAATGATACTTTGCATATTTCTAGTCCTTTATTTCTGGAATTTGTCATATTCACTCATTAGAGTTAAATATTTATTAATTCATCCTTTTTTATTATTATCATATATGGTTTTGAATCTATTTTTCATTAACAAGAAAAAAGGGGTTTAAACCAGATTCCCAATTTGGAGTGTTTTCACCATATTTTCCATCCTTTTAGTGGGTTTTACCTTTTTTTTTATAAATTAAAAAAGAAAGCCAAATTAAGATTATGATTTAGACGCACCCGTGTTTGCTATGCGAACTAAGTGGACTTTGATCCCTTTTTGTCTATGTAGGCATCCCAAAATTACTTTTGGGATTTAACTTCATTTTTATTCATTCCATATTCTGTCACTTCACTCATGTTGTTGGTATATTTTATTTATATAGTTAGTTTTCTCTCTTTTTATTACTCTTTTAGTGTTCCCACTTATGCGCACTCACTTTTGCATAGTGAGATTACGATTTGGGGGCGTTTCTAACATATATTCTTTTTATAGATTTTTCATTATCATATTACTCTATTTAGCTAGTTTACTATTCTTCTAGCAGTTTCGTTTATGTGTACTCACTCCTTCCATAGTGAGGTTAAAACTTTGATATTTCTCTCACATTTTGTCTCCTTAAGATAACACATACTAATCTTTCCCATAACGCGGGTATGTTTACCCCACTCTTCGGATACACACAGATGCACATCCATGTATATTTTTAATTTCTTCCACTTTTGTCCACCTTATACACACGACACCTTTGTTACACACACAAACACGCACACATACATTCATGTATTAAGGAGAATAAGAACATATTATATATCCCATAAGGGACTGAAAGGGAAGAGTGGGTGTCTACCATTTTCCTGCTCCATAACATAATCTCCAAGACCACATCTCAATTGGTTTTGCTTACATAAGATTTATTTTAGCTATACCTTTTGAGATGGCTCCTTCTTTTGTTTGTTTTTGAGTAAAATTGGTTGGTGACTTCAATATATACACATTCAGACACCTCATATGCTGATGACGACCATCGGTAACAACCCTTATATTTTAACACTGGCCGAGACCATAGTCAATCTAGGTGAACCATTCGAGAAAGATAAAAGGAAGGGTGACGAACCAACTAGGATTAAGACCTTTAAGAAGCATTATAATGATACAAACCCTTCCAAAGGAACTAATACAACCCAGAGTCTTATAAGGCTGGTGAAAGATGCAAATATCCCAATTAGCAAGGGGAATTTTCTCGTCTTTTCCGGACAAGCTCAAGACTTCATATGACAATTCTATTAAAGCCCAAGACTTCCTCATTAATGGTATCCCTTATTGTGACAGGGGATACTTTGGCAACATAGAAAGGGGGAGGAGGTCAACCACACGATGAACAAAGTCTCCCAGCTTCGTACCCAATTTATGTCTTTTTCTTTTAGAATATTTCCTAAGTCAAGCTTGGATTTCATGGTATCTCATCTCCACTTTTGATTTAGTGTCTGATGCTCATGGTTAACTTTCAATAGTTGACGATGAGGGGTAATGATGCCCTCACCAAGACTGTTGACAACTAGAAGACTTTGGACTACTTGAAGACTAAGAACAAAGCTCTGAAAGGAAAGAGGAATAATGAGCTGAAGGACTTTAGGAAAGAAAAGGACACTAAGATTATAACCTTGAAGAAGGAAATGGACGAGCATTCCCTAGCTCTGAAATGTGTCTAGTTAACCTAGAAGAAAAACATTAAGGAAGTTATTACGACCATCATAAAGTAGGAAAAATGAGGGGGTGATGTCTAAGTATCATTCCTCTACAGAGTTACAGGACTTTATGTTATACTATACACGTCGTGGTTATGATGAGATGAAGGTAAGAGACAACCATAACTTTCCTGATATTGCCAAAGAGGTGTGAACCTGACAGATTAATTATGAAGAAGGGACGTCAATTTTTCTTGAGTTTAATGCATAAGAATATGCATGGGCTACTGTCAAGGTTGAAGTGTAGGTTGTGTTTGAGAGCCTTGTAGATGCTAAAGGTGCTCGTGATGCTGAGGATACCATTCTTAAGGGCATCCTCATCTACGTAGGCACTCCTGAAGACGAGGATTCTTAGGATCTTTCATTCTTTCAACTTTATTTTGTCCCTGTGTGTTCTCTTCTTATTTGAAACATTTTAATTATCTGTAATAAAATATTTCCCCCTTCTGAGGGGCTTTACATTTCACTCTTTTGAGATTATATACGAACACGACTCTACTTCTTCCGTGTTTATGTTTTGATATATGTTGCCTTGTTTGAGTGTTGTAACTGAGTATATTTTTTGTAGGTTTTCTAGTTAATAACACCATGTGCTTAACTAAGTTACTTAAGCCTTTTATGTATTCAGTCGACCCTTGTAGGTCGAAAGAAATAATGGCTTGTGATGTGTTTTTCACAAATCAGTCGAACGAATTAACTACTGACAAAATCATTTTTTCCAAGTAAAACTCGTGTTCATACCTTTTAAATTCCTCATTATGATTATCCTGGGTAGTAACGAGGTTTTCCAATAGGATAAGGGGATTGTCACTTTTCTAATTATTAGTAACTTTTACAAGTGACACTTGTGTCAACTATTTTCGTAATGCTTTGTATCATTAACTTGATTTATTAAGACCCATCAGATCATTCATAGATTTTAGGGTCTTAGCTAAGATATTTTTAGACGAGGCTTATTACCCCCATTATGACTTAATTAGGTGATCCCATGTCTTAAGGGCATGTCAAATTTGCACTTGCCCATCCTCATTTTAGCAGTGAATCCATCATTTTTATCATAAATTTGATATATGCCTATGAGGTATGATCCCTGGACATTTTTCTTTCTATGTTATATACGAGGTTTGCATTATAAAGAAACAATTAAAGTAATAATAATAATAATAATAATAATAATAATAATAATAGTAATAATAATAATAATAATAATAATAATAATAATAATAATAATAATAATAATAATAAATACAAGACGGGATATATGTTTCAACTTATTCATGTCTATAGCATTTACATCATATAAAAGTTCTTATTTACAATGGTACCCCCATATTCCCTAGTCATAGTACTTTTTCAGATATCGGCATTCCAAGGATTAGGGAAGGGTCCCTCCTCCAAATTCTCCACTCAGAACGTCCCGTAATTACTTATTCCACAATGTTATTGGGGTAGGGCCGGTTAGGATGGAGATTGTTATTCTTTTGTATGTCCTTCTTTAAGACATAATCTCCTATAGAGGGGAAATTGGATATTCGAAAATCCGAATGCGTCCGCTATTCGTATTCGAATTTAGCGGATATTTATCCGAATAATTATCCGAAAGAGAGGATACGGATAGTGATATTATACGTGGAGGATAATACGTATCCGAGGTGGACTATTCGTATTAGTTGACATCCGTTTCAACGGATATTCGTATCCGTAACATAAATATATATTTATTAATAAGTATTATTACTTATCTAATATTACCACCCCAACTAAATAAAATATATTAAATTTAACTTAAACCCCTTCTCATATGTTTTAACCCACACGCTACACACACACAAACAAAACAAACACGCATGCTTATCTGTCTCTCTTCTTTTTCTCCTCTCACAAAAACTCACCCACCCTTAACCCTAGCGAAGTGGCGCCAGCTCAAGATCTAGCTCCGGTAAGAAACGTTTGTCGATTCCTTTTTTATAAAAATCATAGAGATTATCTGTGATTTTATACCCAAACGATTTGTTTGTTGGCCGATTGTATGTATGTATGTTGGTTTGTATATATACCAAAATGATTTTCAGTTTTATACCTAAACGATTTTTAGTTTTATCTGTATGTATATTGGTATGTATATATACCCGAACGATTTGTTTGCTCGTTGATTTTTATCATTTTTTTTCCAATAAACCATTTTTAAGATTCTTGTTAAATTACAATTGTCATGGTTTTAGCCCAACGTCTAAGACGTTTCTTCATATCAGCACCTCTAGAAACTCTTCTTGGTATCCATAGCTACTATAAGTAAAGAAGTGGGTTTTGAAAATAGAATTATTTGGTGAAACCAAAGGCTATCCATAGCTACTATGAGTCATATATCATACTTTGAAAATAGAATTTTTTATGTTCAAACCTTTTTTTATAATTTAATTTGATGCTTTACACTATCTTACATGGAAAATTATATCTTTAATTCATTGATTAAATTCGTTCTTAATAATCTATATGTATCTTACTGTATCTTAAATAATAAAAATGGATAAGGATATTATCCGAATCTGGGAAATTCGAGAGGATACAGATAAGGATAGATGAAATTATTATTCGGGCGGATACGGATAAGGATACGAATAGTGTGGGGAGTTTGCGAATACGGATGTGCATACTATGGTATTCGCTCCATATCCATCCATTTTACATCCCTAGTCTCCTACTTTCAACATCGACTCTTGAATTTCTTATTGTAGTACCAAGCGGTTCTCTATTGATATGTTGCCTGCCATATCTGGGCATCTTCTCTTATCTCTTCTATCAGATCTAGATCTAGCCTTCGTTCTTCATCATTGTTCTGCTCACTAAAGTGTTGTAATTTACGGATCGACAATATAATCTTCGTCGACACTACTGATTTAGATCAAATGCCAACATAAAGCGAGTTTTCCTAGTATGAGTCCTCAAAGTCATTTTGTATGCCTATAGGATGCTATATAATTCCTCCGTATATCTTCCTTTGGCTTCCTACAACCTTGCCTTGATCCTTGAAAGAAAAGTTAAATTTATCACCTTTGTCTAACCATTGGTCTTTGGACGAGCCAAAGTCGAGTTTAAATGCATGATCCATTGGCTTAGCAATAAGTGTCTAATGAATCACTGTCAAACTAAGCCCCATGGTCCACGATGAAGGTCTATGATACCATATATCTGCAAATTATATTCCTTCACGTGAGTTGAAATATTTTTTTATCGGTGATATCTACCCATTTTATGAAGTAGTCTACTGTGACACCCCGCCCAAATAAGTACCGGGTGATCAATCCTATATCAAATTTAAAACAGGAATCTCAGGGGTTCATTCTTAGCATCACTGTCGAAAACTTTTTAAAACTTTACTAACCACCTAGTATTCAAAAAGACTGATGTCAAATTTTATCTTTTTATTAAACAATTAAATATGCATGCTGAATAACAAATAAACCATACATCCAAACCATGAGTCTAAAACAGTACTAAATGACTAAATGACCTGCCGAATAAACAATCGGCTCAAAATCCTAATAATAATAATTCAATAAATGAATACATAAACCAAATACTGAGTCTAAAAGTAAAATGGGAAACATGAACTGAATGAATCTACAACTGAGATAAGAATCCTACTCTAGGAATAAAGAAATGATACGTCTAAATCAAATCCTGCAACCATCCACAATGTTGCAGCTGCGTAACCCTGGAATAGATAAGTCAACTATGGCATACCTATGGCTGGACACCTGTTAATATACATATACATAGACAAGAGAGAAGAAGTACAAGAAATGGGTCAGAGCCCGATTTATAAAAATGTTTAGCAAGCATTTTATTGCAATAAATGAAATGCGTAGTATATAATGTTCATAATTGCTTTTACGGCCCCACTCTCTTGAGGACAATCTCACCTCTCTTCTATAGTGCACACCTATCGCATTCATTTATTCCGCCTAACCATCTGACACACTTCTAACTAGGAAAAAGGCTTATCCTTCTAGTTACCCCTCGTAGTAGTATATCATATTTGATCTCAATAATTATCATTTTTAAATAAGTGTTATCACACTAAAGTCAAGTATTTACTATTTACGTTTATATAAGATTTCACTATCTTAATAGTCTGTAATTATCTCATTGTAGATATACCATAAGCATACATATATATCCCTCACTATTATATATATGTATTAACACATTCTTAATAACCTACAATTATCACATTGTAATTATATCACAAGTATACATATATATCCACCACCATTATATATATATACTAACACAGCACCCTAAGGATACACCTATAGTGCATTACATACTCTGCTATCATGTCCCGCTACATCTCGTACTCAAGCAAGGACTATCGGTTCGAAAATGTCCCACGAACCATATAAACAAATCACACATATTGGCGGCGAACATAGTTCACATACCTATGGGTCACGCACATACCTACGCTCCCATAGTCAGCGGACTTATCAACTCACAAATAAGTCTTTCATAGTCCTATGTTCTGAGATACAAGTCAAATATCCCCCCGAAGGTCACTCAGGATAAGACCGTCTCTACACAACCCCCCCTCCCCCCCCCCCCCCCCCCGCGATAGCAAGCAGCTAGGTATGTCATACACATAATAAAACAATCAAATATGTATTCACGCACCCTATTAAAATATTAGGTATTCACACAACCTTTCATTGTTTTAGGTATTCCCGTAACCTATTATCATTTTTCTATTGGATTATGTATTCCAATATTTATATATATAATTCACACATTCATATATATATACATATATTCCAATTGTTACTAGTTCGCTCGTACTAAATACGATCCAATACCAAAATAACTACATCCCACTATTTAATATAATTTATATAATTATATATCTCACCTCATATATACTTGATTAAGTTCATATTAGTCTCACAAAGTTCCCAACAATTTTTAGTTTCAATTCGGGAAAGTTTCATCACTAATTAAAACTCCAAGGGTATTTTAGACATTTCACAATATATGCCTCAGTAATGAAATTCCTAGTACTTCGTACTACTCTCCATTTGCTATGCGTGGCCACAAACGGCACGTAAATCCGAATTCGTATGACAAAGTTATGCTCATTTAAAGTTGTGCGAAAATCAAATAACTCGTTCCGTCTTCCAGGGTATTTTAGACCTTTCAATTTTTGTGTCTAATTAAAAATATTCCCAGGACAGCGTAATACTCTTCGTTATCTATGTGTGGCCGTGAACGGCACACTAATCCGAGTCCGTATGCCAAAAGTTAGGGCATTATAAAGATTCACCTCAAAGAAGATTTAAAAAAAAAACTTTCTTAAAAAGTTTTCCCACATTCTGCCCAGATTAATAAATTGATGTTTTGAGGCATTTTGGAGCAGTTTTGGAGGAAGCGCGTGAGACAACAAAATGTAGAAAACGCGATTTTCTACAGGGCATTGCGGACAGAATCTCCATTAAAGCTCCAAAACCTTCGATTATACCCAGATCTTTTAACCCAAAAACCTCCCAAGATTCATCCTAAATCCACCCAAACTTCATCATTAACAATTTCTTCCAACAATATCACTAATGGAGATTCAAAAACCAAGATCTAATCATGTTGTTCACTTCTCAAATTAAGTTATAATTTCACTATTAACCCAATTTCTCACAAAGTTAAAAATCCCCTATCAATGGTTATTCTTCATCTTCTTCACTATAAACCCACAAATTTCAATTCAAATTCCTACTTCCAAATTTCCAGAATTAATTGACATAATTACAACTATTTACATCATTAACTACAACTCAAATTAAAGCAAGAAAACACTTGCCTTGGGGGATTAAATCCGACGATCCCATGTCGAAATTCTTGCCCGGATTGCTCTTGTCATCCTTCTTTCCTTCTTCTTCTTTCTCCTTTCTCTCCTCTCTCAACCCTTTGTGTTTTGGAATGACTCATGGCTTCCCAACACACCTAAACCTAGGTTAAAATTCCTCAATCCCGTAATTAAGCCTATTGGCCAATTAAAAATGACTTAAATGCCCCCGTATGGGCTCGATCATGTCTAAAAATGCCCCGAGACCCATTTACTACCCCCGGGTACTCTTTTCCGACTATCTCGACCCTTCCGGACTCAACCGTGCACTCAGAATTGTCATCCGAGATACTTTATAAAATTTTCCAATTTCAACCTCAAAATGCGACACATGTGAAAATTTTGAATAACCCGAATTAATTTGAATTTCTAAATTCCCAAATTTAAATAATAAATTCTACATCTCCAAATTCAATAATTTCTCCAATTTAAATAAATTAAATTTAAATCACCAAATTAAATGAATTTCTCCAAATTAAATAAATCTAACTCACTAATTTAATTAATTTATATATCCTCTAAAATATGGGGTGTTACATACTTCTCCCCTTACAATGGAATTTCGTCCTCGAAATTCGGATAAGACTAGTACTCAAAGCTTCAAATATAATCTCGTACACCTTCATCCTCATCCTTTCCCACACAATCTAAATCGTTATGATGTTCTCATTACACTTCTCCTAGCACTACCCCTTAGTCCAACGGTCTCTACACTACCGTTCAATCCTGTGGCCAATTTGCTTTAGTCATCTTATATTAAAATGTTCCATAATATAATGTATCATCTCACATTGGTGCCTGCACAACACTTTGAAGCTTCCAACTTCTGACACTACTATGAGCCTAACCACTAACGTCTATAATACTTCCTTTACTGGGGAATACTCCAGCATCCCCCTGCGATAACTCCCTTATTCGTTTACTCTTTTGGCACATGTATTTCTACATCTATCGACCGCGGATAATATATAAAAATTTAACTATCTAGGGTGCCCATACACCCTATATGCTGCACATAACTGCCCAATTCAACTTAACGTAATAAACTTGCTATAATTAAGCTTTTCATATTTGAGCTGATTATACGGTGAGTTATACTAAACTACCCTACCAATTGCAACTTAATTATCATTTAGGTTATTCCACCGATCTACTTGTGGTGAAAGTGTTCCACAAAGTGTTCTCACCTCAACACTATACGGCTCTATCGGCCTTAAGTCGTAGTATAATTATCAACTCATAGTTATAACTATATATGTATAATAACCACAGTGCCAAACCTATGTCCTATGGCCAAACAACTCCCCACTTCCAACGTTGTGCTAAGTTTCATGCGTGGGATGTCTCGCAAAGCGAAATCCAAACAAGGAACCCTTCCGATACACTACTACCTAACATTGTTGGTCGTTGAGATCCGTTAGGCCCTCAGTCCATAGAACATACCCCCCAAATCCCCGTCTCTTAACATAAAAGTATATTCGTTCGCTCCCATGTTACACAAGACAATATATAATACGGTTCTTTTACTATCACCAGTTTCTTAGCGCGAATAAATCACGAGCTATATCTCTCCGCTCAATAATAAGTTAGTATACCCTGAATCACATCAGTAAATGTCCCTACTCATCGAGATTACATATAACAATGCCAACATATTTTCATATGTCTATTATGAAACACAGTATCAAATATATACACGTATATGCACACTATAATATATATATATTCATCCACTGGCCCTATATTTTTAATAGCTCTCAACTTAAGGTGTTTTCCCTACATGTTCAGTAACTAAAATTTTAAAACCGATGCATTAGCATCCAACTACGTCTCGTCACCACGGACATAAATTAAGGTCCCTACGTGTAACATCCTGCAACTAAGTTCAAAGAAATTTCTCAATGCACTATTCTTTAGCATTTTCAACAAAATTCGTAGGTCCAAAGCACATAACTTAGATATCACGAATCCTGTCTCTCGACACATTATTTAATTTGCCTATGCCCACATCTCTCAAGGCATCACACAATACGGTGTTCTAGCTATCACTTAATTCTCAGCACGTAAACAATAATGATCTAAATCTTTAAGCTCAACGGTTGCCTGATATACCTTGAATTACACCAGTAAAAAAATCCCCACTCACTAGGATTTAAACATAACGAGACAACTATACTCGTCGAAGTCTATGGTATAATACAATATATATATATATATATATATATTGACTCGACCCTCCTTCAGGTGATGATTCATGAAGTAGAATGTCTTACCCTGGCACAGCGAGCACCATAGACTTCCCATACAGTCTATTATTGCTCCAACCCTCGATATACACTCACTATGCAAGATAAAAATATGCTCCCTTTCATATCCCTCAAAAGGAGAAAAAAAATCTATCACATAATATACGACACCCTCCCAGTGTCCTCACCTTCTCCCCTGCAGATGGAACTAACGAGAGCCCTATTACGCGACAACAAAGCTATGTAAACTATTTTAATATTCACGACATCTCTACTAAACCCGTTTCACATGTGAATTTAGTATTAACAAACTACTGTCACACAGAACATATCTCAATCACCTCCAGTGGCGGTTCAAATGGTTATGGGACATAACACCCTCGTCCTAACCGAACCAAAATTTCTTATAACTGTTGCCCCTACTGGGCATCCAATTTCTATCCCCGATTCGCGATAAACATGGTATACACAAGTGTTCTTACTCTTTACACATAGGACACCTCTCCATGTTATCTTCCTTGCCTGATCATCGGGTCCCCGATTGCTACCCCCGTTGTCCATTTGGCTTCGCTGGCCCTCTTGGACTTGTTGTCCTCCTCAATGGCCCTGACTGAATCCACTATTACTTGGTAGAAATTCAATTTAATCAAAACATTTAACTGGGTCCCTACTGAGTATACCCTCATGTGGTGCTTCACTAACACCGTTAAATTTAGTCTTTCTTTTCAGCTCAATTTTCAATTCTCAAGGTTCACTTCCCATGGAAGCGTTGATATAAACTTGTAACGCACAACCTTGATGATGTCGACACTAGTCATCTTATTCGGATTTTACACTCACGCTTATGCATTCTACTCACGAGCCCATTAATAACTTATGTACCCTTCATATACTTCGTATCCCCTTCGTCGGGTACGAAGTTCACTAACCAAGTTAACTTCTCTCTCGCGATCAGTTTCTATCTTGCTCACTTGTGATAAGTTTCGAAACTTCATTCGCACCCCTGTCCGAACAACAGATCGAAAATCTAACGATTAAATTGTACTCAAATTTTTCATTTAATCCCATATTCTTCTTATATATAGTGACTGGATCTTGTCACTTTACGTTGCTCCTATGAGCTTAAAATTTTATTGCCCAAAATTTACTACTGAGTATCGTTGTACTCTACCCTACATAGTTGTCGTTGGATTTCTCCTTCCATTGGTTTATCACACTTCCTCTTTTTTCTGGATTCTTATCGATGGCTCCTCGAAAGAGTCCTTTCGACTTTCCCCACCCCTTGCCGACTACGCTGGGTGAGTGTAAGATATCATCCTTGATTGTGCTACGGGAAACTACTGTCCCCGATATTTTCCTATCATCACTTTTCTAAACAACAATTGTGGTGGCTTCTATCGCCATTACTATTATCAGATTACTCTATTGCTTCTGCCGCCTTCCTCCTGCATTCCTTCTAACGGTCCCCGTTGATTGTCTTATAATGTTCGGTGTCCGAAACCTAACCGAACTCGTACATAAATCACATCAACTATACTTGATAGCAGGATAATGAAATCACATACGTAGATGAATTCGACAATCCTATCATAAGGCTCTACATCAAAGAACGCTAAACTGAAACGTGAAAAGCCATACAGATCCTAAGGACACTAGAACCTGATGCTCTGATACCACCTGTGACACCCCGCCCAAATAAATACCGGGTGATCAATCCTATATCAAATTTAAAACAGGAATCTCAGGGGTTCATTCTTAGCATCACTGTCGAAAACTTTTTAAAACTTTACTAACCACCTAGTATTCAAAAAGATTGATGTCAAATTTTATCTTTTTATTAAACAATAAAATATGCATGCTGAATAACAAATAAACCATACATCCAAACCATGAGTCTAAAATAGTACTAAATGACTAAATGACCTGCCGAATAAACAATCGGCTCAAAATCCTAATAATAATAATTCAATAAATGAATACATAAACCAAATACCGAGTCTAAAAGTAAAAGGGGAAACATGAACTGAATGAATCTACAACTGAGATAAGAATCCTACTCTAGGAATAAAGAAATGATACGTCTAAATCAAATCCTGCAACCATCCACAATGTTGCAGCTGCGTAACCCTGGAATAGATAAGTCAACTATGGCATACCTGTGGCTGGACACCTGTTAATATACATATACATAGACAAGAGAGAAGAAGTACAAGAAATGGGTCAGAGCCCGATTTATAAAAATGTTTAGCAAGCATTTTATTGCAATAAATGAAATGCGTAGTATATAATGTTCATAATTGCTTTTACGGTCCCACTCTCTTGAGGACAATCTCACCTCTCTTCTATAGTGCACACCTATCGCATTCATTTATTCCGCCTAACCATCTGACACACTTCTAACTAGGAAAAAGGCTTATCCTTCTAGTTACCCCTCGTAGTAGTATATCATATTTGATCTCAATAATTATCATTTTTAAATAAGTGTTATCACACTAAAGTCATGTATTTACTATTTACGTTTATATAAGATTTCACTATCTTAATAGTCTGTAATTATCTCATTGTAGATATACCATAAGCATACATATATATCCCTCACTATTATATATATGTATTAACACAATCTTAATAGCCTACAATTATCACATTGTAATTATATCACAAGTATACATATATATCCACCACCATTATATATATATACTAACACAGCACCCTAAGGATACACCTATAGTGCATTGCATACTCTGCTATCATGTCCCGGTACATCTCGTACTCAAGCAAGGACTATCGGTTCGAAAATGTCCCACGAACCATATAAACAAATTACACATATTGGCGGCGAACATAGTTCACATACCTATGGGTCACGCACATACCTACGCTCCCATAGTCAACGGACTTATCAACTCACAAATAAGTCTTTCACAGTCCTATGTTCTGAGATACAAGTTAAATATCCCCCCGAAGGTCACTCAGGATAAGACCGTCTCTACACAACCCCTCCGCGATAGCAAGCAGCTAGGTATGTCATACACATAATAAAACAATCAAATATGTATTCACGCACCCTATTAAAATATTAGGTATTCACACAACCTTTCATTGATTTAGGTATTCCCGTAACCTATTATCATTTTTCTATTGGATTATGTATTCCAATATTTATATATATAATTCACACATTCATATATATATACATATATTCCAATTATTACTAGTTCGCTCGTATTAAATACGATCCAATACCAAAATAACTACATCCCACTATTTAATATAATTTATATAATTATATATCTCACCTCATATATACTTGATTAAGTTCATATTAGTCTCACAAAGTTCCCAACAATTTTTAGTTTCAATTCGGGAAAGTTTCATCACTAATTAAAACTCCAAGGGTATTTTAGACATTTCACAATATATGCCTCAGTAATGAAATTCCTAGTACTGCGTACTACTCTCCATTTTCTATGCGTGGCCACAAACGGCACGTAAATCCGAATTCGTATGACAAAGTTATGCTCATTTAAAGTTGTGCGAAAAATCAAATAACTCGTTCCGTCTTCAAGGGTATTTTAGACCTTTCAATTTTTGTGTCTAATTAAAAATATTCCCAGGACAGCGTAATACTCTTCGTTATCTATGTGTGGCCGTGAACGACACACTAATCCGAGTCCGTATGCCAAAAGTTAGGGCATTATAAAGATTCACCTCAAAGAAGATTTAAAAAAAAAACTTTCTTAAAAAGTTTTCCCACATTCTGCCCAGATTAATAAATTGATGTTTTGAGGAATTTTGGAGCAGTTTTGGAGGAAGCGCGTGAGACAACAAAATGTAGAAAACGCGATTTTCTACAGGGCATTGCGGACAGAATCTCCATTAAAGCTCCAAAACCTTCGATTATACCCAGATCTTTTAACCCAAATACCTCCCAAGATTCATCCTAAATCCACCCAAACATCATCATTAACAATTTCTTCCAACAATACCACTAATGGAGATTCAAAAACCAAGATCTAATCATGTTGTTCACTTCTCAAATTAAGTTATAATTTCACTATTAACCTAATTTCTCACAAAGTTAAAAATCCCCTATCAATGGTTATTCTTCATCTTCTTCACTATAAACCCACAAATTTCAATTCAAATTCCTACTTCCAAATTTCCAGAATTAATTGACATAATTACAACTATTTACATCATTAACTACAACTCAAATTAAAGCAAGAAAACACTTGCCTTGGGGGATTAAATCCGACGATCCCATGTCGAAATTCTTGCCCGGATTGCTCTTGTCATCCTTCTTTCCTTCTTCTTCTTTCTCCTTTCTCTCCTCTCTCAACTCTTTGTGTTTTGGAATGACTCATGGCTGCCCAACACACTTAAACCTAGGTTAAAATTCCTCAATCCCGTAATTAAGCCTATTGGCCAATTAAAAATGACTTAAATGCCCCCGTATGGGCTCGATCATGTCTAAAAATGCCTCGAGACCCATTTACTACCCCCGGGTACTCTTTTCCGACTATCTCGACCCTTCCGGACTCAACCGTGCACTCAGAATTGTCATTCGAGATACTTTATAAAATTTTCCAATTTCAACCTCAAAATGCGACACATGTGAAAATTTTGAATAACCCGAATTAATTTGAATTTCTAAATCCCCAAATTTAAATAATAAATTCTACATCTCCAAATTCAATAATTTCTCCAATTTAAATAAATTAAATTTAAATCACCAAATTAAATGAATTTCTCCAAATTAAATAAATCCAACTCACTAATTTAATTAATTTATATATCCTCTAAAATATGGGGTGTTACATCTACTACCACAATGAGGTATTAAAATCTTCTTGGAGCTCGAGGAAAAGGGTCGAAAATATCCATTATCCATTGGGCAAATGTATATGATGAAGTTATGGGAGTAAATGGCCGATGGAGCTAGTGGTTTATATTCACATGCCTTTGTTATGAATTGCACTTCTTAGCATAAGCTTAGGAGTCTTTAGCTAGGGTTGACCAATAATACCGTCAGGTAATGATTTGTTTTGCTAAGGATCATCTCTTATACGTTTTCCACAAGATCCTTTGTTCACCTCCTTCAAGATATACTCAACTTTTGCGGGTTGGATGCACCTTAGGAGGGGCAAAAGGAAATTTCTTTTCAACAATATCTCTCAAAAATAAAAATAAAAACTCAGTTGATATGAAGATGATCTTCCTCACTTTTATTTTAGATTCGAGGATATTACCATCTCTCAAGTAATCTATGATTGGATCCATCCATAAATGGCCGAGGTTCAAGTTAAAAATTTATATCTCCAGGTCCGCTTTTTCAATGATTGGTTCAACCAAAATCTCTATCGGTACCATTCTACTGAGTTCGGCTCTAGTGGTCGAGGCAAATATGGACAAAGCATCCGCTCTGGAATTTAATATTCTTGGTACCCTCTGCATATTCATCTTCTTGAAATAAGATATCAATGTTTTCACCATTGCCAAGTATTTATCCACTTTATAATCTTTGGCCTTGTATTCTCTCAACACTTGTCTTACCAACTAATTATGAATTTCTATGAGCTTGGATATGTTTTAGCCTTATTGATAGGGAAAAGTTGAATCATTCTATCATAGCTTCATATTCTTCTTCGTTATTATAATTTGAGCAGTTAAATCGGAGAGCATATTCAATATTCTTTTTTTCAGGAGCACAAAAAGAACTGTCAACATACAACTTCCAAATTTGGATTCTGAGCATAAAGGTTATTGGTCCTTTTTTTGTTGATCGGCTAATGTCATTTCAACGTCACTATCACCATTTTTGATGAATCATTTCCTTTTTTTCAAGTTTTAGCTTGTTGCAGTCGAGAGCTGTAAGTCTGAAGTGTGAGCTGATGTTGAAGTCGATGTATGAGAGGGAGACCCTAATATGGTAGGCGAATATTGAGAGGGATCTCCAAATACTGGAGCTAATGATAAAATTGATGATGCAAATTATAGTAATAAGTTTTGTACTGGTGTTTCTAATACTGAACTTGAGGAGGAATGCATTGTATTTGGGTCTTCCCAAGTAAATTCTTCAACAAAATTCCCTAACGCTTGTCCATTAATTGAAGTTCTTGGCAGGTAATCAATGCCGTATGGCCCCAATTATACAGCCCAAGAAATTAGCCGACCCGATTTTTCTGGTTAATGCATGATTTGCTTAAGGGGATATATGTTAACACCATTATTACATTATCTTGTAAGTATAGTTGCATATTTTGTGCCATGTGAATAACTTTAAATGCTAACGTCTCCATTTTAGGATACCGACTCTCTGTCCATGGAAAGATTCTGAATTCATTGGTCAGGCTAAACCATTGTTGCGTTAGCCACTGATTTTGTGACTGCTAGATATAAGTATAGATTTTTACCATACAAAGGTCTCGACAACAATGTAGCGGATCCAAGATATAATTTTAACCTTTGGAATGCTTTTTCGCATTCCTTATCCCATTAGAAAGCTTTCTCAACACTTTGAAGAATGGTAGGCATTTATCAGTGGCTTTAGAGATGAACTTGTTTAAAGCTCTTAGGAAATCCGTAAGCCATTATACTTCCTTTTAATTTTTGGTAACCTCATATCAATAAAGGATTTGATCTTTGTTGGCTTGGATTCGATCCCTCTTTCATTGACTATGAACTCAAAGAACTTATCGGAGATGACCCCTAAAATAAAATTGGTCGGGTTGAGCTTCATCTGATGCTTCTCCGTAACGTCAAAATTTTCGGCCAAGTCCGCCACTTTATCTTCGTCTCTGAGTATTTTTGTTAACATATTGTCCATATATATTTCCATTGTTTGGATAATTTATTATTCAAATATCTTATTTATTAGCCATGGATAGGTAGCTTCGACATTATTGAAGTCGAATGGTATAACCTTGTAGTAATACGTGCCCTTATTAGTGATGAACAATGCTTTGTCTGCGTCATCTCCCTTCATTAGAATTTGGTTACAATCACTGTATGCATTCATAAAGTTTATTAGTTTGTGACATGTCATTGTATCTACCATCTGTTCGATCCTTGGAATGAGGAAATAATCCTTCTAGAAAGATTTGTTTAGGTTGATGAAGTCTATGCACATTCTCTATTTTCCATTCTGTTTCGGTATGAGCACGACATTTGATAGCTAAGAAGGATACTTAACTTCTTTTATGAAATCTGCATCAATCAACTCTTCACATTTTCTTGAATGATCTAGTAGCAGTTTATTGCAGATTACCTTCTTTTCTATTTGACTTCGTTGGCCGAAGGGTCTACATTTAAGGGGTGACATATGGTGCCGGGGTATATCCCCGACATGTCATTGTGTGACCACATAAATATGTCCCTTCTCTTTCTCAAGATCTTGATCAATTTATTATTAACATTCAGTTTCAAGGATGAATCGATCTTCACAGTTTTTTCAAGATTCTCTCCATCAAGAACCACCGTATCTACCTTCACGGTCACCTCACCCTTTTTAAGTTTCTCCTTGACTCAAGGGTCGAGTGTGTCAATGTTGTATGATGTATTCATTATCTTATAATCTCTCTTCTGCTTTTCATGTGTAAACTATCATTCTCTAGCTTGAGCCTGATCACCTAAGACCTCTCCTACCCCAAAGTGGGTAAAGAATCTCATCATTTGATAGACGATAAAAGGAACGACTTCAAATTGCTTAAGGGAAACCTTCCCTAAGATAATGTTATACGTCGAGATCATGTTGATCCATGACAAAGAAGTTCATTTTATTTTTCATATAGGTCAATCATTTACCTATACAAACATCCAATTCCACCATTTCAATTTGGAAAAAAAATTCCCCACTAAAGCTGATGAGGGTTTGGTGGTAGGGTTTAAGTTGCTTAACATTGAGATTCAACCCTTTAAAGAAATCCCCAGAATATCACATCAATCGAGCTTTCCCAATCAAAAAGTGTTTAGGAGACATTATATTGATGAAATACGAGTCTTACAACCAATAGGTAATCAATCGGGTTTAAAATGTTTTAAAAATCAAGTCAAGAAAAGCTAACAATCAAATGATCGGTGTTTACCTTTCTAGGACGAGTTTTTTGTTCTTTGTAGCAAGATTTATGTTCATTCGTCGAGAACCTTATCTTGCTTCACCTACATATGATTTTTTATCTACTAGCTATATTATTATGCCAGCTTTTTCCACCTAAGATCACGTGCTTGCTGAATGAGATCAAGTGCAAGTGTCCCTTGGAATCTTTAGGTTTTGGGGGCAACTCTAGGTCATTATCGGAGTAATTCTCTTAATCACCACATTTTGGCTTCTTCCCTTATTTGTTATGAGCTTTTCCTCGACCATACGACCCTTACCTTTTCATTTTCTCTTGAGGGCGACAGTTCTGATCTACATATAGCCGACCCTTCTTGATGAGCTATTTAATCTCATCCTTAATAGCGTAACAATCATCGATGTAAAGAATATGGTGTTTATGAAAGTCACAGTACTTATTCTTATTTCTTTTATTCGGTGGGCATTTCAATTTAGATGGCCAATTTATCTATTCCACATCTTTGATTTCATTCAAGATATGATCCACCTAGGTAGTAAGGGGTGTATAAATGGTGGACTTATGTGCTGACTTCTCTTGAAATTTCTTACCATTTTTTCTTTGTTTTGAGTTGACTTGTCGAACTCTTCCTCTTTAAACTCTCTCTTCTTAGCTGTCGTTGCTTATTTTGTATTCATAACTTTCCCTCCCTCTACCAAAATCTCATTCATTGAGTTAAGACGGTCCAATACAACTGTACGGGTAGGATCCCATTGATGAGGTATGTCATCATAATCAACAACTTCGAGTTTCTCTTTGTTAAATTTGGAGATGAAATATCTAAGTGCCTCCCCCTTGTTTTGCCAAACATTGAAGAGGTGGGTCACCCACTATCATGCTTCAAATCGAAGAAAAATTTAGTATGAACTTATTGGCCAACTCTTTAAAACTTATGATCTCCCCCCTTAGCAAGCTCGTATACCATACATGTGGTGCCCCAGTAAGAGTGCTAGAAAATGCTCGACACCTCATCTCATCGGGTACAAAATAGATGTCAATAGTCGATCGGTACATCTCCACATGATGAATAGGATTTGATCTCCCATCATACTTTGGCGACACTATTGGGGATTTAAATTTTATAGGAGTGGGATAAATAATGATTTCTGGGATAAAGGGAGATGCCTCTATGTATCCCCTCTCTAGGGTTTTTTGCTTTTCATCATATCCCCTAACTTGTTTTCTAGCCTTTAGATGGAACTTTTCCACGGATTTTCACTATCGGTATGATTATCCCTAGATATCGCTCTTATTGATTCTCCCATGCACTTATTAGTCAAAGTATGAGACATATCCCAAGGTCCAATATAGGTCGGACCCCTTGGGGTCAATGTTCCCATGTGTTCATCAAGATACTATCTCATATTGCATTGATTATGAGTAGCATGAGGGATAAGACTTTAAGGTCCTAACTTATCCAGGGCTTAAGATTTTGTGAGCCTAGTAAATGCACTTGCCCTTTGCTGTGAAGGTTGTCGTGTCCAGGTTGCTTGTATTGCCTTTGGGATATAAGATTTCTTACCTAGTTGGTAGGACTGATATCGATTTCTTAGTTATGATTCAGCCTCCGCCTGTTCCTCATTTACTGTTGGTACTTCATCCCTCGGTTCCCCCTCTTCGTATCCCATTTTAGCTAATAAGATCCTACCACATTGTTGCACCTTAGTCCTAATGGCCCAGATTTCCTTGGCGCACCGAAAAATTCTTTCAAGGGGTTTCGGCTACCCCTAACTGCAAGAGTATGAGTGTTCGATACTCCTTCTGATGGCTTTCCTACCAACGTATAATGAATATCCAACATTAGAAATTCCATCTCTTCCTAATTGGATATCATCATTCTTAGTGCTCCGGTGAGCTCAATCATATCCAAGGGTGGTTCACTGCTTGAGGCATGCATTCCTCCATAATATGGTGGTGGTGGTAGATTTGATGACATTTTCGATCAATAAATTTGTGGATCAAATAAGAAATTCTACCAAAAAAATGTTGAGCCCAAGAATGAATAGTGACAACGAGATCTAAAATTATTAGTTTAATAATTTTTCCAAAAATTAGAGATCTAAAGAACAAACAAATATGAAGATGATTTAGTCATGATAACATGACCAAATCAACAAAATTATGATGGTTAACAGTAATTTCACCCAGAATTGCACCCAACTAAAGATTAAGCTTATGAAATACCCAAAAAGGAACCGAGGAAGTGAGAAGGGAAAACCCTTAACTTAAACCTTCAAATTATAGATCCAGATCTGAAAGAACTCAAATATATGCCTATAACTTGGTTATGAGCGAGTTCACTTGTGGAAAATGATTAAGTTTCTAATCGAATTCTCACAGACGACGCCAAACTGATACTATACAGAAATGCAACAATCTAGTTAAAATATGAACTCTGTGAGATATGTAGATGAACAATATCAGGGTATGTGGACAAATAGTGAAAAATAATAAAAAGAGAGGAAATCAAATCAACGCATAGAGATTTAAGTGGTTAAGCTGCTTGTGCCTACATCAATCGCAAGACAACTCATTATTCATTATCTTTAGAGTGTTATACAAGTTATAATTGGTACTTTCTCTCTCTACAATGCATTTCAGTAGATTTGTAGTAAGTTTTACAATAAAGAGGTAACTTAGAGTAAAAGTGACTGAATAAAGGGTTTATATAAGGGCTTAGGGTATAATGTGCACCCCAAGTCACATAATGCATGTTGCTTCGTATAGACATGTTAGAGATTGCCACGTGTTCTTCTAGAAGATGTCAAGAATGTCTGATTATTATCTCATGTGCAAAGTTGATTTGTAGTCACACTCGTGTAGGTAGGAAATGTCCACAGTGGGCCTTTCTGGTGAAATCTGCACTTTTCTATCTTTCCATTATAATTAGGCCGACCTCGCTTTGGGTCGACCCTAAGAGGCCGGAGATAGGAGGCAAGGCTTCATAGACCAAATATTGCAATTTACTTATTCTCATATAAGGTTCTTTCCAGGATTATCACTAAATACCCTAAATTTAAAAATAAGTCAACACACAACCAACTATAGTTACTAAATTCAACCAACCAATGTCCAAGAACCCTAAACCTCAAAATCATATACTAAAACACATCAAATTTAGTACATCCTATCCAAAATTGTTCTTGATAGGACAACTATTATGGTCCATGGCGACACTCCCTTCTCCATCAATTTGTCTTCTTCCTTCCAGTTGGGTTCTTCACATCACTTGATGGATTTAAAATCGTGCATTGGTTTAAAATTTATTATTGGGTCTAATATCGATTATTGGGTTCAATCATTTTTCTTCTTGTTTAAAGTTACTATGAGGATTAAATATGAGTGGGTTTTTCAGTTTGATTAACAGAGGTGTGAGTTTAATTTGTTAACAAAGGTGTAAGTTTTTAATTTTGGTTTCAGTGTCCAATCTGCTTACTTTTTGTGTGTGTGTGTGTGTTTGATTTCAATTGGGTAAAAAAGTCTAGTGTTTGTTGTTTTAGTTATATGATTTGTTTATAAGGTACAAGTCTGCTATTTTGGTGTGGTTGTATCCAAATATTATAAAAAGGCATATAAGGAAAATCAAGGTTTGTAATTGAGTTGTACTTATTCCAAATGAGATATTTAAAATTTGGGTTGGGATGTACATTTTTTATGGAGTGCATTGAGTCCAACTATTACCCTTTTCTATATCTTCTATAAGACCCCCCCCCCCCACCCACCCCCCCCACACACACACAACATTAGAAACAAATTCTAATGTAACCTTGGATATCATCTAAAATGGTCACTCTATTTTTGCAATTGAGTGACTTTATAAGAATATAATTACATGTTGTTAGTGTTTTTTCTATCCTACGTATAGAATGTAAACGTTAGTTGAAAACTTTCAATGAGTTGTAATACAAAATACCATTTTACATTCCTTTGCTTGGAGATGGTGGATTTTCTAGATTGAAATCAAGACGATGGAGAAAGAAAAAAAATTGCAACTATAAAACATTGAAATTTGAGCATGGCCAATACGCATGAATAAAATAAAAGCTCAACAATTCATCTATGTTGCAATTGTGAGATCTAACCTGAGGTCTTATTAACTCATTTTTAATTCTATTTATATTAATGACTATACCGGTATTACATCCACCAAAATGTTACTGACATACTACAAGATAGATCCCCCACCATGTATAAAATAAAATGAGAGAGAGATTGCAATTTGACCAAGTAAAATGCAGTACGAATTTGTCAACCATATCTAAATGAAGGTCAACATGACCGTATAATACGATTGGTTGAAACATGAATGGTTCAATAATAAACCGCACAATATTTAAAGAATTTTTCATGTTTTAACAAACCACATTAGAGGGTCATGTTAACCCTCAATAAAGAAGGTTAACAAATTTGAACTAAAAGTCCCACGAGTTGTATTGTTATTCCAATGTGTTCTATTCATATTGTACCAAGACAAAAATCTTAAATACATAACAACCGCACAATAATTCCATTCCAATCCCTATGAATTATGAATACCGACGATTACTGGAACACTTCCTGTACATGCCCATGAACTTGGCCACAAATTCTGCACAATGCATGAAAAGTCACAAAGCAGCGTGTTAGTTAGGGAAAAGTCAAGTGTATTGAACTGTAATACCCCGTACTTTTATGTCTTTTAATTATGGTATTTAATTTATTAAATTGCCTTGAATTATGAGATTTATTCAAATTAATTTGGAAAAATTAATTGGAAATAAATTCGAATTTAAATGCTAGCGAGACGAGAGTTAGTATTTGATTATTATAATGTTGTTGAATATTACCGAGTGATTAGGGTAATATGTGATTATTATATTTATTAAAATGGTCGTGAGTTGAAAATACGGTAGTTTCGGTAATTAAGTTGGAACGTGCGTGTCAGTCGTGTCAGGACCCAATTTAATGGATTTAAAAGTATTTTATTTTTATGTCATCCGTATGAGCATTTTGAGTGCAGAAACGTGATTGGAAGGTTCGAGATAGTCATAAAACACTAGCCGGGGGTTTAGTGTGGGTCCCGGGGTATTTTTAGGCACAACCGGCAACCCGGGAGGGTATTTTAGTCATTCATATTTTTGGGTGAATAGTGACCCACGAATTTTAGATAGTTAATATCAGCCAACACTTTAGTCCCTTAGGGTTTTTCAACCAAAAAACGGCCATTAGAGTGGAAGAGAAGGGAACTTTCAATGGAGAACCACCACTTAGAGGGTTTTTGCACCACCGTCACCACCACCGGATAGATCGAAAAGCAAGGATCATCCCCATACCGTCTACCTCATTGGATTAGAATCTCCATTACCAGGCAAGTGATTTAACTTGCAATAATTTAGCGCATATATCATCCATGTTATGTTAGAATTGGAGATTAATCTTGAATAATGATTAATTGAATGAATTTGAAGAATTTAAATCATAATCTGGGTAGGTCTTGCATGTAGTTTAATGTTGGAGATAATAACATCCACGAAATTATGATTTGTGGGTAGAGAATTATGAAATCGTATTAAATTTTAAAGTGTTCTTGAAGAAATAGAAGAACTAGAGTTTTATATGAAAATTGGGTGTTTTAATCCAAGAAACTCATGATCCATAAGGGTTTAATGATTCTAATACGTTAGAGATGATGTTGTTATGTTTATAGGATGATTAGTGAATTTTCTTGGGAGTCTGGGACGTTTTAAGGAAGAATTAAAGGTGTAAAAAGGATGAAACCCGTAACTATTTAAGAAATCTGGGTTGATACATGCTTGATCGATCGATCGACGATCGATCAATCGACCCCTTTTCTTCGATTGATCAGCCCCTTCTGATTTTTGGCAATTGTTGTCCTTTGAGTGTAAATGGAAATCCCAAGGCTGATGATGATTCTTAGGGTGATTAAATTGATATTGTGGGACTTAGTTAAGGTAAGTAAGGTTTTAGTCATTTCCCGGAAAATGTTATAACTTATGGGATCAAGCATTATCATTTCGAGCGGTTAACGAGTGAGGACGGTTTGAATCTTTCGATTTGGGACTAAAAGTGGAATGAAAGTTAATTTAGGGGTATGAACAGTAGTAGAGTGATTTTATAATTGCTGATATAACATTCGAAAGTAATAGGAGACCTAGTAACCTTTTGGGATAGGTTTAGATACTCAAATTGATACGACGAGAGAGTTATCAAGTTAAATGTGTACTTCATATGATATCGGGTTAAATTTATTATGTACGAGGATTACTAGATGGAATGTGTGAATACTTATATTGTAATATGATTACTTAGGTTGTGCGAATGCCTAGTGTATGAATTTCTTATATATATAACATACCTACCATACTTGTTATCACGGGAGGTTATTTTTTTTTAAATGACCCTCTTCTCCTTGTGTGCCTTCGGGGGAGATTTAGACTGGTACCTTAAGGACATAGGACTGTGAATGACTTATTTGTGAGTTGATAAGTCAGCTGACCATGGGAGCGTAGGTATGTGCGTGACCCATGGGTATGTGAACTATGTTCGCCTCCAATATGTGTGATTTGTATTTAGACGGTTCCTGAGTGATTCGGAACACGTGATCCTTACGTGCGTGATGTATATGGATTTAATAGCGGAGTATGCGTGCACCGCAGGTTAGCCTAGGGGTGCCATATATGTATTTATGTACTGAGTGTGATATACTTATGTACTTGTGACTAGTTCATTGTTTCTTAGTAAATGTGAATAAGCTAAGATATTTGAATGGGCTAAGAATGAGAATTTAATTACTACTTGAGATAAGTAATTTTAATGAATGCGAACATGGGTTGTGAATATAACTGGTTTGGGGTACTAAGAGTACACATCCTATGGTAGAATGCGAAAGTGGAAGTGGTACAGACTAGTTAGTTAGCGACATAACAAGGGTGGGTTAAGGGCATACGTTAGGCGTGCACATTAGTTGAGAGGTGAGAAACTCATGTGAGAGTACGCAACTAACGTGTATATAATATATGTTGTTTAATTGTAATTTAAACACTTGCTAAACTTTTAAACTATTTTCACCTCGGGCTCTGACCCGTTTTCCTCCAAATCTATTTCGTCTTGTAAAAATATTTTAGGTGCCAAACCACAGGGATGCCAAGCTTAGGAGTTCCATTCTGATGACGTGTTGTAGCTGCTGTGGAAGCTGCAGAATTTTGGTATTAGACGCCTTCATATTTATCCTTGGTTCCTTCCGAGTCATCTATGTCAGTTAGGGAAGGTCGCCCATTCTTATTTAGAAGTTGTAGTTACAGACTTTCATTATTTTAGTTATTGATTTATTTATTCAGACTCTTGTATTGGGACTTTATTTACTCTAGCATTATTATTATTGGAGTGTTTACTCCAGACTCAATTGATTTCATTTCGTTGGTTATTCTTATGAGATTGTTTATGAGATTAATGGTTAATGATTTAATTCTTGGTTATTTGTTAACTTAATTAATAAAATTTGACATCTCTCTTTTTAAATATTAGGTGGCTAGTAATTAATTAAATATTTTTCGACAGTGATACTAAGACTGAACCAAACTTGATATTCTGTATTAATTTAATAAAGGAGTAGCTACCCGGTATTTAATTAGACATGGTGTCACATGAACTTACACATTACTAACTAAAGCAGGGGAATAGTTGAGAGCTGAATTGTTTTATTATTATTCTATTTCTTGAAATTTGTACTTAGTGTTAGTGTGTGGGTATTTTTGTAATTCTACAGCCTTGGGCTATACCACCATCTCGAATTAAGAGGGATAATTCCTTTTAGGTCACCCGAAATTAAGAGTCTTATTCCAGTTTTTAGTTGAACATCGTGTTCTACAAATCCCCACCTAAGCGGTGATATGCTATCTCACCTACACCGAAAAACCGCATATGCACTAGTCAACCCACTGCCTGCCTTGCGCCCCATGCCTTTTAGAGTATTGTATATTTCACTTTTATCCACATTTCTAGTCTTAGCTTTACTCTTCTATTTTTTTAGGATCTTATTGGTTTATCTTAGGGTTTTATTTAAGTTTTCCCCAAAAGATAATGCCGTATATAGATATAATCCACTTATTAAAAAAAATGGACCTAACCCCTTACATATGCATCGTCTTGAGTTTACCTAACTCACTTCTTCTATATGCATTCAGGAAGGTAAGTCCAATTATTTAACATCTAGGGGGTATCTCTAAATACAGCATTATCTCGGGGGTAAAGTTAAAAAAATTCTTATTGTGATAGTTTTCCATAACCAACTCTTGCTTTATCATTTTTATATATTTAGTATTTACCACATTTTACATCCATGACCTTTGTCTATATGAGTTTTGTGAAATATATTCTTGAAAAGTTATAACTCATTCTTAATAAGTATTTCCTATAGCTTTATATTAAAAAATAATTATAAAAAACTCCTAGTCCCTCGCCTAGGCGCTACAGGTCCTTCTCCGATCACCTTGTGCTTAGAGCCTTCTAGAACACTACATGGACCATCTATCATGGTAGCTAATATGTCTTGATCTTGGCCATCAATTAGTGCATTCTTATTAATTGAGAAAGTTAAACAGAGATTGTTAAATTGGGACAAAGGGAGTAAAAAGGGCTTGTGTTAGTCTTTGTATTCAATATGACGACATGATTGTGAGAGAATACTAGGTATTGAGATTTGAGAGATTCTTTAAACTCTAATTTGTATGCAAGTGTGATGATTTTGTAATCTGCTTTTTCTCCAATACCCTTGACCGAGCCTACTGTCACGTAAGTTTTAGTTTCACTTTAGCAAAGGCATTTAGCTAGAACAAAGTGGTTTATGCAATTCAAAGTTATTGGGAATATATGAGTAGCCTTTTCACTTATAGCATTTGATGTCTACTCCTACAACTCATGAATTTTAGTTAACAGGTTTTATATGTAGGGGGTCCTTTTGAGGCAGAACTGGGTTTTGTCCATGAGTGCTCCTAGGCTCTTAGTAATTTTTTGGGCATGTGTGGGATATCAAATGACCGAACGTGGGTTTGGTAATGCATGGTTTTGGGGAATGATCGGTAAAATTTCTCGGGTCGCCCCCTGTTTTGCAGTGTGTGTTGCATGTGTGGGTTGATTAAGCTTATTTTAAGGTGGAATTATCTTACAAACATGAGAATAGTTGTTGATTTTCTTCAAAAAGCGGTTTGGATTGCCTTAAAATGGTTTTTGGGTAGTTTTCATGGGAGTTGTTGGGTTGGATAAGTGTAAAAATGGGAATACACTTGTTAGGCACATGGAGATCATGGATAACTACCCTGAGAACATGGGTAACCACCGTGGACACTTGGGAAGGTAATGCATAAGTTATTCAAGGCAGTTTCGTTGGAAAAATATGGCAGCCTTGTCTCTGAAACACATCTCTTAGTAGTTAGGGTTTTCAAATGCTTTATAACCTTTGTATTTAAGATTTTGTTGCCTGCATTTATATATAGAGAATGACTGGACGTTTTTGTAGAGTTTCTTATATTTGCTGAATAATAAAATATAAGGTTGGGGTGTTTCCCCTTTGAATTTTGTGCCTAAATATAAAATGTGTGTGTAAGTTTCTTGGTTACAATTGATGGTCTTCTCGGTGTAAACGCATAGCGGGTGTGGGAAATTCGAAATTATTTTTTTTTGCTTGTGAAAATTGGTATCAGAGCCCAACTTTGGGCATTTTTTGTTGCAATGGCCGGTAGAAGTACATCAAAATTGAGGGAACATGTGACAAGGTTGGAGGAACTCGTTACACCTCCATCTGAAGGCGTTGAAATCGTTACGCTTCATGCACATTTTGAAGAAATGCGTGTGGAGTTTCAAAATATGAGGCAAGTTTTGGAAGATCATGTGCGGGAGTTCGAAGATGCATATACACCCATGAATGTTGCGGTGGGAGATGTTACAAATTATCACAAGTTTCATGTGTATCAAATTGATGGAGAAATTAAGTTGTTAAAGACGACTTTCAATGGCATCACTGGTGGAACGATGAAGTCGTTGCCTAAGATGAAGGTTCCCGAACCAAAACCATTATCGAGCGGCCGTAATGCTAAATAAGTTTAAAATTTTCTTTAGGATATGTCGCACTACTTCAAAGCAATTCGGACGTCGGATGCTGAGAAAGTTGATCTCAGAAGTATGTTTCTGACTAGAGATGCAAAATTATGGTGGGGAGCACGGACAGAGGATAAGTCTCGTCCTCAAATTACGACATCGGAATAGTTGGTTTATGAAATTAGGGACAAATTTATCCCTATAAACAATTTTTGGCAGGATCGTGACAATTTGCACTATTTGAAGCAAATCGGTTCCGCGAGAGAGTAGGCTACAAAAAATTCTTTCTTACTGCTGGATATCAAGAACATGTCGGATGAAGATAAGCTTTTTAACTTCAAGAAGGGCCTTCAAAATTGGTCGTGTGACGAATAGTGTCGGTAAGGTGTTATAGACTTGTCTGCATTGATGACCTTTATCAATGCTTTGGTGGATTACAAGATACATGCAATTCAACGGAGAAGGAATGTTGTAATCGCAAGGGTAAGGAACAGAAGAAACAAAAATGGAAGAACAAGAAGAAGGGTAATGATACCAGTTCTGCCAATTCTAATGCTCCCTAACCCAAGGATAAATCCCCTTCCAAGAAGAAAGGGTGATTTATCTTGGAGGGTCCCCATTTGGCCAAAAACTATCCAAATAAGGTGAAGGTAAATGCGTTGGTTATGGAAGATAGTGATGACAAGGGCGGTGAGCCTTCACAGGTTTATCCTCTTCAACTCCTCAACTTTATTCGTCGAGAAGTGATTCTAATGGCTAGAAGAGGGTTGATATATCCTCAAATTCGGATGAATGACGTGGTTATTCATGCAATATTGGTACCGGAGCCACTCACAATTTCGTTTATTATTGGGAAGTGCAATGGTTGAAATTGTCATTCTTGATGAATGATAATAGTATAATCAATGCAATAAATTCAGAGGTGAAACTAGTTGGTGGTGTGGCAAAGGAAGTTTCTCTCAAAGTTGGAGAATGACATGGTAGTTGCAATTTTATGACTGTTCCTTTGGACGATTTTCAATCCATTATGGACATGGAATTCTTTATGAAGGATAAGGTTTTATTGATGCCTCATTTATAGGGATTGTTCATAACAGAAATGACCCATCCCTGTTTCATTCCTTTGATGAAGTCGTATAGTGGAGATGAAATGTGCTCTGCATTACAAGTGAAGGATGGATGGTGATGAAATTTATTTAACACTATTGCTTGTAAGAACAGTTGCATAAGGTTGTGCCTGAACCAATCAAAGCTGTTTTGGAAGAGTTAAAGGATGTAATGCTTACTGAACTCCCCATTAAGTTACCATGTCATCGAGAAATTGATCATACCATTGAGTTGTTTCCATGAGTGAAACTTCCTACAATGACTCCCTATCTAAATGCTCTAGCTGAGTTAGAGAAGTTATTAAAGAAATTAGCAGAAATGTTAAAGGCATGACAGATTCAACCTTCAAAAGCACCTTACGATGCTCCAGTCCTATTTCAGAAGAAGAAGGATTGATCAATGAGAATGTGTGTGGACTATCGCTCACTGAACAAAGTTACAGTGAAGAATAACTATTCGTTTCCAATTCCGGCTGAGTTGTTTGATTGTTTAGGCAAGGCCAAATATTTCACGAAGATGGATCTTTGTTTGGGTTATTACTAGGTTCGGATTTTAGGCGGAGATGAGTAAAAGACTACTTGTGTAACGAGGTATAGTTCATTTGAGTTCTTAGTGATTCCTTTCATCTTAACTAATGCCCCTGCAACGTTTTATACTTTGATGAATAATGCATTTCGAGATTATTTGGATGATTTTATCATGATTTACCTGGACGGCATAGTGTTGTATATTAAAAGTTTAGAAGAACATATTGAACACCTTCATATTGCCATAAAAAAGAGGCGACTTTGTATTTGAAGCCAGAAAAGTGCGCGTTTAGTCAGAAGGAAATCATGTTCCTTAGACATTTTATTTCTCAAGGGCGAGTGAAGATGGACCCGAAGAAAGTTAATGTTATAGTTGATTGACCAGCACCCTAAAAAATGACAGAATTGAGGAGTTTTCTGGGTTTGACCAACTATTACAAGAAGTTCATCAATACAGTTTTTAAGAGGGTGGCATGCTTTACCAGTTTTTTACGAAAAGATCAAACTTGGGATTAGTCCTACGAATGCCAGGAGCATTCGACACCTTAAAGGCACTAGTGATTAGCCATCAAATTATGCAACTTTCAGACTTTGATAAGGCCTTTAAAGTTCCTACCGATGCATCAGACTTTGCATTGGGTGGTGTTTTGGTGCTGGATCGACATCTAGTTTCATTTGAAAGCGGGAAGTTGAATGATACTAAAAGGCTATATTCGGTTCATGAGAAGGAGATGACAATAGCTGTGCATTGCGTCCATACTTGGAGACATTACTTATTGGGGCATCATTTCACAATGTATATGGACAACGTTATGACTAGTTGCTTCAACTCAATGAAGAGGTATTATATAAATCATTAAGTGGAAATTAGGTGGAGGATGATTTGAGTAGGATACCGAATTTGTAGCATGTGGCAGAATCCAGAGATGTAGTTGTGTCTATACTTGTTGTGCTTTCCCAAATTGTAGATGACTTGCTGCTGAAAATAAAAAAAAGACTAAGAAAGTTCATTTTACAAGTGTGATATTGCAACATGTTAAAGATGGTGTGACTCGTAGATTTTTGGTTGAGGGAGGAGTTATCTACATAAAAGGGACCATGTCGTATGTTTCAAAAATTGGGGGAATCACGTCAAGGTTACTAAAGGAAACACATGATGAGTTGAACATAAGGAATCTGGGGCAAGACAGAACTCTCGCCTTATTGTCTGAAAGTTACTACTTGCCTCGTATGTAAGTTGGTGTTAAATTGTACGTATGAACATGTTTTGTTTTCCAATAGGAGAACGTAGAAAGGAAGAAGAAAACATGGACTTTGCAACCTCTCCCCATTCCAATAAGGCCTTAAGAGAGTGTTTCTATGGATTTTATCAGCGAATTTCCAAAGGTAAAGGACTTCACTTCAATAATGGTGATATTTGATCCTTTTTCCAAGTATGTTACCTTCATTCTGGCTCCGAAGATTTGTTTAGTAGAAGTGGCAGAGGACGTGTTCTTTAGGCATGTAGTAAAGTGGTGGGAGTTTCCCTTGACATCGTTAGGATTGGGATGCGAGATTCACCAGGCGATTTTGGACTATGTTGTTTGAGTTATTGGGGTTACAATTGAAGCTCTCTATAAAAAATCATCCTCACATGGATAGGCAAACAAAGAGGATAAATGCATTTTTAGAGGAGTACTTTCGGCATTATATAACAAAAAAACAAAAAAATTGGGTTGAGTTACTTGATGTGGCGCAATTATGCTATAATCTTCATCATGGATCATCAACGGGGCAGAGTTCGTTCGAACTTGCAACCGAGCAGCAACCTCTTACTCCGCATGAAATGGCAAAACATAAATCTCAAAGGCATTATACAGAAGCCTATCATTATGCACGTGTGAGGTAAGAGAGGGATGAAGAAGCAAAATATGTATTCACAAAGTCAATAAGGATAATGAAGAAGTGGGCAAACGAGATTAGACGAGAGATGTAATTTGATGTTGGGGATATGGTAATGTTAAAGATTACTCCATAGGTTTGGAAGAAAGTAAGCCGAAAAATAACACACAAATGACTAATTCAGTGGTGTGATGGTCCTTTCTAAATCACTAGGCGAATAGTAAGGTTGGTGTATCAGCTTAAGTTGTCATCTAAACTCAAGCTACACCATGTTTTCATGTAAGATTTTTGAAGCGGTTCAACGTAGAAAACTTAAACCCTAGCCGTGCAGGTCGCGTTAGGGCTCCTCCTACGGTCATGCAACAATACTCGGAGGTTTCCAAAAAAATCCTAGACCACCGAAAGGAATGGACAAATAGAGAGAATATAAGAACTTTATAATCTTGCAAAGTGGAAATGAAAGGCAGATAAGGAGCGATGTGGGAGAGGAATACACAACTTTGGTAGTTTGAGAACTTAATTTGTCAGTATCTGGACTCACTTTTGATGAGGACATCGTCGATTCGAGTGGAGGAGGGTTTGTCACACCCTAACTTAACCTGAGTTATGGGCTTGACAACACACTAGTCTTAGTTTCACTTTGGCTAAGGCATGTTGCTGAACAAAGTGGTTTATGCAATTTGGAGTTGTCAGGAGTCAATGAGTAACTTTTTCACGTATAGTAGTTGATGTCTACTAGGGCCACTCGTGAGTTTTAGCTAACACGTATTATATGGAGAGGGTACTCCTGAGGCAGAACTCTGTTACGACCATGAGTTCTCCTAGGCTCTTGACAACTTCGTGGGCATATGTGTGATATCAAACTACCAACATTTGGTAGTCCATGGTTTTGGGGCGTGATCATAAAAATTTCTCAGGTACCCCCGTTTTGCAGCGTGGGCTACACATGTAGGTGGAGCAAGTTTATTTTAAGGTGGCATTATCTTAAAAAATGTGGGAATAGGAAAACGATTTTGGGTAGTTTTCATGGGAGTTTACTGGGTTGAACATGTGTAAAAACGGGAATACATTTGCTGGGCACATGGAGATTATGGGTAACTGCCCTGAGAACATGGGTGACCGCCCTGGACACTTATTGGGAAGCTAATGCAGCAGTTACTGAATGCAGTTTCGTGGGAAAATCTAACAACTTTATTTTTGAGACACATGTCCTAGCAATTGGGGTTTTCATTTGATTTATAACCCTCGTATATAAGCTTTTGTTGCCTGTATTTCTAGATACAAAATTCTTGAACGTTTTTATAAGGTTTCTTGTATTTGTTGAACAATAAAATATAAGGTTGGGGAGTTTTCCCCGTTAATTTTGTGTGTGCCTAAATATAATTCGTGTGTGCTGCTTATTTGGAATTTCTTGTTTACTCACTATAAACGCATCACAGGTGAGGAAAATTTGAAATTATTTTTTTTCCTGTGACACCTAACATCTCTAGGTGATCCCCCATTGCCTTAGAAAAGCATTATTGATACCACAATCATTCCTGATCGCCAAATCGTACTCATTATTGAGTACTAATCCCCCAAATCCTTACTAAAAACCCTATTAAAAATCCCTTTACACCCAATAAAGTTTTAACCATCCTATGGGATTTGAACTGTTATACTCAAATACCCCTATGCCGACGAGAAACCCCAATCCATTGCCAAGTATAATGATAAGTGGCTATATTAAAACATAAGGACATGGAACCTACACCGTATGACCGATCTGGTGGGGGCTTAAGGGAGATGTCACTTTTTGATGGTGAATGAAAATTTATTTT
Organism: Sambucus nigra; assembly: GCA_949130495.1. Classification (NCBI taxonomy): domain Eukaryota; kingdom Viridiplantae; phylum Streptophyta; class Magnoliopsida; order Dipsacales; family Adoxaceae; genus Sambucus; species Sambucus nigra. Next base: position 326,764,665 of record OX422219.1, on the reverse strand, counting down.
TGATTTTTTTTACTTAACCACCAATTTTTAATGCGATATTAGACATCTCTTTAACTTAAACCCCAATTTTTTGACAATGTCAGCACTTCGTTAAAAATTCCTTATTTCCTAATTAGATTTAATCCTTCATCACTGTTGTTTAAGGAACGCCTAGGCTCAGCATCGACACCTTGGCTCACTCAGGATCGACTCCTTCTATAAGGTGCTTTCCTTCTGCGTCTAGGCCCCAGTCTCAAGGCGTGGCTCAGACGCGCCTTGTTAAATTTGTTTGGATAGCGAACGCGATACAAGAATGGACCAATTGATATTCTTATTTCAAATATTTTCCAATAGAATAAAAAAGATCAGATGATTCCTAACCCCAAAACTAACCAAAGTAATTCCTTAATTCCTAGTGAAACTTTATTTTTGTCAAAAGAAACATAGAAAATTAAACTCCAATAGTATTACATCTTAGAACAATTTATATGTTGATTTTGATTTTTCGTTTCTACACGAGAGTAACAATTATTCAAATATATCAATATCTTTTCTTTTGTTGAATATTGGATGATTAAATTGTTAAATAAATTTGATATTTAATATATATATATATATATATATATATATATAAAGATCATTTATGATCTAAAATTAGAAATATATAACACAAATTATTATTTGTGTATAATAATAATAATTTGTGTTATATATTTAAATTATTATTTGTGTATAATAATAATTTGTGTTATATATTTCTAATTTTAGATCATAAATGATCTTTATATATATATATATATATATATATATATATATATATATATATATATATATATATATATATAAGGGGAGAGAGAAATAAAGCGTTTCTCATACATACTATGCATACAGTTGGTGCAAACCATTTTTTTTTAAATATTAAAAAAAATTGAGTTGAGTTTTTTTATGAAATTTAATCATTTCATGGGGGACCCATATAAAAAAATCTTCTCAAAATAACTTTTTTTGCTATTTAAAAAAAATAGGTCAAACTTTCACAGCTTTTAAAGCTCCGATACTTTGACTGATTTTTTTAAATAACAAAAAAGGTTATTTTGAGCTGATTTTTTTATATATAAAAAAATTAAGCCAAAACATAATTTTTTGCTATTTTTAAAATATAGGTACGTATACTTGGTATATGCGGGAGCCTGTATATATATGTACAACTTTTGAATGTTTTACAAACTTTGCGCCTCACTTTAATGAGGCATGCGCCTCACCTTGTACCTTGCGCCTAGGCTCCATGGGGACCTTGGTGAGACTATCACCTCTAACAACTATGTCCCTCATGTATTTTTTATACCTAAATGCCCTTCTCACTCCATTTTCTTCCCAAAATCAAAACCATAATCTTCAAGTAAACCATAAACCAAAATTAGGTATAAAATTATTCTCAAATACAAGTTTTAAACCTAGTTTTCTAAAAGCATAACTAAATAGACATATGCCCTACTTCATCATATTGATCCCTTTATCGTAATCGTATGACTGTTTCCTAACAAGGGGAGAGTGATGCTAATGGACATCGAATAAAGTTAGTATTTTAGTATTTGTAGTCTTTTTATTTTTAGTAGTTATTTTTATTTTTATTACATTTTGGAAAACCTTCTAAAAGGGGCACTATAGGAAAAATGATGTAAAAGGAGTGCTCCTAGGTCACGTGACATCGCATGGGCCTAGAACCATTTCCCTATTAGGGTATTGATGTCCTCACTCTAGATCTTTCTTATCCCCCTTATAAATATCCATTCACCCCAAATAGTTACCCACTTTACCTTTCTTCAAATTGAGTATTAATCTCGCACTTGAGTGTCTTTATGTATTTCCATTGATAGCTTAATTTACGTCAGATATGGGAGTATAGTTGAGACCCACACCATTTTTCTAGGAAAACCTCATGTTTCCATCATTTCAAAGAATACCACTAACTTATTTCGACTCATCCAAATTTGGGCTACTAAACTCCTGTTAATATTATAAATCGATATGACAAACGCTTGTAAGATTAAATTTTCAACAATTATTGCTGATAAACCATGCGCAACTTCATATATAATTTGTCATTTTGTCGAAGGGTACTCTCAAGACCCTATAACTAAAAAGGTTGAACCGAGCATTGAGGACGTTTGACAAACCTCGATGGACTCAACCACATTGGGTGTTATTACTAATAGTCAATGAGTTAATCAAGGTCTTTGACAAAACACAATGGTCTCGACTGAGAATTAATAATTGATCAAACTAGGAGCTATCCCTAATGATTTTAGATTCTAACTGAGACCTTATGGAAGAGATGGATGGTCTTAAGAGAGTAATGATCATTGACTACACAGTGATATCCCAATAATTAAGGTGTTAACGAAGCCTCACAAATCAACATCACTTGAGATACCTCACACCCAAGTACGATAGTAAATATTATTAAATGTTTGTAAGTACTAACTGGTTTAATTCTTATATGCTTGCTATTTATGACTAATATTTCCTCACTTATGAAGAACTCAAGATTCGTCTTTAGACCTCGAGAGTTTTGGCTTAGAAAATATGGAACAAAGTTTTATTGGGTCCTTACTGCCAATTGATTTATATTCAAGAGAGACTAGCACAAGGCACTCGACACATCATTAACTCTAAAACAATATGTAACATATTGATAACCAAATTGAGGGAGTTGAAATCATATGTGTTCTTAAGTCGACAGGTGCTCCCCTCTGGACCTCAGACTAGTAAAAGGGGAGGAGTGTCAAAGTGTTTAGACAGGTATTTAAAGTCGTTCAGACCTCAGATGAGGATCCTACGCCCACAGTTAAAGGGTGTTATATAGTTTATTAGATTATAAAATACTTATTACAATCTATGAGACCTCTTAAGCTTCGATCAAGAGAGTCTGATGTCCTTGCGGCATTTGTCAACAATCCAAATGACCTTATGAAGAACCTGATGGAATTCTATAAGGGTTATTGAGTATTAATTTAGGTCTCAACAAGGTATACAATATATAAGATAATAGGAAATACTCCAAGTTATGGGCTTATATGCTCATAACAGTGAGTTGAGGGAGTATACAACAAGGAGTAAACACTTATGAATGCTAAAACTCTCGATTCTCTGAAAGTATGACGATCTGAACGTTCCCTTAACACTTATCCAGCCTTCTATTTATATGAAAACTCTAGTAAAGAGGTTGAGTGAACTATCACATCATAGTTATGATAACTCCGAGGTCTGACGGCGTCAGCGAGGAGGCATAATGTTGTTAAAAGGCTTTGCAGGTGGTACAAGGTAATTACTAGAAACATTAAATATGAATGGGAGATTTCAATTCAAGTGGGTTTGAATAGTGGCAGTAGGTGGAATAGTGTTCTACTTTCCACCTACTCCACCAGACTAGTCGCAGTAGCTTTGTCGTAGGCTTGGGAGCTCTAGACTACCCTAGGATTGCCATAGGTTGATCTTGAGGCATCTTGTAGTGATACACCTTTATTCTGAGGATTAAGTAACCTTGGGAAATCATCTTTTGTTAAGCCGAGGTCTTCTCCGAATTCTAGATACGACAAAACTCTAGTGTTGTGGTATCTGAGCTCGGTTGAGGAGACATATTTGAACAACTGATTATTTTAGGAGGATGAGTAGATGACTGAAGTCTGGTACAATATCGTGGCCCTTTCTTGAGAGCAACAAAGGTCTTTATGATCGGCAGTGGCCTAGTTGAGGTCAGGGACTAACCTTGGGACCTCTGTACTCTCTTAAGGATAGTTGAGGGATCTAAGAGCCTTTGAAATATTAGGGTCCAAATAAGCTATCATCAATAGCCCCTTATTGCTCTTTGCAAGGGGAAACACTTATCTTTTACGTAAATTAGGGGTAAGGTCATAACTAACCACCGAGATTCTCATCATAATTAAATTGCATTGGGAAGGAGTTTGCAAGTGTCTGGGGGTATTGATAAGACATGCCTTGGGGCTGAAGAGACTGAAGCGTCAGGCTTTGGGGGCTATAAAGGAGTCCATTGGGTTGGATTGAATCCTTCACCATTCACTCGAGCTATCTTCTTTCTTTAGAACTCTTAGGGTAAACACCTTCGTTATTTCCCCTTTTCTTTCAAATATGTCTACCGAAAACATCTCTCCCTTCAATGTCTTGGACCTAAAGCCTCTATCTGTAGTTATCCCTCACGTATCCTTTCCTTTAGTTGAGTAGAAAGGAATGGAGGCCTCTGGCCATCTCCCCACCTAGAACATCCCTTGTGGAACATTGGTGATTAGCTATTTGGGGGTTAGCAACCCTAATTTTTTCGGTGGAGCCCATTCAGATTCTCGAATTATGGAGCAGGACCTGGTAGACATCCGAAAGAACTACTAGATTCTGGACTCTGTCATTCTAAGGGATATAAAGACCAATGAGAGGGATTGATCTATGGTGTCTTAACACGTGTGTTTTAATGAATGCTTCGTCCAATATAGGGCCAGGTTTCCCTTACCTCTAACCGTGATGAGGATTTTAAAGGCCATGAGGATAACTCTTACTCAATTGGTGGCCAAATATCAGAGATCTTTGATGACCACTGTTTTTTCTTTCAAAGAATCAAGAAAGGGCAAGCATGACGTTAATGCAATTGAGTTCTTCAAGTCAGAGAGGGTCCAGGAGCTAAAAAAGCAAAGGATAAGGGGTTGGAGTATATATCTCTTAAGGTCAATATGGTTTTTGCAAAGGACAAACACAATGCTCCCAATAACTGGAAAGAGACATTCTTCTTCGTTGGTGGAGCTTGGGTCATCCAGACTCTGCTGAGCCAATTGGTTACCCTACCCTCTAGTGTACTCCTCTGGTCGTGGGTACATTAGCGTTTACCTTTTCTTTTGTACTTAGTTTTATTGATTAATATTTTTCATGAGTCTCAACAATCTCCTTTATTTTTTATAGTTGTTGATGAGCCTTCTCAAGAGGAAGTGGACAGGATAACTGAGGCTCAGAAATTGGCATCCACCCCTTTCAAAATCCTTATCACATCCACATGTCTCTTCAATAGTGGGTCGAGCCCTGAGCACAAGGCTCTAAAGCTCTGGAGATGTCACGTGGTTCTAAAAATCGTGGTTGGGGATACGATGGGATTTAAACCCTTTGTCTTGGTAAACTGGAAGAGGAAGGTCATCATCAAGGTCTCTACTGAGGTTCCTGAGTCCTCTAGGGGTGAGGATGACCAGCCCAAGGGTAAGCATGAGCTTCCCTCAAGACTTGAAGAGGTCATCCCCTTAGGCAAATAGGCTATCTTATTGGAGTCTAGTTGCTCTCCTAGTAACTAACTTGGATTTTATTTTTTCGTTATTATCTCATGTTTAGATCTTCTTATAGCTAACTTAGATTTGTTGTTAATCCTATACATGAATATGAGGAACAAAGAATGGTTAGACGGTCTGCTATGGAAACCCCCATTGAAGTCTCAATCAGCAAGAATAAGAGGTCCAAGATCACCAAACGTCTGACGTTCAGTACATTGGTGGACCTTCCCATCCCTCATGTCAAGCTAGTGGATGAGGCAAACATGAGGTATGTCTCAGGTGATGAGGACTTAGTGCTGGAGTCCATGACCAAAAACCTGCCCTTACTGCAGGCATTATCGAGGGTGGGTGGAACCTCCGGGGCAACCCAAAGTCGTTATTCTATTCTAGGTGACTTGTAGCACGTGGTCTCAAAAGTTAAGGAAGCTTTGCGTGATTTCTTACCAAAATGAAGGAAGTGGTTCTATCCCCCTAAAAAGAGGTGGGTCTGAAGGGTGCTTATGAGGTCTTGGGCCATCCTGGGAGCTCATTCACTGCATTGGGGCAAGATCTGTTGAGGTATTCTAGATCTTACACTGCTGAGGAAATGGAATCCTCCTCAGACTTGGATGCACTCCATTCGATGACCAAAACTAACTGCTCAGACATGGTGGCCATATATAGGTCCAGAGGGGCCTCTGTCAATATCTAAGAACTCATCCATTTCTTGGGCAAGATATACTCGCATTCCTTTTGACTTTTCCATAATGTCTTTTGTTCTTTGTACCATATTATCATCTTTTTTATTCCTTTGTAGGCCCAACACTTGGTGGAGGCTCTTATGGAGGACGCCATTGATGGCAACAAATGATGGAACAAGGCTATGGAGATGGTGGATAAGTGGGACCTCGTTCAACTGGAGCTAAATTATATCATCAATAATCTGCTGCTAGAGGTGGCTTCCTTACAAAACAAGAGAGTAGGCATAAGGTCTAAGGTCACTAAGTTAAAGTGGGGCAAGCTTCTGAATGAGAAGAATCTCCAAGACAGTGCTTCTGGTGGTTGCTCAAGATTCCATGGCCAAGGTCGAGGAAGCCCGTTCTTTGGCTCAGCTTGAGCATAAAGTGGCATTGGAGGACCTACAGGATTAGACTCTCAAGCTTCGAACTGTTCAAGAGGAACTTTTGCAAACTGAGAAGGATATGAGCCTTCAAAAGTAGCAGGTAGATTATATCGATGTAGTGAAAGACCTGCTAAACTCCTACGATCGAGAAATGCAAAAGGACTATGCTAATGTTTTTGTAAAGCAGAAGGATCTTCAAGGGAATATTCACACCATAGTGAAAAATAACTTGGATGTTTATCTTGAGTATGAGCCTTTCAAGAAATTTCTTTTCAGAAGTTCAACTATAGATTTGAGGTTTGTAAGGATAAGGTCCAAGAGCTCTTTCCTGATGTGGATATTTCTGGGTTGTTCATTGAAGCCCCTTAGTTTGGTGAAGATGGCTTAGATAATGAGAGCAGTGGTGGTGATGATGTTGATGAAGCTTCTGCCTCCCAGGTCTAAGAAAAATAAGAAACTCTAAAGAAAGCCTCCTCCTCTTAGCCCCAATCAAGCCAGCCGGCCAGCCCCCCCCCCCCCCTCCCAAAAAAAAGTGAAGCTCTTGTTGTCCCCACTAATCTCAATCCTTGAGGAGGCTCGTATGTAATTTTTCATTTTTCTTTTTAACTGTTATTTTTCTGTGGACCTTTTATTGTAATCTCATATTTCTTTTATTGATGACAATGACTTGATTTTTTAAATCCCAACTTCTATATTGCTTCGTGTTGCTTTGTAATTGCTTTATGTTTTCTTCGCTAAGGGAACTTTTCATAGCATTCATCTATTTGTGCTCTGCCAATAGGTAGTATTCCCCTTAGTCCCCTCAAATTTCTTGGTAAAATAAAAATGATTTAAGAATCAAACTTGTTGAAGTGATTCTGAGGGTCCTAAGACCTCTGCTATACACTTGTGAAGTTTCTGAAGTCAACACCGAGGTTTTAAAATGGGTCGTAAGACCTTAGAACCATAGAATCCCTTGTACTTGTACTTTTTTAGAATCGAAAACCCAAATTTTTTGTACAAACACTTATCCTCGCATAAATTTTGAGTAAGAAGGCCAAAAGATAAATTAGTGAAGGGTCCTAAGACCTTAGATTTGAAATCCCCATTTTGAACTTTGTTCCAATAAGGGTCCTAGGACCTCTTAAACGTTTTCTACTAAGGAATAAAGCCTTATAACATAAATTATAGCTCTGTTGAGGGTTCTGAGACCTTAGAACTTAGAAATTGTTTCAATCTTGAGCCCCCCAATAAATCCTGAGACCTCTGGACTTGGACATTTTGAGATTGGAACCCCATAATAGGTTATAAGGCCTTTGGGCTTAGAGAATTTTTAAACCTGAAGTCCTCAACGGGCCCAAAAGTCTTCAAAACTAAGTGTTCGAAAATTATGGAGTTCAAAATGGGTCATAAGACCTTTGGACTTAAAATTTTTTGAATCTGAAGTTCCACGATGGGTTATAAGACCTCTGAACTTGGAAAATTTACAACCTTAAGCCCCTAGTGGCTCATAAGACCTCTGGACTTAGGTGTTTTTTTGAGTCCTATGATGGGTCATAAGGCCTTAGGACCTTAGTCCAATAGGATGAAAGCCTTGTGGCATAAGTTTGAGGTTTCACCAAGGGTCCTTAAACCTCTGAACCTTTTCTTACAAAGTTTGAGACCTTGCACTTTTACAAGATCGAAATTTTGAATAATTTTTTACATGTCAATACTTAGCCCCTCGAAAATTTTGAAAATGGAAGTTTTTCAAAGTCCAAAATTTTTAGCCATGGGCCCAAAAAATGGACCTTTGATATCTTAAAGTTGGTCTTTTTTAAAAGATGGGGTTGAGGAAAATAACTTGCAAAGGTTTTTTACATTTTTGTATAATCCTATGTTTTTTAAAACATTTTTTGTGCAAAGAGGGTCCTTTTATGTTGACTGTTATGGGACCTTAGATCTTAGTCAATTTTAGTGGAATCAAGGATGAAAGCCTTGGTAATTACTTTAGTCTTTTTTGGGTCTTTAGACCTTTGACTATTCATTCGAGTCAAAGATTGAAAACTTGTATCTCTTTCTCGATCATTGAAGACCTTAAGGACTTTGGGAGCTAATGATTGAAGCCTTAGAACTCCATGAGTCTTGGGACTGAGGTTGTGTGGACCTCAGCCATGCATTTTAAGTCAATAATTTGCTCCTTGTAACTCATATGGAACATATGAAGACATTAGGTGCAACAAAATAGATCTTTTTCATTTCATTCAAGTGTTGAAATACATAATTGATAATATTTTTTGAGGTGCTCAATGTTCCAGATATGAAAAAGTTCATATCCTTTCATATATTTGAGGTAGTAACATGCTATTTTTGTCACCACTTAGGAACCTTCTCACTTTGGTCCTAGCTTCCCTTCACTTGGGGTTCTGGTTGCAAGAGTGACCTCTCATAGGACCAAGTCCCCCACCTTGAATTCCTTGTAATGGACTTTTTTTATTAGAGTAGGAGGTTGTCCTTTGCATATATGCAGCCATTCGGATCAGTGCAACTTCTCTTTTTTCCTCCAACTCATCTAGAGACCTCTTGAGATATTCATCATTGGCCCCTTGTTCAAACCGACGTACCCTCTGTGTAGGTACTTTAACTTTTGTTGGAATCATTACCTCAGTGCCAAAGGTTTGGGAGAATGGAGTTTCTCCTATTGGACCTCTGACTGTGATCCTGTAAGCCCATAGTTTGCTCGATAACTCATTTGTCCATATCCCCTTAACCTTTTCTAACCTAATCATCAAGCTGTGGAAGATGGCCCTGTTTATGACTTCAACTTGGTCATTAGCTTAAGGGTGGCCTGGAGATGAATAATGATTGCTTATGCCATAGTCTGAGCAGAACTCCCTCACAATGAGATTGTCAAACTGTTTATCGTTATCTGAAATGATGACCCAAGGTAGGATAAACCTGCATATGATGTTTTTCCAAATAAAGTTGGTGGTATTCTTATCTGTGATGGTGTCTAAGGGCTTAGCTTCAGCCCACTTGGTGAAGTAATAAATGGCAATAATACATAACTTGTTTTGACCCTTGTTGATGGGCAGGGGCCTTACCAAGTCCACTACTCTTTCAGCAAGATCTATGGACTTAACAGCGAGGCCATCTTCTCTACTAGCTATTTTGGCACAATGGTGAACCTGCGGCATTTGTCAGAATGCTGCACCAGGTCCTTGATTTCCTTCCACAATGTTGGCTAAAAGTACCCTTACCGCAAGACCTTATAGACTAAGGTATTTGGGATTATATGGGCACTACATATAGCTTTTTAGAGGTCTCTGAGGACATAACTGGCCTCTGATGGTCTAAGGCATCTATGACGCGCCAAGCAATACCCGTTCTTTAACAATACCCCATTCTCCATGTCGTATCTGGAAGCTATAGAATTTTTGTGTCTGGCCTAGAGCTTATCTTTGGGCAAGACTCTATCTCTAAGTTAGGCTTTGAATGGAGTGGTCCAATATGAGTTATGATCCACCTCTGCTCAGCGATACTTGATTAGTCCAAGGTGACAACTAGGACCTCCTGATCCATCTCTGTGCGAGATGTTCAGCCTCTGAGTTTTCTGCTCTAGGGCCCCTTCTGATGCAAAAGTTGGGGATTCTCTAGACGAGGTGTTTCACAATTGCTAAGTACCCTGCCATTATGCCACATTTGTCTTCATAAACCTCAATCACCCGGTTGACCACTAGTTGAGAGCCACTGGCGACCTATACATGTTCGACTTTCAGATGGATGGCTAAACTACCACCAAGGTCTCATACTCCGCCTCATTGTTGGAGGCTTTAAAATTAAAACGGAGATCAAGGAAATAGTAACTCCTTCCGGGATCTAATTCTTGGCATAGGGGTTGCTTTGTCTCTTTTGCCTCGACAACTTTTGCTTCTGAGATCTTAGCCTCTTCCTCTACCCTCTAGGTTTTTGAACTCCTTAATGAAGTCAGTTAAGGCTCTTCCTTTGATGGAACTTTGAAGTTGATACTTGGCATTAAACTCTCCCAATTCCACAGACCACTTGATAAGACTTCCTGAGGTGTCAGACTTGTGGAGGATCTATCGGAGGGGTTGGTCGATCATAACCATAATAGTGTGGGACTAAAAGTAAGGCCTTAGGCATTTGGATGAGGTGATGATGAAGAAGGCCAACTTCTCCATTTTTAGTTACATTCTTTCAAGCCCTCATAGAGCTCGATTGACATAGTAAATGGAGTATTGGACCCCAAACTCCTCTCGAATTAAAGTTGATCTAACAGTGGTTGGTAAGGCATCAAGGTAAAAATACAAATCCTCCCCAATGATGGTCTGGGACAACAAAGGTGGGGACCCCAGGTACTTATTCGAAGGCCTTATTTAGTACTTTGAAAAAGGGCAGGTCTATAGCTTTTTAGACAAAACGGTTGAGGGAAACAACTCTCCCGGCCAGGCTCTAAACCTATTTAATTGTTCTTAGAGAATTCATATCCAACATAGCTTTAATCTTCTTTAGATTTTCCTTTATCCCTCACTTGGTGACCATGAAACCAAGGAACTTTCCTCCAACAACCCTACAAGCACATTTCTTTGGGTTGAGGCTCATTCGATTTCTCTTCAGAATGGCAAAGGTATCCATGTGGTTTGCACATGGTTCTAAGCCTCTATATTTTTAACCAACATACCATTAATATAGACTTCCATGGTCTTGTCAACGAGGTCTTTAAAAATGGAGTTCACCACCCTCCGATAGGTTTCACCTGCATTTTGTAGTTCAAAAGGCATAACTTTGTAATAATAGGTACCTTTGTCTGTAATGAATGAGGTATTTTGTTCATCGGCATAGTCCGTCTTTATTTGGTTATACCTGGAGTATGCATCCATGAATGAGAGGATCTCATGACATGTTATTGAGCCCACCAATGTGTTAATATGAGGCAGAGAATAACAATCCTTCTTAAGGTCAGTGAAGTTAACACGCATCCTCCATTTTTTATTGGCTTTAGGAACAAATACCACATTAGAGAGTCATTTTGGGTACTTAACATCCCTAATGAAGTCAGCTGCTAGAAGCTTGTCAACCTCCTCAGTTGCGACATTGTTCCTCTCGAAACTAAAGAACCTCTTCTTTTGACGGACTGGCATGTGGTTTGGGTCTATGCTAAGGTAGTGGACCATGACCTCAGGATCCACTTTGATAATGACTGAATGTCTTCATGCGAACACATCTTTTCTTCTCTTCAGTACCTGAGTAAGATCTTCTCTGATGGTGGGGCTTATACAATCCCCAAGCTGTAGTTCCTTGGTTGGATCCTTAGTATCGATGCACGTCGTGATCAGAGCCTCAATTGTCTCACCCCTCTGCTCCTTCTCTCCATCCCGTGGATCTAAAGTATCCACGTTCAATAGCTCTATGCCTAGGCTCTCTAGAAGGGGCTCAGTCACAGGTGGTGGAGGACGTATGACTTGTGACAAGACTTATGGGCCCTTCTGTGAACTTTCTACGAACTTTGCCCAACTCTGGGAAGTCTCTAATGACTTCTTATTATCTTTCATGGAAGTGATGTAGCACTCCCGAGCTTTCTTTTGATCTCCAGACACTTCTCCCACTCCCTTGGGGTTAGGAATCTCATCACTAGCATTCGGGTTGAGATGACAATGTCTAAATCATTAAGCGATGGTCTGCCCAACATCACATTGTAAGATTAAGGTATATCTTGCATTATGAACTTGTTCCAGATGGCTGTGCTACAATCTTTGGAACCAAGGGTGAGGGGGAGAATGATATATCCCTAAGAATATATCCTCTCTCCATTGAATTTAATGAGAGGAGTGGTGACAAGTTGCATATGTTTTGTGCCAATGATCATAGACTCAAAGGCATCTAAGAACATGATATATGGAGAGCTCCCTATGTCAATTAGGACCCTCCTTATGTTGGCATTGCTCGTGATCACTGTGATTACGAAAGGGTTGTCATGAGGAAGACGGACCC